>JAODLD010000044.1:20626656-20655543 GCA_026781065.1 Mormyrops boulengeri | reverse complement strand
CCCGCCCCCCCCCCCCCCCCCCCCCCCCCCCCCCCCCCCCCCCCCCCCCCCCCCCCCCCCGGCGACTGCCAGTCCATTGATCATTCTTATCCATTCTTACCCTATGGGTAGCCCTGATGGCCTGTTCAGCACTAACCATAACCTAGACACAATTAGGGTTGGGCGATATATTGATAAATTATTATATTGTCATTATGAACATTCATATTGTCATTTGGATCTTGTGAGTATTGTGGTATAGTAACACTTGTTTTCTTGTAAAATTAACATCTATAATCCACTATTTTAAACAAATTCCATCAAGGAATGAGTCTATTGTTGGCATAATTTATCATTATGTCTGTCACATGCCCCAAAACTACTAGCAAAGCCAGGGGTGCCATAAAGGTCGGGGGTGTTAAGATGATTCCAGCGGCCCCTGAGACACAGGGGCCCTAAAAATAATGGGCCCAACATGATATGCTTTCATGGGGCCCAGAATGTCTAGCGGCGCCCCTATATGCAGCCAGATTGAAAAGACCCCCAAAAAACATGCCGTATCATCACTTGTCCATAATCAGTGATGCTGTGTATGTGTGCAGTTTAGGAAAAGCAGCTGGGGACTGACTGACTGACTCTGCATCCTGCGGCTGCTTCCCTGTGCACACGCCGCCAAGCAAAGTAAAGGCCTGATCGGAGCGGCCCCTGGATCTCGCTCTGACCTCATCGGCAGGAGGACTCTGAGCTGCCAGACGGGAAAGCACAATTGTCTTCACTGGCAGCAGGGCATCCCAAAAATAGGTTCGAGCCTCGGGGTGCGGCATCTGTAGCAGCCATGTCAGTCGCCCGATGGAGCCCGTGATGAAGCGACATCCTCTCTCAGTCGACGCCAGCCGTCGGCCCTCAGCTTCCCGCGATAGGCTCCGGTTCTGTGCCGCTCTAATTGGATAAGCGGTTATTGAGGATGGATAAGCCTGATCTCCTCCTGTGCACAAATGGGCCATGGGGGGGGGGGCAGGCACAAAACCCACTCCTGAACCTCCTTCTGGCTGCTCTATGACTCTGATTTAGAGTAGTCGGCTTCTAATGGAGTGTGTAAATGTTTACCCTGTACACAGCTGCAGCCATTCAGCTCAGTCATGTGCCTGCATCATCACACTCAACATTGAAGCAGTGCTGGAACTGCGTCTGTCCCTGTGCCAAGGGCCTTGACTCCCCAGTTGTACAGTAGGGGGCAGTGTTTGACAGAAAGTACTTGATAGGAACCGGTCTAATGGCAGCTCTGTAAAAATGCAAGCTTTATGAAGCTGACGACATAGTTTTTGTTGAAGCTGGATGATAGAGGTACTGATTCAATTCTGTGGATATTTTTGTGGTTTTTAGCCACTGTTAAATATCAATTTGTCAATGTCAATTAGCAATTAACTGGTAACCATCATCTTTACAGGCGCTGCACCTACAATTACAATCTTGGTTACCCGATGTTACTTTCGAAAACGCTTCGGCGGTGCTCATTGGCAGACCTTTTTCATAACTGACATACTGTTAACTGGCCTTCAAGCTAATATGGTTCACCTTGAAGGTGCATTTGTAATAGTGATTCAATTACTTCAAAGTTAAAGTCCCTTTTCATGTGGTGTTTTTCTCGCCCCCTGTATATGCAGCATGTAGTGTTGCTGGCACTTTTTGAAGACTGAATCCTTGCCACAGAGCTGTCTTAATGTACAATGTTGTAAAATTGTACAATGATTCATTGTACAAATTTGACTAACAAATGAAATGGCTTACAGACTGGGAGTTGCACATACAAGAGCCCAGCATATATATACTGCATATATATGATTCTGCTGGATAACAATACTCTTTTTTACTTTGTAAAATTCTGCAAGTCTTCATACATTGTAATCTGGATGGTATTTACACAAGAGTGCAGTTGCAATCATTTCAAGCACACGTGCATGATTTAGCATCTGACTCAAGTTCACATGTTTCGTATAAACTTCCAAAGCGAAAGGTGCTTTGCGTTCTGAAAAAGCCAACAGGCCTCTGAAACTCAGATTTATTCGACCCTGCAGACCTTTTCCCTGAAGGGATTTATCACAAGCGGCCACAGCTTTTTGCTATGAGGCCTCCAATTGCTTTTGACCTTTTTGAGTCCCCTCCTCCCATATCTCGTTATGACCTCATCGGTGAGAGCATCGCGCGGCGGTAGGCTGGAAACACGAGACTGTCTTCACGTCGGCGGCGAATCCTAAAAATAAGTCAAAGGTGCGAGCCACGGGGCATGATTCTCTTGACGGAAGCGATCGTGTTTGTTGCAATGCTGAGGGGTGTAACTGCACTCTGTTTAAATTCAAAGCTAATTCATGAACACTTCTACCTCAGTTCTGTCATTGCTAGCGTCCCATGACCCTTTTCAAATAATAGCATATTTTGTAATCCTGCCTTCACCCTACTCTTTTATGGAACAATAGTGAATTATACATGGGCTTTTAGAATCGACTAGAGGTGCATTTTTTTACACACGGAATAAAAAATATATATACTTTCTTTACACACAAGTACAGCTGGCTTAGTGAGGGACTTCCCTGGCTACCAAAATTAGTGGGCGGGATATCAGAGAAAATACCTTTGATTAGCATTCAGTCTAGAAAAATAAGGTAATATCACCTCACAGGACATAGAATGTGGTTTATCCTTTGATTAATATTAGAAATGCCAGTGTTTAGCTCATGGGAGTTTCACTTGCACAAAGATGTTCTGAGGGTATACCGAAAAATGATTGGTTCACAGAGATAACCAATCAGATTGTTGAGGAGGTGAGTCTAAATAAGTAGAGGAGGCGGGGCCAAGGAATCTGATTGGATGGTCCCACCTCCTCTAGTTGCTTGGATCCACCTCCTCTACAATCTAAATGGTTATGTCTCTCCAACCAATCATTTTTCATTCTGCATTCAGAACACTTTTGTGTAAGTAAAACTCCCATGAGCCAGTATTTATACAGTGGCTAATAAAAAGACTTCATTTTGAGCTCCTGGTTGAATTTATTACCTGCCCCAAAGATAGCTGCAGTGTCCTTCTTGTCATGCAGAACGATGAATACAACTGCCATCTCATTTGCTGTTAAACTCGGCTTAAGAGCAACCAATTTTTACACAGTCCAGATTTGAGCGCAGCACAAATTATGTAACACAACAGCTATGCAATAGCACTCATTTCTCATTAAGAGCTGACGGAAATCCTCTGTTGTTTTGTCCCGGACCTATTCATTGTTTGTAGTATAAGGTGGTCGTATTTATCCATATAATAATTTCTTGTGACTGCACAACTTAGATGTTTTTCAAATTAATGAGTCTATTAAATGCTTTCATCCTGTGTACAGTTTATTTCATAAGTAAGTAACAGGAATTGTTTGTGCACTTGGGTGAGTGATTTAGGCATTTTTACAGTATTACATGAACCTCCTTGTCCTTGAAGATCTACCACTGCTGTCAGGTGACTATATCAAGAGATAAATGGTCACATCTCCACCATTATACCCTGCATTGACGTCTATTTTAAGCTGACACATAAATCACCCTTCATGGATAGATGTGTTGCAACATACTGAAGAAAATACTCAATCGGCTCTGCAGAAAACATAGGGCTTTTTCAGGGAGGGAGGCGTGTGATTGGTCCTTCAGAATTGCTGCAGCTACTACCCGTTGCCAAGCAATCACATCCCTCTAGATTTATTATTATGAATTAAAACTTTCTAGAATCCCGAGAGGTCAAACAAGATGTGAGGTCTACCATAGTGTAGCTAATAATGTATCCCTGGAACATAAGACTTTTATACAAGACGCCCTTAGATTTATGAAATCAAGAAGACTCAACCTTTAATACAACCTTCCTTAAATAGCAAAGTAATTTTGTGCAGTTAAATAAATGAATTAGTTACTAATAATTGCAGCTTTAAATCCTAAGAGGGGATTTTCTGTTGAACCCTTGGATGAAATACTTAATGGTTACTGCATCTGCAAGCAGCCACATAAAATTTGAACAGTTTCAAAAATGTAAACTATGGGATTTCCCACAAGTCATGGCATCTGGAAGACAAATAGCTAACTTGTTTAATATTTTTTCCTATTCTGCAGTAACAGTAGTGCAGGGTCATTATTTTAGTCAATCGTTTTAACTAAAGTGTTGGCCCTCCAAAATCCAAACTGTCATTTGCCTTGAGATGCTGATTCTGCTCCATGCATCACTAATAAAAAAAATGCCCCAGCTATACGCATTCCGAAACAGCTGGGGGGGGATACACATAGTAGAAAATCCATATTTGACAGACAGGCTCATTACATTGTACAGCAGCATGAATACTCGTGGTTTTTATTAGGATACTGAAAGACATCCCAGTGATAATAATCAAAGTTCCTTTTTCATGCAGACATTCTCATTAAAAGACAGTTGCAGTTCTGGTGATTGACACCTAGGTCACCAACAAGAGGGTCCTAGCTATCACGGAATATGCAGCAAATGCATACATGAGTGTGAATAAACTGGTGCACTAAGAAAAGGGGTCCACTTCCCCATACAGCTAGTCCATCGGGGGGCGTAGGTGATGGAGGGAGCTGATGTGTGTGTGTTTAAAAGAATGGCACCTTTCTGCTCTACAAGGGTCACCTGACTTGCCTTGCTGTGTTTTGAAAGAATTTTCAACAAAATCAGAACTAAGGAGAAGAAAAAGCAAATGAGAAAGTACCAAGAGTAAATCAAATTAAGTTATAAACACTCTTGAGCCAGTAAGAAGAACATCTCTGGGGGACAAATCACCCGATTCCAGTCGCCCCACAAATGTCTCTCCAGACTTCACCTTCCATGAGTCAACCTCCTTTCACGCCGCAGTTTCTGTTAGCCTTTCTTCCAGTCATTTATAATTTTATTATTGTTATTATGGTATTTATAATTATAGTCCAGGTGCTGAACTCCCAAAGATCAGTAGCTCTTGCCATCATTAACCAACTCCTCATACAAACTGAAACTGTAGGACCGGGGCTTATAAGAAATTGTTTTATAGTCTACCTGCTATGAACGTAGACGTTTACTAAAACAGCATACACACACGCGCAGGCGCACCAACACAGGAACGCATGATGTGTATTTTCCCCAGGTATTTGGGATGACGTAATGGATTTCTTGCATCAGCACGTGTTCCCTATACCATTTCCATCGTCGCGCTACAGATCATTACAACATCACCAGGAATTAAAGGGATCGTACATTTTAAACATCAGTTTCAAAATTTGAAAACATACGAATATTTGTTCTTAAAAGATAGTTGCGACAAAATATATGTAATATACTAGAATTTAAAGCACATGGAAGGAGTATAGATTACGGCATATGGGTAAAATGATTATTTTAGAATCACGGAATTATATTTTGATTGACAAATGAAACGCCATTAAAAGACGACATTCGCTACATGTCCATTGTGCCCCCTGTGTACTCCGAAATAATCAGCCACCCCATTCCGTCCCCTGCTTTAAGCGCTTAGCGACAGCCGATTGTGACGATGGTAATGGAAACCAAGGCAACGCTTGGACCTGCGGAATGACGCTTAACCTCTTGAGCGTTACGGGTAGGTCCGCTGACTGATTCGTTGCTGCAACTTGCTTTGTTTGCATAAATAGGCCTTTTTTCCAGTACCCCCTCAGTGTATGACTGCTGGGGTCCTGAGGGAAGCAGGGTAGGGAGGCACACTGACTCACACTTGATATATAATTCTTTAAGTAGGAGGGAGTGAACAGTCCCCCCCCCCCTCCCCTTTTTTATAATGGTACAGATGGACCGGTGACTCATGCCAAGAAATGTCAGATGGGGTACTCCTTGTACTTGCTATGAATGAAAGAGAACGTAGGTATTGCTATATGAAGTTTTACAAATCTTTTACGTTTTTCATTCGTGAGTGGTGACCGGGATGCGTGGGGGTATTTTTATCTACATTCTAAGTCTCAATTCTAAATCTTCCTTTAACCTCGCCATCTCGCATTATGTGAAAAAATATTGAATACAATTTTTTAAAATGCACATGATGTTCTTACTGTATACAATGGATTTGTATACAGTAATCATTTAAGAAGAATTGCGTACTGTATTAAGCGATCGGTGTCTGGATGTTTTATTGACCCAAATCCGGGAACACGGTGTACTCAGACGACGTACAGCAGGTCGGTTGGATCCGGAGGTTGTACGGAGGCAGCCCGCATAAGCTGGTATACTCGGCTGCGTGGTGGGTCCTTGTAGGCGCCTCGACTGCCTTTTAGTGCCGTGGAGGCGGCGCGGCATTGCCCTCCTAACTGCCATCCAGCTCCGGTCGTGTCAGCCCTCCGACAGCCTCCACCCGTACAGCGAGTCTCAGCAGCAATTTCAACAGAAGCAAAACCGGCGCTTTTATAACCCAACAAAACTAAGTACGACCCCCCACTATATGCCGACCGCTTGCTCCCCCAAATGTAAATTCAGGCAGCATTATTCTAATATGAAATATCAGAGGCGCATTTGCTATTAAAATAATATACTCAACGAAATATTACTTTAAGGGATATAAATTATTGTTCGATTGTGTCGTAGTCTAACATTTAACTAGCATGTCTGATTATTAAAAATACAGTGTAAAATGTATGTAAGCATTAGGTTCCGGGACAAAACCGACTCTTTTTTCATTAAATTTCTTTCCACTGCTCACGGGATTTTTAGTTCGTACGAAACCTGCGCCAAGCGCCTGGGATGGGTGCCGATTTTAATCCCGGCATATTATTCCACACTTGGCTGCGTGGCTCGCAACGTCTGAAAATTGTCTATTAAACTAAGGCCTTGCTTTCTCCCAGATATTGCGCTCACGGATACCGCATGAAACACTGCATTGACGGCATCTCGCATTGCCTGTCGTGTGCTTCATTAAGTACCTGAGCCATTGAGATGGCTTCTCAGCGTTTGCTGGGACCTCAGTGTTGTACCTCCATTTCGAAATTGCATTTGGCGTGTTACAGAAAGCAATAGCTAAGATGAATAAGAAAAATGAAAAATCTTAATTTACGTCAAACGATTGACCAAAATGTGCAATCGGACTGCTTTTGTAATGTATGAATGAAGACAGTCTTTTTTCTACGCAATAAATAAATAAATAAATAAAGACAGCATAACCATTACCAGGAACAAATGAAAATAAATGTAAAAGGAGTTCATGCGAGCTTTTAAGATTGACGTGACTTTGAATGATCCTGTCTGTCAGAGAAATGACTCTGGGATGCAGGAGTGAGGTGTTGATAATAAGCAAGTCTTTAATGCAGGTTTGCGGAGATTGTAAACCTTTCAGACTGCTTTTGTCACATTTAGCTCCCCAGATCAGGATAAGCGGATGGAAGAGGGATAGATAGATGAATGTGTGGCCGGCAAGGAAGCATGTCAGATGATGGTGCAGACAAATGCCTCGGGCGAGGTTTATTTAGGGTGGGGGGGACAAAGGGGTTACAGTCTGGGAGTACAGCAGACAACGTACAGCGGCCTGCTTAAGGTGGTATACTCAGCTGCGTGGTGGGTCCTTGTGGGCGCCTCGACTGGCTTTTAGTGCCGTGGAGGCGGCGCTGCATTGCCTTCCATTGCCATCTATCTATTGTCCATCCATCTGTCTATCATCCATCCATCTATCTGTATCTTTCATCCATCCATCTATCTATCATCCATCCATCTATCTGTATCTTTCATCCATCCATCTATCTGTCACTGTCCATCCTTCCATCTATCTATCTATCTGTCATCCGTCCATCTATCTGTCTGTCATCCGTCCATCCATCTCTATCTGTCATCCATCCATGCATCTCTATCTGTCATCCATCCATCCATCTCTATCTGCCATCCGTCCATCCATCCATCTATCTGTCATCCGTCCATCCATCCATCCATCTATCTATCTATCTAAGTAAGAGGGTGCAAATAGGTTCCCCTATTTCTAGGATATTGAAAGGTCCAGTTTGCCTGCATTTTCCCCTTGGCTATGAAAATGCAAGGCGAGGCACCATTCCCCTGTTTCATGATCAAGGATATATCTACATGCATACATACATCTTGTTTTGAAGAGTCCCCATGCAGCCTATTGTTGTGTATATGGAGTTTCACACACCATATTATATTGACCTCAGCAGGTTCACTGGGGGGGATCTTCCTTATCGCTGATGTGGATGGCGTCCCAGTCTCTGTGGGAGATTAGTGGTTCAAACCTCGTCTTAGAATACCACTGGCAAAGCCACCAAACTATAGTTAATGGCTACTGACTTATGTCCACTAATCAATTAGAAAACAGCTTCTACATCTGTTTTAAGTCAGCAATGCAGTGTGCTCTGTGCAGTCTGTTGCTTTGGTCTCGGTCTGCGAATCATCATTAGTCTATACATCCGGAACCACTTTTGCCAAAGTGTCCTAATGTAGATTTAAACATGAGTATGTCAGAATCAGACATTTTTTGGATATCTTTGGATTGTAGGTGAAAAGCAAATAGAAAATAATAGAGCATGAACACACCGAGGCATACAAAGACGACAAACTCCACACACGGTCAGCTCAGAAATCAAACCCACGACCTGGGGCAGCAGTGCCCGCTGAGACACAGTGCAAAATACTTGCTTATTAGTTTCCCACTAATCCATCTGACTCACTGGTCTTGTCAGATTAGTATAGTTCTTCCCTAAAGCGTGTTGGCCGTAAATTTAGGAAATCTGTGGATGTTTACGTATAATTGGAAAGACTATGACTGACTGCAAGCGTATCAGTGATTAGAAAAGAAATGGCGCAAGAGAAAGCTCACAGATTGCAGGCAGAAGCTTAATTGCCTTGGGACATAAAAAAGAAATCTTTACTATGATGGCCGAATGCATTTTAATTGTAACAAATAGGTATTGTAATCCTGTAATCAGTGTCACAGGTGGTAAAAGTTAATTATTCGAAGCTGCATATTATTAAAAAAAGAAGTACCCAATGCTTAGAAATCTATTTTACATTTCAATGCGGCGCTGTTCCCGGGTGCCGCTTAGTGATGTCTCCATAACGCAGCATCTCCCGTTTGGTTAATGTCGCTGTGGTACATGAACCATGACTCTTTCTCATTGCACATTTGTAGCACTGTAATGATAACCGTATTAATTTCCCGGGGTCCTCGGGTAACTTGTCATAGCGGGAGCCTCGAATCGTAATGTTTTTGTTGTCGTTTAACAGTCATGGCACATGTAGAGCATTTATCTGTAGTATAAAATGGGTTTTTGGAAAACATTCATTGCCTTGTCTGTCCATCGGCGTCTTCACGTTTGGATTCCCGTCTGATACAGTACGTGTGTATTTATATATCACAGTCGGGGAGTCGCGTGTCATTTTGTGACTGCAAATGTTAACCGCATGGCTGTTTGAGACTATCTGTGTGGTTATTTTTTGACAGGGAACAGGATTAACAAAATGACTCCAGTTCTGGCACATTGACATAAATGCGGGTAATAGCTTGAAGCACAACTTAAAACCGTGAGAACTTTAAAAAGGCTCCCTGGCTGGGTTGCAGTTTACTCTTCAATGGATGGAAGGTTGATTCTGAGGTTTTCTGATGTTTTTCTTTTTAGTTAATGAGTCTGTGTGTGAGACTTGTTCTATTGCTTGTTTTTATGTTGAGACTAGGAAATGCTACTGTGTTTTTACTTTCGAGTGTCTGCATATGGTGTCTGCATATGGTGTCCCATTTTAAGAGCAGTACTTCATAGTCAAATTGTGTTTACAGGATGCAAAATAAAACTGCCCCCCCCCCCGCCATACCCTAACCAGATGCAATCGAGGATGTTATGCGCTTTAATATATTTTACTTGCTTTAGTGTTCTCCTACAGAAACATTTATTACAAATGAATTTTTCATGTGGCAACCTTTCCCAAAAATAAAACATTTAAGTCCTTTCCAGATAAAAAGCTAAGCTTGCAGAATATTTATGCTGCATGCATTTATTTTAAGTACTCTGGATTAACATAAAACTATGTTCAGAGGATTAAATTAAAAATCAGATTTAAAATAAGCTCCGTTGCATTGCTGCCTGTTCAGGTTTGTCTTGTTTGTAGGCTATATACAGCTTCAACTAGGGCTGAAGGTTAAGTTGCCCCCTGAGCCAAAGCATTTAAACAAAGGCCAAGCCCAAAAACACCTGCACAGCGAGCCGCTGGCTAGTAAAAAAATTGCATGTAGGGCTCTCAAAGTTAACGTGTTAATGTCAACTTTGAAGTAATAACGCATTATAATTTCCTTGCGTTACCGTGTGAGTTAATTTTCATTCCCCAGTGTGAGAACAATATAAGCAAAGATTATTTTAATAGACACCTGTATTATTGGCAATTAAGCTACATCGAAAAAAAGGTTGAAAAACCCGAATTATATTCAATGCATTGCCAAAGTGTCCTAATGTAGACTTAAATATGAGTTTGTCAGAATCAGACATTTTTTGGATGACTGATAGGAACTGACTGTGTACCAACCATGTCAGTGAAAAATTTTCTGGGCTAAAATATTTTTTTTACTGAACTAGCCCGTGACACCCCCACATTGGATTTAAGATCCGATTTCTTGCTGTTAATCATTGCTGTTATTAGATGGTGGCATATGATTCATGTAATTTGTGTGGGAAAGTTCAGAAATACTGACTTTTAGTATGTCCAGGTGCCTGCTCAACTAATAAATGCCCCTTAGTCGGGTTGTGGGCATACATTGATTCAACGGTGCCGTGCCACACTTCCCGTACTGGTAGTATTAGATAGAAAGTCAGCAAGTCTGTGCTGGTACGGTTTTATTCACACGCATCTTCTGAAGTGCCGCTGTGACGTGCAATTCCTTCCACACACTTTCTTAAGGCCGCCAATCGTTAAATCATTAGGCTTGACATGGCATTTTACCTAATTAATATTAAATTGCACTTAGTCTTTTCTGTTAAAATGACCCAAGTGATTCCTGTCTCCTGCCTAAGCAAAACATGGAATGTAAATCACTGCATTTAGAATGCAGTTACATGTGATATCTGGGGCATTTTTATTAGTGCATAATACAGTTACATGAAGTGTAACATTTGTAAAAGTAGAGGCATTGGGTAAGCACTGAGAAAGGTATTCATTCATTGGCTACTGTATATTACTCATCGTTTGGAGGAATTTTCATATGCATTCATTTGAGACATAATACATTTAGAATAAATTAATCCCTGTGGATGAAGCTCTTCAGTTCTGATAAACAATGTTTATCTCATAATGTGAAGGGAGTGAAAAACGCAAAGAAAACAAAGGATCTGACATTTGAGAAGATTGCTCGTTAATTAAATAAACCTCATTTACTCCACAACTCCTTCCCATAGTCTCCTTTTCCCCCTAAAAGTAATAGAAAATTCTTACAGCGTGCTTATTTTCACCAGCGTTTGTGAGGGCCTATAGTAGACAGTAGATCCCAAGGGCATCGGCCAATGCAGTGTTCTGATTGGCTCAGTGGGTTATGCCTCTGTGCCTATCATTGCAGGGTCACCAATTTGAATCCTGTGCTCAGCAGAGTAGCTGCATATTTGTTGGGCCCTTAAGCAAGACCCTTGGGTCCGGAGATATGGAAAACATAGAAAAGGGGTCTTCTGGCCTTCTTTAAGCTTTGTATTTGAGGAACTCTATGTTGCCTCCGCTGTCTGTGCAAATGGAGCTGACCCCTAAGGCTCGGACAAAAAAAACCAAGATTCAAAAATTACTGCAGGTGGCTCATGCAAAAATTACACACCGTCTTTAAAGGAAACGCGGCGTGGAAAAGTCGAGAATGAGCAAAACAGATGGTTGGATCCCTCTGTTAACTACACCAGGGGAGTTTCCAGGGGCAAGTCAAGTTTACCTGGGGCTTGAGTTGTGCATTTTTTTTTTTTTTTAAAGGAAGATTGGTATCGGAGCTAAAATACATGGGGTTGCAGTTTGGACCGAATGATGGCCATGGTCTGCGTTTTGTAAAAGTTAGGGTCTGCGTTTCTTGGTTGAGAGAGACATTAGAAAGAAGATGTTAAGTAGAAAATCACAGCCACACTGTTGTTGGGATTTCCACAATTTTTGCGGTTTATTAAAAATTACTCAAACTCACCAAGCCCAGTCATACACCTAGTATTTAATCATACATGAACAAAATAAGCCACACGTAGCCTAAAAGTTACCATTAAGGTGAGAAACACACACAAAAAATAAAAGTAGCTCAGCAATGGGCATTTGTTTGCAGCATGTGTGCTTCTCAACCAACTTGTAAAAAGATGGTGCGGTCCTTGTCTCACACATAGGCACACGGTATGTCTCAAACGTACATTTCATAACTTTGATTGTCACAACATATACGAGAAAAATTCAACAACATAGAGTTTGGGTCTTTGTGGCAGGCTTACTGAAGGACATGCTCAAGGTCACATTCTTGCAAATGAATTATAGACTAGGGTGACCAGATAATCCATGTCATGGAGGACACTTTGGCTACTTTGGGTTTTACAAACTACTTTCAAACTGAAAGGCTCCTGTGCTCTGCTAAATAGTTCAGCTCTTCTTGTGCTTTGACTGGTTCGTTTCCTTGATTGAAAGACTCATCCAGCTGTTTCACATTAACATTAGTGACACATTCATGATTATAGGAGACTGACCAATAAGCACACAGCAAGAACTCAGTGCTAAAGTGAAATCTGGGTCCTTTTAATTGAAATGGTAATTTACAATTCCTGTCCTAGATCAGAGTGTCCTCCCTGACATGGATTATCTGGTCACCCTAATCAAATGCAATGTTCAAGATAGGTGACGCGATATGAAAGGCGTCAATCTAAAATGTATGATGTTAATTACCAGATATTGTTCCAGAAATTAGCATTTTTCGATACAATAACTATTTACTGTAATTAATTTGTTTGGACAAGCTGAAAGTGGTTTCAAACAGAATTGCCCGTACGGTGTTGTCGAATAAACAATTAAACTTAAATGCGTTGAGCATTATCACCTTAATTCTTGACTTCCCAAACGAAATGTACTTCCTCGTTTCTTTGAAGGCCGAAGATATTGTTGCGTTGCACCCCAGGCGAAAAGTGGCGACAGAACTGGAGCTGGGGGGATCTTGCAAATAAAAACATTAAGCAGAGAGCACAAATGGACGATTTTCACAGCTCTCATTTTCATAAATAAAGATTGTTTTAACATACTGCCTGATTTATTTAGTTTAGAATGGCTATATTTCATTTATAAATGTGACATTTCGCTAAAATAATTATCAAATGAATAACATTTTTACCAATGCCATCGTATAAACAGTATATTTTATACACAGAGAAGTTAGAGTCAGTGCAACCTACTGGGGGAGAATCCCAGGTTTTAATCCACTTAGATGACGTCGTTGCCGTGGAGCATCATGGGAAATGGCCAACCCGGAAGCGCATCCGGTTCAGCGTGAGAGACGCTGGATCCTGAGTGCGATCGCGGGGCGTGAGTGACGGAGTGCCGCCTGTGCGCTGCTCTGCCACTCCAGCTGTACATACCTGGCACACAGAGCACTTCACTGCAGTTTTATTAGACATGTAGCTGTTCGTCTTTTTTAAAAACAAAACTAGCTTAAGAAAGGTTAAAAAAGAAAGCAAAAGCACCATGGCGAACGGTAAGTTTTCCAGCTTTATATGTTGTGATTCTGATGATTCTGGCTGTAGCCACATAACTAATTGTCTTTCTTACTGTAGTCAAGTGGGTCACTCTTTTACCTTGCGGGGAAGCTTTTCGGTAAAAGCATTTTCAGCTGTAACGCCGACATCTTCATTCGGATGTGTGTATACGATTTCGAGCTATTAAGCTTCTGAAATAAAAATACCGTTTGGCAGTAGTGTTACATCGCTGAGTGCTATTCATCTTGGATCACCGCTATTTGCTTTATATGTTTGTTCACTGTGACACAAAGTAGTCCCAAAAAATGACTGGATATGAATAAATCGATAGCTGTTTAACTAAAGATGACACCTCAGTGTGACACCAGGGTTTATCCAAAGCTGCTTGAATGCAGCTTATGAAAAGTGTTATGGAGAAATGTGCAAAAACAACATGCCGCAGACAGATTTGTATCACCCATAGGCTCAAAGTGTCCGGTTAAGCTGGTTTTTAAACTACATCGGTTGACATTCAAGTGGTCCCTTGTTTAAAAGTAAAAATCCCAATATCTGTTGTACATTTTAGATTTTAAATTCGTATTGCATTAATTTTAATAATTTTAATAATAAAATAATGTCCATTCATTTTTTATAATAATCCCCAACAATGGGTTTTAAGTAAAAAAAAAAAAAACTATCTTTTAATGTATTATTTAGGAAACTACAATTTAACAATAATTTTACTCTCACCTCCCTGAAAGACAAAAGGAGTAAACCATTTGTAATTAAATAACATGTTCATTAAAAGTCTCAAGATTAATCATTTTAATTTAGTGTTGTTCCTCTGAATTTTTCACAGTAACTATAGTTGTTGACAAGTACAAGCACAAACCTGTTCAATCTAGTAGGATAATTCTACAAAAATCAATTTGTAAAACCAGCTTCCTGGTTTTTTACCTGTTAGGCAGAAAAGCCGACACTGTAGTGCACTTGTCAGGTAGAGATCTGGATAGTTTAGTCTGACATGCAATACTGTAATTCCTTTCTTTTTATCATTAGTAGGTGAAATGGCAAATTATTTTTACTTTTGAAATCCCCACAAGCATGAACCTGCTGGAATGATAAGTGGACTAACTGCTTCATGGGCTGCTTGCCTTTTATCTGACTACTGATGGGTTACTGTGAACACAGCTGTCACCCATCCTTCTGCACTCATTGTGCCCTGGTTCTGGTCTTGGAATGATCCATGCATGCTCTTTTCAGAACCGGTGAGCCTGTTTTTCAAACTCTACTGCCTGACCGTGATGACGCTGGTGGCCGCCACCTACACGGTGGCTTTGCGCTACACACGCACCGTGTCTTCGGACCTGTATTTTTCCACCACGGCCGTTTGTGTCACCGAGGTCATCAAGCTGGTTTTAAGCCTGGGGATGCTGGCTAAGTAAGTAACGAAGCCCGTGAGCGATAACATTTTCCATCATCGTCTTCGCCTACCCCTTAAGGGCCCCGTAAGGGCCCCAAGGTGATGGATTTTCCTGCTCTGATGCCTTTGTAGAGAATCTGGGAGCTTCAGTAAGCTGAGGATGTCCATCGTGCAGCACGTGTTTCGGAGTCCCAAAGAGCTTCTGCAGCTGAGTGTGCCCTCGGTGGTCTACGCCATCCAGAACAACATGGCTTTCGTGGCCCTGAGTAACCTGGATGCGGCTGTGTACCAGGTCCGTCCCCTGTCCCCTCTGCCCGCTCTTTAGGGCCAGTTCCTCTCGGCACAGTCTGCATGTCTGTCTGTCTCCTGGAGGCATTTCTCATTAGGAGCGGTCCCTTCAGTGGTGCATTACATGTGATCTTTGTGAAGGAAAAAGTATTTGTATTATCTGGACTCAGGAAAGAAATGTCCTGGGAAATGAAGCTGCCAGTTGAGTTGAGTGCAGGGCATGCCATGTGATGAATCCAGTGTGGCTGTCTGTCTCCAGGTGACTTACCAGCTAAAGATTCCCTGCACTGCCCTGTGCACGGTCCTCATGCTGAACCGCTCCCTCAGCCGGCTGCAGTGGTTCTCCGTTTTCCTGCTTTGCGGGGGGGTCACCCTCGTGCAGTGGAAACCTGCCGAAACCACCAACGTGCAGGTAGGGCCGCCCGGTCCTGCGGGCCCTCACTGTCCCCGAGCCTTTGTGCTGGGGTGTCATTTGTGCTGCTTCACCCCTGGAAGTGTTGACTAGGGTCAGGTACCGAAACCTGGTGCCAGTGTAGCACCAGTTCCTATACCATCAGTAGGTACCGGACCACATGGCAGCATGGATTTCAGTGGCTCATTTTGGAGCGACTTAAATGCCTCAGCAGCCGATTGAAATAACTGCCCTCTGGTGCTCAGGCAAGAAACATCACTGCACCTGACGTGCCATCGTTAGTTAACGTTACAGTTGCTCTGACGTTAGCGGCTGCCTATTGTTACCTAGTAGCTACACTACATGGACAAAAGTATAGGGTTTGCATACCAAGACATTTTGGACAATTCTATGCTTCCAATTTTGTAGAAAGTTTGAGGAAGGCCCTTTTCTGTTCCAGCATGACTGTGCCCCAGTGCACAAAGCATACAGACATGGTTTGATGTGGAAGAAGTTCACTGGCCCACACAGAGCCCTGACATCAACTCCATCAACATGTTTTGGATGAACTAGAACAATGATTGTGAGCCAGGCCTTCATGTCCAACATCAGTGTCTAACCTCACAAATGCTCTTCTGGAGGAATGGGCAAAAAATCCCACAGACACACTCCAAGATCTTGTGGAAGGCCTCCCCAGAAGGGTGGCAGCTGTTATAGCTGCAAAGGGGGGGGACCAGCTCCATACGGATTTAGAATGCAGTGCCATAAAAGTTCCTGTAGGTGTCTTGTTGGGACTGGTTATCAAATGATCTGAAGTCATTGTCTCTGGGGTGGCGCCCCCTTCCAGTGGTCCTGCGTTATGGCATGCTCCATAATGATTTTCACTGTTCATAATGCCAGAGCTGACTGACTTCTTGATGTGCATGTGTTCCTACGTTCGTTTGGTGAATAGGAAATGTGAATGTGTGTTGTCTTGCCCAAACACTCAGCGATCAGTGTGGCGCGGTAAGAGCATGCCATCTGTCTGCTTTGTTAAAGGCATCCAAACCCCCTCATTTTTCAGGTTGAGCAGAACCCCTGGCTGGGCTTCTTGGCCATCGCGGTAGCTGTGCTGTGTTCTGGTTTTGCAGGTACTGAGGTTTGCATTTCAAAGCAGTGATTGCGTGCTCTCGCTCTTTCTCTCTCACACACACACACACACAAACACACACACACACACACTTCACAGTCATCTCGCACTAAATCCGCAGAGGTGAAAATATTCGCCTTATTTACACATGAACATGTGCCAAATAGCCTGCAGGTCTTTGTCAGATGACCTCTTTGTAGCAGCCTTTACAGTTTTACTTTGTGACAGTGAGACCCTGCCACCTGACCCCTACCAAGATGAAAGCGTTGTTTCGCTTGATTGGCTCAGAGAGCACAAGCAGAGCTCATGCGAAAGTAACAGAGGCAAACTTCACAATGAATAGACTGCAAATTTATTTGAGAACAGATGAATCACAACAAATTATATTGCTGCTAAAATAATATTGAAAATAACTTTCTCGAATATTGAACAGTGCTGACTCAACCCTAGCTTGCCGTCACGCTCTCTCTGGCGCAAAGGCAAGATGTTCTGTACCGCAACCTGCATGGGCAGAGATAGTGGGGGAAACTGGGATGTGGCCCCGAAGACTGGTTTGTGTGCCGTGTGCCAGCAGAGTGAGTGCATCTTAGTCACACAAACACTCTCACCCTCTCTCCAAACAGGAGTGTACTTCGAGAAGGTACTGAAAAGCTCAGACACATCCCTCTGGGTGAGAAACATCCAGATGTATCTTTCGGGGATCATCATCACGCTGGTGGGCGTCTTCGTCTCGGACGGCAGTAAGGTGCTGGCGAAGGGCTTTTTTTATGGCTACACGCCCTGGGTGTGCGTCGTCATCCGTAAGTCGACACTTGTATATTTAGTGACACTTTCCCTGGCTCCGTTCGCGCCTGACTTCCTGTTACCTGTAATGTGTCACGTTACGGATCTGGCGCTCGTGCTGTTTGTGCGTTCGCTGAACCCGACGCTGTGTGGGGATCCGAACATAACGACCTGAGAAGGAAGCCATCCCCGGCAGCAGAGGACGCTAGCTCTCGCCCTGAGCTTCTCACCACGGGTTCTGTGGTTTCTGTCGTCCTCAGTGCTGGCCAGCATGGGCGGCCTCTACACATCGGTAGTGGTGAAGTACACGGACAACATCATGAAGGGCTTCTCCGCTGCCGCTGCCATCGTCTTGTCCACGGTGGCCTCGGTCCTGCTCTTCGGGTTACAGATAAGTGAGTCAGAACGGTTCTGTGCTGCGTCTCGCCGACCTGTCGTTGAGGACAGGTGTGGTCACGTGCTTTCCGGCTGGTCTTGAAGCTCCACTGACCTCGTTCTTTCTTACAGCCGCCACCTTCGCCAGCGGCGCCGCACTCGTCTGCATCTCAATCTACCTGTACGGCCTGCCAAAGCTGGACACCAGTAAGCTGGCCAGACCCGAGCAGGACTGCGAGGCCACGCAGAAGCTGCTGGCGGTGTGAGGGCGGAGCCTCTGCCCTGTGTTTCACTCTCCCCACAACCCTGGTGCTAGATGGGAGCAAGGAGGCCTCAGTATAGGAACCTTTGAAGGAGCGCGAGGTGAAATGGACATACCTTTATTCACGGGACTTCCCGAAGTATTTTTTTTGCTTTGTTTTTAAATTCATCTCTCACAAGTGTTTATTTTATGTCGCTTGCCTGAGGGCTGATTTAGGTTTTGTAATCGGGGGAGACGGTCGACCATTCCTTGGCTGCTGGAAGGTAGATAAAACATCCTGGTCGTTCTGAAGTTTGGTGACTGTCAGTTGAGTTGGGGAAGGACGCGTGGATTTGATCACGAACAGTCTTGCGTGGATGTGCGTCCGCATAGAGCTCAGAGCGGCGTCTGGAATGTTGATGTTCTGAATTGCAAAAGGACACATCTGCACTTCCTGTGCGGTTTTGGGGATTCCGTAATGCTACATTACTTACGTGTAAATTGTTACTGTGACATTATCTTTGTCAGTGGAATTACTGAAGAAGTGGGAGCATGTAGGACATGAATGAGGTTATAAAGCAAGTTTGGTTGCGAATGCGAGCTGACACCATGATCATCGTGATGAATTGTGCCTATTTGACGAACAATCTGCCATTATCAAATAAAGTATAATGTGGTGTTAGTCGGGTGATTTCTAAATTCCTGTCATCAGACGGCACAGTGGTCACCACTGTCGCCTCACCTCTGGACCCTGGGTTTGAGTCTCCGCCAGGGTTCCATGTGTGTGGAGTTTGCACGTTCTCCCTGCATTGTCGTGGGGTTACCTCCGGGTACTAAGTTGCCCGTACGCGCGTGCATCTGCCCTGTGATGGGATGGCGCTCCATCATGGGTTGTTCCCTGCCTTTCACCTGTCACCTCCGGGATAGGTTCCGGCCCCCCTGTGACCCTGAAGCGGTTACAGAAGATGGATGGATGGAGTTATGAAGACAAAGGAGCTTAAAGCAGGACGGCCGACCACTGTCGTGCCTGTCTGTGAATGGCAGTGATATTCAGTACCAGTATTACCTGTAGAACCACTGCAGTAGGGTAAGATCCATTTCATGTGTAGGTAGGTATGGTTTTAATGCAAATGTCTATAATTAGGATTACATCCTAACATGCACAGACCCGTAACTGTACAAACAGCGATATATTTGTTCTTCACAGACTGACATGTATATTATACACACGTCACTCCATCCAGTAATTATTCTCAGATGCTGTTACTGAAGGTTGACGAGCTTGTGATTCAGCTGAAAGACGATGTTCCTCCCCTTCGCAAAGTGGCTTTCCAGATAGGAATTCCCCCTCCACTGCTGGCGTGCTGCAGTGACGACGACTGGTCAAAGTCTGCGGCCTTTACATCTTCTCTACTGGTGTGACACCCAGTATCCTCATGCCACTGGCCAGGACGGTGCGGGCACTGTCAAAGAGGCGGAGCCTGGCCTGTCGATAGAGGAAGTGGAAAATGAGTCAGTAGTGTGGTCCAGCACAAACACCGGTTGCTCTGTTGTAGCAACGGCGGCAGCTTAAACCCAGTTTAAGCGCAGTTTCATTGTCATGACTACCAGCAGTAAGGCATTACCTGCGCCAGGGGAGGAGGGCTGCCCTTCACAGGTAACAGCCTGAGCCCCACGGCTACCAGGTGACTGCAAGGCAGAGACACAATGGAAGGCTGTGGGTGCGATGAGAGCGTGCGGCCAGGTGGGGGCGATGGCGGGGTGGCAGCCTACCTGAGCGCCAAGAGGAAATTCACCAGGTGCTTGGGCTGATAGTCACATGAGCACTGGAGCAACGCCTCGTCGTACCTGCCGATCACAAATATACCTTACACCAGTGTTTCCCAACCCAGTCCTCGGGGAACCCCGGACAGTCCATGTTTTTGCTTCCTCTCAGCTCCCAGCACACCTGTACCAGGTACTTGGTGTTCCTGACTGGCTGGGGGCTGGGAGGGAGCAAAAACGTGGACTGTCTGAGGTTCCCCGAGGACTGGGTTGGGAAACACTGGGCTAGATGACATGGCATCATTTCACCGTTTAGCTACTGCTGACAGTGACAGAGAGTGCATGAAACTCCAAACTGAGGAGAAGGCTGTGACTTTTACATCAGCAACAAGCATCTTGCTGCAGATGACTACTGGGGATAAGTAAGAATTTAGGGTTTATACCAGACCGATTTGAAGCTGAAGAAAGGCCGATGACTCACTCAAACTCCTCAAAGTCCACCTCCGTGTTTTCCATAGGTGGAGACGGGTTGCTGGCAGGACCATCCGAGGAGGAGGAGGACGACGGTAGGGGCCGCAGGCGGTTCTGCTGGTAGCGCAAGGAGCGTTGACGAATGCTGTCCCGTCGTGACAGGTACTGAATCATGCGCTGGGCGTAGTAGGCAGCTGGGGATAACCTGCAGCAAGACAGAAGAGGGTGCGTCACCTCACGACAGCCGGGCCTGTGACCTGACTTCAGTATGCTTCCTTATGCTGAGTGAACCAGTGTGGACAAAGGCTGACAGCATCTCTGCAAACCTTCTGAAGTGACAAAGTAAAGCCATACCATTTGAGAGGAGGAGCAACAGCCACTGTAAACAACCACCACGGCCCCCACCAAAAGATATCATGAAATATTTAAAGAAACCCCACAATAAAATCAAATGTCAGTCTGTGTCTGTAAATAGGTTGGGCACTCCATTCACCTAATCAAACGGAGTCAAGTGGACGATGAAAATCGAGCCATTTGCATGCCAACTGTCAGACTGCAGGGCAGCGTGCTGGTGAGAGATTGCCATCACAAGCGAACCGTAACAGTGATAAAGAATCATTCACCTCTATCAGCTTTATGCACAAAGGCTCCAGTGTATAAAATGATAAGAAAGGGTCAGTCTTCAACCAAGCCAGCAAAGGTAAGAATAAGGCCCATCTGTGGCAGGTTACACTTGTGATGAGTCA
This sequence comes from Mormyrops boulengeri, assembly GCA_026781065.1. NCBI lineage: Eukaryota > Metazoa > Chordata > Actinopteri > Osteoglossiformes > Mormyridae > Mormyrops > Mormyrops boulengeri. Next base: position 20,634,280 of record JAODLD010000044.1, on the reverse strand, counting down.
TGTGCCTGATGGGAACAAAGAAAATCGGACTGGACAGAAGGTACCAATAGCAGGACGGAAGTTTGGGGCGTAGATCACAGCAAGTGATAACCAGGTTTAACAGGTTAATTTTTAGAGAAAGCTCACACACAAACACACAGCTACTGTTCTTCATTAAAGATTCCTTGCTTTAGAAAATGTTTGTCATAAAAAATGTTTCTTGTTTAGACTCATGATTGAAATTCCTCTTAACTGCTATGAAGATTAGTAATTAAGCATAAAAACAAAAATGCAAACAGGGAAATACAGAAAATACAAATCCAAACAACCTGTTTCTGTAGAACAAGCAACAGACACACCCCTGAAGGATTATGATGAGGTGTGGATGAGAAATGGTATCTAGCCATAAAACGTCAATACATCAATCAAATTCAATTGCAAATGACTTTCTTCTCAAAAACATTTGACGTTTTTTTGGGCCAATACGAGGGATCAGAAAAAGACCAATGAACACATTGCAATGGACAATGATTTTATGCTCAGCCATTACAACCATGGTAGCAGGAACCCGATTCAGCAGTTACTCCAGCAGTTAGGCATACCAGATTTAATTTAGGCAAAATCTAGCCAACTCTCATAATGCCTACAGGCTGGCTAACATTTTGAGTCACTAGTTTCACATACAGGAGGAACTCCCTCATTTTAACAAGTGTACCAAGTTTATTAGTTTAAATACTAGAACTTGTGGCCATAGGTGGAAATTAGCGGAAGAACATTTTAAAATGAATTTGAGAAAGCATTTATTTACAGTACACAGCGTGTAGTTGGAGTATGGAATAGTCTCCATGTTAGTGTAGTGCAAGCTAAAACCTTGGGTTCCTTTAAATCAAAGCTAGATAAGATTTTAACAACTTTGAGCTATTAGTTAAGTTCTCCCCAAACAAGCTTGATGAACCGAATGGCCTCCTCTCGTTTGTAAATTTCTGATGTTCTACCATAAAAAAAATCTCTGCTCTATAAATTGGGATACAAAGAAACACATTAGAGGTTCATTCATTCCCATGCTTGGGATAAACAAACCTTGATATTGATCCCACAAGGCAGTTATAGATTCCTATGCACTTCACATTTCTATGATAGCTTTCTGCATCAAACTTTTTTTTGTTAACTAAATGCAGCTATAATAAACCCTGCAATATAGAAATCAGAAACATCTCATGAAGAGTGATTTTCTATAGACCTATACTTCTAAAAATCTCTAGGCAGACAAATTCAAATTCAGGTCAAACCATTTTCCAAACCATGCAGCTGGACTTCTGTTCGCTTCAGGAAAAGGGAGCATATTCTTCATTTAATGATGAAATGAACACCAGCTACTGGAGCTGTCGCTTTTTAACAGATATTCAAAAATTTGTTCAAACAAGAAGGGAAGAATTCATATTGGAACTATAATTATCCCATTCGGATTTTAAAGTGTCACTGTAGCCTGTGCATTAGACTGTATGTAAATTTATTGTTTGCCGTGGGAAAATATATTTTTTTAATAGTTTTGCATTCCCTTGCAATACTTTTGCAATTCCACTAAACTTGCCCACTTGCTATTTGCTGTAACGTGATGGCAAGGATACACCTAAATAAAAGAAATGTCCTGTAAAGTGTGCTTTAAGCATTAAACTAGGGGGACAATGTACACCATGTAACTTTCATGTTATGCAATTTTGCACATATTTATTAATAATTGCACTGTGCCCATTCATCACCAATGACTTTAAGCAAGACAGCTGGGCTACTGAATGTGAAGTGTACACATAAAAACTCTGAAATATATTACAAACATTGAGAGATACAACAGCTGAAAAACTTCATATAACGCTAACTTTACCATGGTGTTGGTGTTAAAGTTTAAACTCAAATCCACTTTCTGAAATATTTCAGTATAGATATGCATATCCCTGCGTACATCATCAAGAGAAAATACCAGGGAGGAATACCCAAAAGTGTATTCAGGTTTAAACCTTAACTATGACAACACGGTAAAGTTCACTTTACATTCGGTTTTCCAGCTGAAATATCTTTCAACAAAAGCAAGCAAAAACCTTGGTTTTCCAGATTTCTTTATGGGCGAATTTTATGAAACGCTTGCGAAATTGTCATAATAATCGTAAGTTAAAGACATCATGAAGATATCAATCCCAATGGACCCACCTGGCAGGATCTGGATAGATAGGATGGTCTCTGGATCCTGATATGTCGTTTTGTGAGAAAGAGATGAAAGATGACTCGAGCAGCCTCCTGGAAAATAAAGAGGACAAGGAAAATGAACTGAAATATCAAGTTACGCCCAAGACACATAAGCGGGCCGGTGCAGCATGCAAGCCCACCTACAGCATGTGACTCAAAAGTGGTAAACAGGGATGAAGATAAGAAGGTAGAAGAGAGGGCCTGGGAGGGCAGGGGTCAATAGGTGTTCACAATGCTTCATTTGAAGTTCATTTGAAAGGGGACTCAGTTCTCTTTCTGGTTTACTTCAGCTCAGATGGGGCCTAAGTCCTTTTTCTGTTCATACTTCAAGGTCTTATGGAGCTCTCAGACCTTTACTGCTTTGGATTCTGGGTGATCTGCCTACAGCAAAGCGAATGGTAAAAATTGTCGAAGCAAGCAAAAGAATTTAAAATCTGTTATAATGAATAGTTTTAAGCTTTGACGTCATCGACTACATCGACTAAATTCAAAAAAAAAAAATCTAATCACAGAAGCCCTACACCTAATACAATAACATTGTTTATGGGAGAAGAGAGGTATATGATTAGGCTTAGTACTGCTATGGGCTGAACATGCAACAGGTCACTAACCCGTTAAGGTAATTAACTGCAAGTCATTCAACACAGGTGTCTATCAGACTTATTGATCTGTAATTTAACTGCTTGTAAGGAAAATGACAAATGCCTATAAACAGGCTAACAATAAAACACCTCTATGATCTTTGATTATGAATGAGAGAATGTACATAAAAATAATCACATGTAACCCCAGATAAAACAGAAAATTATGTGGGTATTATGCATATTAAATACTAGCAGACATAACCGCCCTATTATTCCCTAGGTAGGCTTGAAAAAGGCTCATCTTCACCTGCTTTAATATTCAGACATTTTGCGATATATGACCAGTTACAACTGAATCCACAAAACATATTTCAGAGATACTATAAGAATTACAGCAATACATTTACTTTTATTTAGCAGATAATTTTGTGACATACACACACACACACACACACACACACACAACAAGTGTGCCCAGTCACAATGCACTACTGAACAGTATTATTATAAAACGGGAGAACAAACCAGCAAGTGCCTATCATGCGATGCCCGCAAATTCACAGACTGCAAAATACTGCAACAAACACAGACAGATGTGAAACAAAGCAAATTCACAGATTAAAAAATAATGAGATTAATGACATTTTGGCCATATTGCCTACCCCTAGCTCCCAGTAAGTTTGAGCCTGGTAGGTTCCTGGGTGCTAGTCTGCACAACACTGCCACCAGGAGGAGAGACAAGCCCTGCCATCATTGCACTCACCTGCAGTGAAGGAAACGTACTGCCTAAAATGAAAGCCAGATGACCCGTTTAAAGAATGATTGATTATTTAGAGTTTCACAGAGGAGGAATCCTTAAAATAAAAAGTGCGCAGAAACATAAAGACAATCTCAGTTCATACCACATCTGACAATTTTGAAAGTAAGGCCAAGGAGTCATCTAGCAACACCCAATAACGCAGAAACTGCATTTGCTGCCTACAACACCCACGCCGCCATCCACGGCGTCTGCAGCCCCCATGCCACCATCCACAGCACCTACAGCACCAACGCCACCTACAGCAGCTACTCCACCTTCCACAGTGCCTACAGCATTCATGACACCAAGAGCACCCATGCCGCCACCCACAGCAACCACAGTGTCTACAGCACTCACACCACAATCCGCGGGGCATACAGCACCCACACGATGGCCTGGTGGACTGCAGCCCAGTGGTTGAGAAACCCAGCTGTAGGTGACGTGGATGGCAGCTTGGAAGGTGGTGCGGGTGCTGTAGGCAACGTGGAAGGTGGTGCAGGTGCTGTAGGCAACGTGGATGGTGGCATGGGTGCTGTATGAATCTAAAATCAGGAGAAGCCATTGGTCTGTAAGGGGCTGCCAGCACCAAGCATAATTTAAGCAGTAAATATAGTAGGGCTGAATGATTTATCAATTTCAAATGGAAGTCGCAAATTGAAACAACACGATTAGCAAATCGCAAAGGCTGTGATTTAGTAAATGCTTTATACCGTGTCTCTTACACAGGGTTCAAAATTTCTAAATTTTACAAATTCATGCTGTCCCCCTCCTTGTGTGATAGTAATTCTGACCCCTCAGAAGTGCCATGCTCCTCGGGTGCCAGACATGCTTACCAATGAGTTGTGGCCCAAGGCGACTACGTATATAGCCACAAACAATAAACACGTGAAACCCAAGGAAAAGCTATGAATTCCACTGCTGAGCTATAAGTGAATTACCTATTTTATGGTCAGATATTGTTTACAGAAAGGTTGTATTATTAAGGATTCAAGCAGCGTTAGCTTATTGGAATTGTTTTTTTATCAATAATTATCGATATCTAGTGATACGACCATTTTTGACGCGATAACATTTCTGGCATATCGCGCAGATGTATTTGTTCCCAGCACAGGAAAGGAGATGAACACTGATAGCTGCTGGAGGCTCGACTTGTTAGTTTCTGGTGTCTGAATGTAAATTTTCTTTCTGTGCCAAAAAAACATTTTTGAAACACGTATAATATTGGAACTTTGTTATTAAATACTATCTAACATAGCAGAGTGGGCCTCGGCAACATGCAGTGATAAATAGGTTGGCCTTAATGTTGAAAAGGCTGAGGAAAAAAAAATGATAAGCACCTTGAGTGTACAAAAAAAAATAAAAAAAAAAAATAAAAAAAATCATGGTTTGGTACAGTTTTGGGTTCACTGTGATGCAAATTTGCTACCACCAAGAAAACTGAATTTGAGGAGCTGTTGGAATGACAGCACTGCAAAAGTCCATCACTTGCTCTACCCATGTAATCTCATTATATATATAATTAAATCATGAATTTATTCAACATTCACCGTTAAGGGCTTTTCAGGTGTTAATATTCTTATCAATATTAGAGTTGGCAAGGCATGATTGCTTTATGTAAATGTATGCATTTATTATTAGAAATCAATTACCAACAATAAACAACAAAGATTGTCCAAAGGTCATCAGAAACCCTTAATCACTTAAGAAAAACCCAACCCCCACAATTACCTGCTAAATATTACATATTACTTAGTCACACAACCAAGTATAGATCAAAGGTCGGCAACCTTTTTAAAGCAAAAAGCCATTTTATCCTAAATGTCTGACCCAAGATTTACAAAGAGCCCCAAAGAATAGAGAAGAGGGTTTGAGATATGATTTTAAATGCAATATCGGTATATATGCATTTAACACAAAAACAAAACTTCAAGTACTTAAAAAAAAAAAATAAAGAAATACAATTCCGGGGGTGGTTCTCAGTTTTAAATCACTTGGACGCGTAACAGTGCAAAGGTGACTAATATCACTATATTGTTCAGTTCTGTAGTGATATTCTTCACCCTCACCCAAGTATGTTTGGCTTTGCAGTTGTCTGCCCTTCACTCTCCACTTCACTACTTGTAACTGTGCTGACCGAGCAGTGCAAAATGTCCTCACCACTCCGAACTCAGCTGGCTATAATATGTAAATCAGAAAAAATATAATAATTTTACAAAGATCTGGGAAGGCGTGGTGACGATTTACTACGAAAAGTATATGAAAGAATTAGGAAACCCAATAAACTTAATAAGCCTACATCCAATCTCGGACACTGAAGAAAACTCCGGAAAGCATTCACCGGAAACTCTCGTAGAGAATGACTTTGAGGAAGATGTAAATTATGCAGTTAAGACATCACAGAAGCGCGCGATGGACCACCTCATTCACATATAGCTAAAGAAATACCTAAATGAAAAATAATAATTTTAACCCATAAATAAATAATTTATATTTACGAAAGTATTATCATAATGTTAAGACATGAAAATGCGAATGTGTTCTGAGAAGAGCCGCAGCCTGGTATGGCATTTAAGACTAGATGTACTTCGGTGGTGACTCATTTCACATCGACAGTAACTGCAAATGACTTTGGTCTTGCCAATGTACCCATCTGACAGAGTTTTGAAGCTGAACCTGTCATTCAAAATTCCTTTTTCATTGTTCATGATTTTTTCCGAGCTGCCATCTGACTCAACATGCGTTAATGGCATCAAAAAAATTTGTCACGTTATAATGAATTCCTGTTCATGCACGATTATCGCGTTAACTTTGACAGCCCTAATATATATTTATTTATATATGTTTAAGTTTTATTCACATAAAAACATTTGGTAAGAAATGTGGATCCTTCACTGTAAGCTCCTCCGGTCTGCCTCCTTTAGCCACTTCTTTGGCGAGTTTGATGCTTAAAGAATACTGCAAATTTGTACCAGTACCATTTATCTTGTGCAGACTTAAAGATGTCATAGGCCCACGTGGGTGCTCAATTGCGGATTCCAAAGCCAAAATGTAAAGAAATGTTGGTAACACTTTAGTTGAGGGGGAACAAATAATGTAGTAGTATACTCTTACTTAAGGTATTCATTAACCATCTAAACATTGGTTATGTACTAATCCCATGTTCGTTCAGCATTAATCAATTATGACGGTTCACATATATCATGCAAAAACTGTATTTGTTCATGATTTGTACTATGAGCAAAGTTGCACGAACACACATCAGATAGTCGAGTAACTTCGACATGCTACATCGCAACTGCGATTGGTGGAAGCATCATCACTGGCCCGAATCAGCCAGTGACTGCCCTGTCACACTTTTCTACAGGCCTCAGACAATTCATTACTGCTAACCCTGTCCTAATTCAGAAAATCATCTCAGGACCACTCCCATTTATTTGGCACCCAACAGTTTGAAATCCACTGACTTACATAGGTTCCTGGGAAGTCTGAAAAAGACCCAAACAGTTTTTGAGTCACTGGGCTCTATTTTCCATCTGTGCAAAGCACGATGCGAAGTGGTTTTGCTAGTTTCGTACCAGTGCATTGCTCATTTTCACACGCATGCACGCATGTTGTCAAAATAGTAAATAATTTTGCACCCACTTTCTGCTCATAGGAGTGGTGTTTTTTAAATAAGTGGCTAGGCACATTGTCGTTGCATTGCTATTTTAAGACAACAAAATGTCATTGTGCTTTTGACCAACTAAAACCACGTCAAAAGGCAGTGCCGCATTGTTAAATGGTATTTAAGGGGTGTGTCTTAGAAACATGCGGGTGCACAACACTACTTATTGACACAGATACGCACTCAGAGGAAAGCAGAATCTTATATAACGATATCAGGATTATGAGTACAAAGGAAGTAAGGAAGAAAAGGGCTCTGTTCCGCAAATCGAAAATTAATGATGACTTCAAATTAAAGCAGGAGTATCTAAATCTACAGGTTGAGTTAAAAAACAACATTAGACTCTCCAAGAGGAAT
>JAODLD010000044.1:20604977-20626556 GCA_026781065.1 Mormyrops boulengeri | reverse complement strand
TTTAATTGAAATGGTAATTTACAATTCCTGTCCTAGCTCAGAGTGTCCTCCATGACATGGATTATCTGGTCACCCTATTATAGACTCAGTGGTTCAGCCGTAGGAAATCGGGACTGCAGCAATAAGGTCACATCTGGCAGCTGTGGTTGTATTTACAGTGAGTTATTTACATCATATACATGGGTTATAAGGCAAGAGCATTGTACCACACCTCAGGCTCAACCCAGGACAACAAAACAAAAAAGCCCCAACAAGAAATCAATACCAACTTACCTATCAAATCCCAACATAGTATAAAATACTTGGCTCCCTGATTAACCGAACAGAGGACATCAAAAATGGCAGTGTTCCATAGTCAAAAACTACATACACATAGCCAATAAACACCAAGTCTAACAAGGATTTGAGCAGCTGAAGCTGGTCCAGGCCTTATAACCAGATGGAAAGAGGTGGCATTGTTGGATTGGTGGTCAACTTGACCAAGGCATGATGGGAAGATCATGTCAGGTGTCTTCCCCTGGAAGACAAAACCCCAAGTATCCACACCCCCTAGTGGTAGGAGGCCATAACAAAACGCCTAATAATGTATTGTGTACATTTGAACCTGTCAGCCATGAACACAAACAAGAAAAATTAAAAATTGTTGCCGTGTGTCACTTAAGATGCTTACTATGATGTTTGGGTTGGGCTGTACAAACACAGTAAGGACATGGAGGCTCCTTGGGTAGCCCTGTGTGCTGACATTCTCAGGACTGTGGGTTCGATTCCTGCCCGTTTAGGTTTCTCGTAGGTACTCCAGTTTCCTCCCGCAGTCTACACACATTCAGTTTGGTGAAATGACCTTAGCATGTGATTGTCTTTGCGATTATGTGCCCTGAGATGGACTGGCATGCCCACCTGGGGTGAGTGCGGCTATCTGATCTGTACTTTCTGGGACTGACTCCAGAAAAAGGATGCACAGCGACACAGTCAGGCTTTAAGACCTTCGAGCTACGGTGGCTTCACAATTCTCAAATGACAACGATAAAAAGGTCTTCCAGACATAAATCAGCAATTTTCTATCAGGGTCCTTTTTTATTGGCTTGAGTTCAGCATGCAAATGAAGATCTGAAAAAAATGACCACCGCTGGGTCTATTTCATTGAATGGAAGTCTTCAAAAGCTGGATTAAATGTTTTTTTTTGGAGTGTCCTCTTGCTGTTATTTTGAGCAGGGATTTAAAAATATTAGCGGTACCACTTTGAGACGCCGGTGGTATCCATAGGCCATGTCAGTGCGGTGAAGCTCACTTGCGATAAAGCAGTCAACATACAAAACTGACGCCAGGGGTCTGGCGAGTCCCGCCGTGCAATTGAGGCGGCTCGTTCTCCTTGAAACCACGTCCTCGCCCCTCCCCCCATCTCCCAGGCACTTGATCTCTGCCGAGCTCCTCTGAATGAAGCTGCAGCATGTTCTAGTGCCTTCTGCTCACAGGAGGGAAAGTCTAGCTGACCCTCCCCTTTTAATATTTTTTTTTTTTGTCCGAATGTGATGACGTCATAGACTACCGAGCAGCAAGGGGTCGACAGCGGCTCTCCAGGGTACCAGACATCGTTACCCCCACAGGCGACCTTCAGAGGCGTCACGGCTCTACCGAATCCCGCCGAGATCGCGGCAGCATTATTCAAATCTAATCAAACCAAATCACATTATGTCACATCACTTGACACTTGGTAGATTGCAGGTGAGTGAAATACTTATGTGCAAAGTCCCAAACAGCAGTGACTAAATAGTAGAAAATTGTGGGAAAATTGAATAGTGACAACTGGAAGTGTACCAAAAAAGCATATGAAAATAAGAAATAAAATACAGAGTGAATTACAGACTGATAAATACAATCCTGTAATGAATGGTGTGCGTGGATGTGTATGTCGTGTGACGTGCGTGGATGTGTATGTCGTGTGACGTGCGTGGATGTGTATGTCGTGTGACGTGCGTGGATGTATATGTCGTGTGACGTGCGTGGATGTGCTCTTCTGTGTCAATTCCATCCGCTTCGTTTTGTCCTGAACAATTGCCCAGAACGACAAGAGTGAAATTCCACAGGCGCTGTGCTGAGATATCCCTGCTCTTGGCCTGACCTCCAAAAAATAGTTTCCAGTAGCATTTTCTTAATGTCAGAAGATATTTAAATGTTACTCTTGTACGACTACGCAGGATTCCTTCACTGAGAGGAAGACAGGACCAGACTGCACAAGGCAGGATTGTCCCCAAGTATGCGAAATTTCTTTGATTCTCTGTTGAAATAAAATAACATGCAGCCCAGAAATTCCCTGTGTCTTTTTCAGCTTTATAATCTGTTCCTGGGTATTGGCAAGTTTTATTCCTAGGCTATGTGTTAAGTTGGGGGGGGGGGGGGCTAGAACTGTTTTGTAATAACAGTACAGTTGTGGAAAAGGATTTCTTAGGTCAGTGTTTCTCAACCCAGTCCTCAGAGGTGCCCGGATCCATATCCAGTCCATATTTTTCTTCCTCCCAGCTCCCAGCACCAAACAATCAAGAACAAACTGAAATGATCAACTCAAAGAGGAACAACTCAAACAACCAACAACACCGAATACCTGGTATAGGTGTGTTGGGAACTGGGAGGGAGCAGAAATGTGGACTGTCTGGACACCCCTGAGGACTGGGTTGAGAAAAACTCCCTTAGATAATATGGGCCTGAGGCGGGTGACAGATCTTCACATTCCAACACAGCAGAAAAAGTGTGGATCACCCCGTCACTGGACCTTATACAGCGCAATTAAATATCAAACACTGCACATTTAGACTAGGTCCTTAGGTTTGAAGTGGTGCTTTCGTGTCGGGTATGTAAATAGGAATGAGACAGGCTTTAAAAAAAAAAATAAGCTCTGACAGGATTCAGTGTGCAAAGTGCTCCCGGTTTAAGTCAGACTTCTGCGGCTTTTAGATAGGCCTGCATTTTCTGATCCCATTAATGATAAGGCTGTCGGGCTGCCAGTTTGGCCATATTAGTGGGGTATGTTTCAGACCCTTGGCGTTGCCCATAGCTCCGCCTGTTTTTAAAGATATGACATCACTCTCTGTTCTGTAATCCATTCACAGCAGCATCGGGGATGTCCATCTGGCCATGAAAAATCACATTAGACACATAGGCTCCCCCCCCCCCTCAGTCCCCACATGTTGCAGTTGAAGACCGAAATGGAGGGAGCAGAGGCAGTGCCCTGCAAGATGCCATACCTGGCAGCACCAGCAGGGGGCAGGGTACAGCTTGAGAAATTGGGGGTTGGCTGGTATTTCTGTGTGCTCAAAGCCTACATGGCATCTTGGCTTCAGACTGATTGGTGTCTACAGCTTGGGGGTATAAAGAGCATGAGAACCCCCATCCCTGAGGAAGAAACATGGCACAGTACTCAATAAACAGACAACAGGGGGTAAAAAGGTCATAGAGCACACCCAGATTTATCAGCCATCGTCCACTGGTTCCCTGTCAAGTCTTATCTTTCTCCCTTTAGTGGTTTTGCATGAGTGCAAGCAAATGGCTGCCCCCCCACCCCCCATCCCTGTAAAGGTTGCCATGCACTTAGCCCCGGTGGGGCGCCAACTCAAATCAGCACCTTCTCAGCATCCCTGTGGCCTCCAGAAGGCCTTCTGTTATGAAGGAGCTGCTCAACCATCAGGCCTGCCACCTGTCCACGGGAAACAACACCACTCGCACGAGCTGTGACCCGCGAAGCTCCACTCCGCGTTAACCAGGTCCGCATCACATTTTTTTAAAGTCTAGGCTGGTCGGTCATTTCCGATTTCAACTGTTTTCTGATAGATTAGAGAATCAGAGGTGTATCTAAATGATGCAGGGGACTATTACAGAGGCAGGGCTACAGGTGGGCTGGCCCTGCCTAAAAGCTGATTGGTCCTCGCCCCTGTCACTCACCAGCTCAAAACACATCATTGGCTAATGGTAAGGTTGGGGCCTCTGTATGAATTATGGCCCCTCTTGTGCCCCCCACCCAGAAAAATCCCCAGAATCACCTTTGAAATGATGCCATAGTCAGATAACAGCTCCCACTGAGTGACTCTAGATTTGACTCAGGACCTTGAGCCCTGTTTTATCACGTTCATTTGCCTACAGACAATTAAATGTCAAATTCATTGCTTAAGTGATGGTTTCATCTAAAGCAGCTTATGGTTTTACTGGAGCCATTCAGGTTAAACACTTTGTTCAAGGGCTCTGCAGAAAGTCTCCTGAACATATAGACATTCAGTCAGTGTTCTTAATTTCATTTCTGCTTGTCCTGGCAGATATTTCTGGATCCTTCTCAAAACATCCTGTACATTTTTCATATCCGACAGCCTGTTTTCACATCAAACGTGCCTCTAATAGGTACCATAGGTGGCTATCTCGATTTCCGCACTGTTCTGATTCAGCCTGCTTTTCGAATACAAAACTGAAAATTACAGGCACCCATATAACCTATTTAATTATATAACACCTAGTATTTCTCATATGAAATCCTGTTTCTTAAAGGCATACAGATCCACAAAGTGCAATAATGAATGCAGGCATGGTTCTGAATGTTCAGTTCAATTTTGTGATTTCCGCCTCAGTAGAAAGTAAGCTAAACATTAATTCTATAGTTATAATGTATTCATTATAAAAGCTGGTGATATATCATTCAAAAAGTTGCTAGCTCAAAATATATGGCACACAAACTCTGAATGAAAAAGAAATGATCTGCAAACTGTCAGGGAAAGATATGCAGTACAACTTGAAATCAAGAGAGTAGGTGGTGCAGGTCACAAATTCAGGGTGGTATGTTGTAGAGGTCACAGATGTTTCCTTGTTGTATCTGGGACCCCAACAAGGATGCTTCCTGCCTTGTATTCTATTCTGTTTGGGATTGACTCCAGGCTCACTGTGACCTACTACAGTTTTTCCCCACCCGGTCCTTGGGGACCCACAGACAGTCCACATTTTTGCTCCCTCCCAGTTCCCTGCCAGACAGTCCACATTTTGCTCCCTCCCAGTTCCCTGCCAGACAGTCCACATTTTTGGTCCCTCCCAGCTCCCTACCATGGACTGTCTGTGGGTCCCCGAGGACTGGATCGGAAAACACTGACCCACTGGATAAACGATGATGGACTGCATGCATCAGTTTTACAATTACACATTTTTAACAAAACCGCTTCTAAAATGAGCAATAGCTTGATTCAGGTGTAGCGCACTTCCGAGAGGGCTCCGCCGCTAGAGCTGGTCTGAGATGAAGCAGACGGCCCACCTGCAAACGCAGGACGCCACACAATGTGGCCTGACATATTAACGGTCACCCACTGCAATGCAGGATAATCCGTTAAGCACAGTTTGTTTTCTGCGTAATTAAGCACAGCAACCATATGATATCAAGTTCTAACAATCAGAGCGGCACTCTTCGGCAGTCTGGCTGGGCTTCTCTCTCTCTCTCTCTCTCTCTCTCTATGTGTTCCTCTCTACATGATGCTGTGGATTGAATTCCTTTCCTGGAAACTGAGTTACTTTACCCCTATCTGCCTCTGACCCTTTGATGGTCAATTATTGGCAGGTGTGTTACGTTGCACTGCTAGAATGGTTGTCGTCTTTTTGTGCCTTTTGTTCCTGAGTTATTATGCGTATGCGAACATAAAACCAGGCTGCATCTGTTGTCAAACATTTAATTCGTGTTGAGTATGTTGCTCAGATGGTATATGATCATCCCCTGCTGTGTGACTCTGCACGTTGGGACTCGGTGCCCTTGATCACAAGGTTGTTGGTTTCTATCCCTTGGCTGGCTGAGTTATGCCACTATTGGAACCTTGAACAAGGCCCTTAACCTCAATTGCTCCAGGGACGAGCTGACCCGGCTTTTTCAACCGTATGCCACTCTGGAAAAAACCCACCTGCCAAATAAATAAATGTAATTTTCTCAGAAAATGGATTTCTGGCTACAGTAGATCTGGCACTCTTAGCTGAGCTATGATTTATTTAAGGATGATGCACTCTAAAAAATAATGTGCTAATTAACAGGACTGTTTTTTGTTACCACTACTTCAACAACTTTTGCGTAAAATATTTGGCTAATCACCTTGCAGACTGCAAATTAGTTGTCAATGTCTGCATGGTGACTCACTCGCACGTCTCAGTTCTTTTGATTCTTCATGCGAATGAAAGTTGGATTTAACAATGAATATGTTCATTGCGGAAATATTTCTAAAAATTCATTAATGGTACATAGTCCTGTCACTGCGTCCAGTTCTGCAGGTTTTTCCATTTAAAGTAAACCAGGTTGATCACATAATTTGAGAGACAAACAATGGAAATCGTCAGTATATATGGGAAAAGGGCACCAAAACCTAGATTCATATCTTTTGAGTTTTTAACTATTATGCCTGTGTCTGTTGTTAGACATGGATAACAATTATGCAAAAGCATTATTTAAATATTTTAGAGCAAAATGGTGATTTTAGGCTTTTTTGTTAGTTTTTACTATCAGCAATTGAAAATAAAGAGGGAGTAAGGAGAATTCAAAAGAGACTGCTTTGTACCTGGGTATAATGCTACCTAAGCAATTTCAGCTTGGAATGCAAGACCGCAGTACAGTAGTTTCAATTTCTATAATGTTCTGTAGGATGTATGTAATGGCATTTCATAATTATGATGATACCATTGCTTTACCATTGTAATCTCTTGACAGTACAGTTTGAGTATTTTTTTATTGTCAAACTTTTAAGTAAACGTCTTCAGTATTATGTGTTCGGTTACAGACCCAGTGCTGACAAACTGATATTGGCTAGAAGCATCGTAAGTTTTCCCGTCACTGAAGATCATGATGAACAGAATGAAGGATTTGTAAGTAGTTCAATCGTACAACACAATATGGTACCTGTGCCTGTGTAATTTTGATAAATGAGGGTCTAGGTTTGAACCCACAACCTCATGGTTGATAGGCCACTACCATCCAACAGGCATGACCAGAGGCCCGTAGCACAAAATGAGATTTGGTGTTTAGGTACAGTAGATAACTTGTCAGATTTAAGGTAGTTTGGGTTAAATGTAAGTGAACAAAGATAAAGTCAATTTAAACTGGGGTACTCACAAGTTATCTAACTAACTAACAAATCCCATTTCATGATACAGGGCCCTGGGGCATATTGTTCTCAGGTAGCCAGATAACTTAAGCCAAATGTCAGAACTGCCCTATAGTGACCTTTCAGTAATCTTAACTACCCCCAAGGAGAGATTCATCAGGTATGATAGAAAACCCGCTGGATACATAAACTGCATGGGTAATAGTGTCTCTTGAAAAAGGATAACAAATGTCTGATTTATTATCATTTATGAGCATCCTTATGATCCAGTGTCCCGCAGCGTGTTCATTGAGATCAAGCTAAGAAATCTAAAGAGGTGTCTTTATGATTATCAGTGACACTGTCAGCATAGGTGAGACAGGACCAGCGATTCCTCGCAAGTTTGCATTACATTGGAAACACTCGAAGAAGCAGAAAAGGACTCGATCGTGGAGTGGAAGTCTGAGACTAGAAGGAAGAAACCCACGTAGGAGTACCTTGTGACTATCAAATCAGGCATGGCAAAAACCTACAGCAGTCATAGGTTATGGATTGCAAGCATGTGGCCCCTGGTCGAAGATATTTTTGAGTAGTAACCTTGCTTTGTAGAATGCCATGCTTATTATGTATGCATACTGTACACAACCATCTGAATCCTAGATAATTCATTGTATTGGGGGGGGCTTGGTGGGTTGGGATCCTGTGCCTATGATCGGAAGGTCACCGGTTCAAATTCCAGGGTCAGCAGAGTGATTTCACTGTTGTGCCCTTGAGCAAGGTCATTAACCCTCCTTCAGGGATTATCGGACTCTGCTTTCTCAGTTTTGTATAAAAATGCATAAATAATTCAGAATGAAACACTAAAGTGTTGTATTGAGCATACATGGTCTGTGGTCACTATAGAGTACCACAGCCATGTATAGGTGATGACTTTTAGTTCTGTGTATTCACTATGTACTGTATATAGTTCTGTTAAATCCTTTTAGCTGCAAGTATAAGTTTTGGATTTATTAGTTTGGGTTTTAGTGACAGAGCGACTTTTAATCAAATCCAGAGGCCTTGCCTTTACAAACTACAATCTCTTGGCCCTCAACACTGCTGAGAGAAACTCCTTTAAGTCTCTTTGGTATCACAGTAACTGTTGCATTTTGTCCGGTTTATCAGTTTGACACAGAGTTTGGGAAAATGTTTCCAGGAAAGGCTGACGTCTTCCTTCGAAGATGGGAAGGAGATATCATCCCCAGAATACTGAACATGATTCCATCGCAGGAGAATCACAGGTGATATATTGTTAGGTCAGATCAGGTTGGGGAGTATGCGCCGATGCAGCACATTGCTGCACCCACCACACGACGAAACTCCTTGGGATCCCGGCTGGCGACCCCCCAGGCAGACACATGGTCCAGTCCCACCCTCCAGAAATGGCCATCCATCTGCTACAGCCAGATGTTACGTGGGCGTCCCCTCGGCCTGATCCAGCCACTTGGGTCCTCAGCAATAAGGATCCTGCGAGCCAGATCACCCTCAGGGAAACGCGCCACATGGCCGTAGTGCCGTAACTGACACAGGTAATGTGCCTCATTCGGGACTCCTCTAGTAACCACTCGTTCGACACAAAGTCAACCCAAGGATTCTCCAAAGAGACACAGTACTAAAGGAGTCCAGTCTTCATCTCAGCTCACTGGATAGCATTCCTGTCTCACAGCCATACAGCAAGACAGGGAGCACCAGGACCCTGAAGACTTGGACCTTCGTCCTCCTGCAAAGATATCGGGAGTGCCACACACCCCTTTCCAGCGACCTCATGACCCCCCATGCTGTTCCAATCCATGTGCTGACTTCACAGGAAGAGTCACCAGAGACATGAATGTCACTGCTGAAGTAAGTGAATCTCTCAACGAGGTCGAAATTCTCCCCACAGACAGACGCACTACTGATGCCTGTGCCTAAGAAGTTATTAAAGAAGTGGATCTTGTTTTTTATACAGGACACTCACAATCCCAGACACTCAGACGTCTCGCTCAGTCTCTCAAGAGCCCCAATCAGAGCCTTCATTGACTCTGTGAAGATCACAGCATTATCGGCAAAGTCAAGATCAGTAAATCTTTCTTCACCAACGAACACTCCACAGCTGCTGGACCCCATGACCCTGCCCAACACCCAGTACATACAAGCACCGAACAGGGTTGGAGCAAGAGCACACCCCTGCCAAATCCCAGAATCAACTGGGAAGAACACGGAGGTTCTCCCACAGCACTCACAGTACCAGTGTACAGGCCAGATGACACCTGACTCCCAAATGGAAGCAAAGGTTGCCTGCAATGCCAGGAGGACAGTCTTACCACCTGCTTGGAGAAGTTCACCCCAGATACCACAGATCCCTACGGCCTTGCCTACCCCCAGCTAATTCACCACCTGTGCAATATCAGTGAGATTGGGTGGTTCACAGTTGATCGGAGGATCAGCCTCAAGGACGCAGAGATGTCCAGCGTCCTACCTGGAGGATCAGCTTTTAACAACTGCTCAAAGGAGTCGGTCCAGTGGGTCACAACTGTTGTGTCATCCATAAGGACCGTTCCATCATCCGCCCTGACCGCATGTCTCCAAGGAACAGATTCAGATGTGCATAATGCTTTGATTCCTCTGTAAGCAGGACGTGGGTCACTAGACCACAGATTCATCTACTAAATGCCTCCTTGTCTGCCCTCAGAGCCCTCACAGCTGTCCTCCACAGTTCCCAGCACAGACTGGAGTAGCCACCAAGTCATGCACTGCGAGATGAAACACTTTCTTCTAGGAACATCAGCAACACCAACACAACCCTCAGCAACCTTCAGGGTCTTGTCATGGAAGGTCTCCCACATCACATTGATGTCAGAAGTCACACCCAAGTCAGGAGGCCTACAATTTTTAGCTACACCCCTGTTTGGTGGTAATCTAACTTCATAATGATATCATACCTAATATCATACCTAAATCCTCGTAATGATGTTTTATATGCCATGGAGCAGTGTTTCTTCCCCCGGTCTTCAGAGACCCCCAGCCAGTCCACATTTGTTCTCCCTTCCAGCTTCAAACACACCTGCACCAGTGTCTTAATTGGCTGGGAGCTGGGAGGCAGCAAAATTGTGGACCGTATGGGGGTCCCCGAGGAGCAGGTTGAGAAACACTGCTCAAAGAATTTATAAATTCTGTTTTGTGTTTGTTCTTCAGAGTCATGCTTCAGAGCTCTTCAGATGCTCACAGATCTTTTGCTTCCTACAGTATTGGTAAGTTACAATGTATGTAGTAAATTAAGTGTTATAGCAGCCCAGCCTTACATGTTGCACATTAAACTGATAGTAGAGCTGCTAATTTCGTTGAAAGTCTTTATAGGGGCAGGGCCATACTACCCCAGCAGAAAGCTGATTGGTTCCCAGTGTGCCTCCTTCCCTGTCACTCATTGATTCAAAATATATCATTGGCTAATGATAAGGTTGGTCTCTGTATGAATTATGTCCCTTCTTATGCCTCCCACCCTCAAACTCTTAGAATTACCCCTGGTCACCCATCTTCAAACTCCTAGAATTCCAGAGTCAGCAGAGTTGGGCAGATCTTGTTTAACAGCTGATTTTGCTATAAGCACACATAAAGTTTTTCCTGCACAGGGACTATATAATGTAAACTTGAATTTTTCCAGACCAGAATCCAGCTGAGACAGAAATGGAATGTCAAAATCTCATCCTCGTGTGTTTTGGACACCCCATTGCCCGGTAGCTCATCCTGGCACAGAATGACCAGGTTGTCATTCCACTTCAGGATTGCAGTTTGACATGTGCCATTGACAAACTTCAGAATATATTGAATTTGCAACCTGCCATATTCTGCCTGACTTGCATCATTCTTTGATTTCCTTGAGTATGTTTATGACTGGCCTCTCTCTTTTGGGTGGAGATCAAAGGCGAGCGAGGGTGGAGCTTATTGCAAAGCTTCATTTAGTAGTTTAAGGTGGGGGTTCTCAACATCCGGAACTGATCTATGGCCAGCATACCACTGGAAGTCAGAATGCACTGGACTTGATTAATTTCAAAATATAAATTTTCCTTTTTTTTTACAACCCTCACACATTCTGTTTCCACCTGAAAAAAAAATGGAAACCGTTAAACTTATGACATCACCAATCTGTATCCCCAAGCCATTTTACCGTGGACATTCGATCGTTGGGAGACCCTGGTTCAGTGGTTCCCAACCCAGTCCTCAGGGACCCCAGACAGTCCACATTTTTGCGCCCTCCCAGCTCCCAGCCAATCAAGAATGCCAAATACCTGGTACAGGTGTTAGGAGCTGGGAGGGAGCAAAAATGTTGGGAAGGTTGGGAACCACTGCCCTAGTTTAAGGCACTAGTATGTTAATCTGTCCTAAGGGCACAAAGTCATTTTCCAAAGATGTAAGGGACATTGTTCATGGAATCTTCTGCTCGAAGATGACAGTAGTCATTGACAAATCCACAGTTGCTTCCTGAAGAGTGTTTCTGATCTGTCAGACAGGTGTGTGCTGGTTATTTCCCTATAGTTCCTGAATGTAAAAATGAAGGTGTTGCAATTATTTTTTTGGATTTTACACCAGAAATACTTTGATGTTCCCCTGTGTGGTTATGTGATGGAATGAACAAACAAAATGAATTGATGATTCAGCAGACGTAAGGCCACTAGACTTGGCATCTTTTAGAGATCTGTATGTTTATGCAAGATACAAGATCGTTTAAGTTATGCTAGAGGTTGGTGACTGTTCTTGTATTATACCGTGACTTGAGAGGTGATTGTCTAACTAGTTTTTTAATGTCAGAAAGTTCAATTTATTTTCATGGAGTGTCATAGGAATGAATTAAATAATTTTATGCTAAAAAGCCCAATAATTTATTTGGGATAAAACATTTGGAGTGAGAATACAAGGTAAAAACAACATGTCAGAGATTTTTTGTTACAATACTGCCGGTTTTAAATGGATTAGCACACTGGCTTAAGTAAAACAAATCATGGATAAGAATGATTGTAAAAGACATAAAACTCATTTGTGCTCCCTTACTAATTAGAAACATTATAACAGATTTAGTATAAAGTGGCAAAATGATTCCCAGTTTGCAAATTTCAGAAGAACAACGATTGTTCCAGAATATGTGTATTTACACAATAGACACAATACAGAAATGTTAAGGAATTGCATATAATATAAACTGGCATACTGTAGAATTTCCACAGATTTTCATACATTATTTGACAGACATTAATGTAATTTGATTGCATGTAGTCTCTGCTGTGCTTTCTTTTTGAAGAATTTTGCCTGCTGTTAAGACGAATTACATCCATTCATGGTTTCTGATGTGAAACATACTTTGTACTGCATATTGCTTAGCATTTTAGTTTCACTTTCGTCTCTGACCTCAAATACTTAATTGCATGCGCCAGTTAAGCTCTTGGGAAATTAAATGTCCAGCACTACAATCCATATTCCTGACAGTTGTGCCTGCTCTTTACAGCGGAAGTCACATGATTCAATGTCTAAACAGGTGGCTGGAGTTTTGGACAGCTGGAAACTCGCAAGCAGCCAACAAATCCCTAGAGGGCGCTTCGCAGCGTTCTGCTGTAAAAATAAGCATTGGCTCTGAAAGGACAGTACTACTGCATGAGTCTCTGGAGAGCCTCGTCTTGCATCTCAATGCTAATTGCACCTAAAAGGTCAGCAGTGAACTTCAGAAGAGGTTCTGCACCAAAGCGAACGGGGTGCCACTTCTCGCAAACAAGGACGCTAATTGTCTGCAACATCTGTCCTCTGCGTGATGGTGGATTTAGCATCTCGTTCGCAACGAAAGCAATTTGCTTACAGTCAGCGCACCCGAGGGGGGTCCTTTTTATGCAGAACATCTTTGGGGTTCGTGTGTGAACAACTGTTCTCCCAGCAGGATGCGTGGAGAGAAAATGCAGGAGCTAAAGGCAGGGACACAACCAAAGCAGTGGTATTACTGCACTCCGGTGGCACCTGAAGTGGCAGGTGTCAGCCACAGGGAGTCAGAGCACCTGAGAGAGCAACGGAGCAAAATTTACCGAGATTTTTTCCACTTTTTGGGAATCGTACAGAAAGACAGACAATCCAGTGGAGGTCTGCATGTATATGTATGTGTTTCCATGCACTCTGTGGGAAGTTTATTGCTCGTATATGGAGACATGCCTTACAAATACACATCCGTGACCCTGAAAGTCGTGTTAATGTTTTTGTTTGTTCGCGTAGTTCCAGACAACTAAGCTCATCAGCCAAGGAACAGCATGTTCAATTCTTGAAAAGAGAAGTATGCAAATGTTCTTTTGCTTTAGGGATCCTGTGCACTAATACATTCAGGTCAGACTCATTTGGGGCGCGGTGATGAGTGCTGAGTTCTTTCCTCAAAACGCTGACCCTTTAGTGTTTGGATGGAAGGGTCAGTCGTTTCTGATGATGTCCTGGTTTCATCTCGAGCATGGTGTGTCTACTTAAACTACAGCATGGGTGTGTATAGACCCCAGCTAAAAGTTGATTGGCTACCTGAAGTGACCCTCCCTTGTCACTCACTGATCTAATGATAAGGTTGGATTTAATGTATGAGTTATGTCCCCTCTTATGCCCCGCCACCTTAAAAAATCTTAGAATTGCCTTAGAACTACAGACAGTGAAAGCCTTCTGGCTTGCATTTCTTATTTTTTGTATTGGATATTTCCTTTCCGAGTCATTTTTAATGAATACTCCTGCAACTCGACCTGTTGAAAATGCCGTTTTACATCTAAGTGTTTCAGCTGTGATTGTCACATAGCAAGTAATGCCTCACAGTACATTCCGATGTATGAGACTCTTAGCTCAAAAACAAACAGCGGCAAGATGCATCATTTGAAAATCTTATTTCAAATTGTTGATTTTTAATGACAGGTTTATACTTTCCATTTCAGTCCATGCAACATCAGACTGGTTTATCTTTCCAGTGTAGGTTGGTGCTTCTATTCCAAAGTCAAGCATCCCTTTAAAACACCCTTCTGTATTTCCCAGTGTATATTACAACAACGGCTTTGAGCCTGACAGTTCTTGTGACCTCAAGCCTTCTTCCATTACTGTTTTCCACTCGCATGCAGCCCTCGTACCATTGAGTCTGTGTCAGGAATGACATTTGTGCTATTTTAGATTATACCCAAGAGTCAGAAGGTTCACACTTCCAATGTCTGTCTCCTATGGCGATTTATTATAATATCTCTTGAGCTGCAGGGTTAATGTGGTTGCTAAGAGACGAAGCACACGCATGTCAGTAACGGCTGCCCGCGTGCCATGCTATGTAAATACACAGTGACCTCAGGCTCAGACCTGTGCTTTGTACAAAGTGTTGATTCAGTAGTTACAGGAGTAGCTGGCGCTCAAAAAGCATGCAACAGGGATGGAAATGGAAAGTTCTGGCTTTTATATTTCATCCACCCTAAATATATTGTCATGATTTCTATAATAAAGCCAATCAATTTTGAGCTACTTAAAATCTGTCCTGAAGATTATCATTTTGAAAAACATTAATGTTTATGGATCATTTGTGTTTTATTGACACAAAGCAAAAATGAAACTCTTAGGAGCATGACTGCTTGCGATTAGTGTTGGGCGGTATACCGGTTCATACCGAAAACCGTTTTTTATTATTGTTATGATATGAATTTTTCTTATACCGCAATACTGGTTTAAATAGCCTACACAATGTTTGGAAAGTGGCGCAGCTGGAAACTGTTTAAGGGGGGACCTTTTTCACTGCTGCACCGCTAAAATGTACAGAGTGAGATCAGAAACAGAAGATATAGCTGACGCTGGAGCTGAAAATAATAAGACACTGGGGTTGTCAAAAAATTGATTCTCAGATACTAATCGACATTAAAAATTAGTATCTGATTAGATACTCATTTTCACCATTATTGATACCAACAATGCGGTTTTCAGCTCATTCGCCACCCTTCACACAGCACTACTACAGTGCAGGCGCAAGTGCACGCACACACACACACTCACGCAGCCCCTCCCCTCCTCTCAATAGCCGCTGAACGCATTCGCACTGGGTAACACACACATCCCGGTCTTTATGAGAAATTTCACTGGTCAGTAAAGCTCGCGTTCCAGCAACACTGAACGATTAAACACTTATCAAAAATGTTAACTTGGCCAGCGCACACCTTAACATTAGCCGTTTATCTATAAGCAGTTAGCCAACAAACACATTAGCCGTATGTTATCATTACGGTAGCAGATAGCCTCAATGGCTAATAATAAAATAATATAGTTAATGTGGGAACAATGCAAAAAACGTAAAATCCTGTAAAATGCGGTAAATGCCTAGTCATACTTAAAAAAAATACCGTTGAATACAGAGAAACCGATATAACTTTGAAAAATATCATGATATAAATTTTTGGTCATACTGCCCAAGCTCTACTTGTGAGCCTCAGTCTGTTGGTTATTCCTGCTGGTATTTCCTCCTGCCTCCGTGTGACAGGTTGACTTGACAAATTTGAGAGTGACAGTTATTAGATGCCTGGAATTTTGACAAACGTCTCAAGTGCAGAGCAAGTGGGTTTAACGACTCGCACCCAGGAATGATGAGCAAAACACCACAACACAAACCAGAAAATCAGGGTCAACACACAAGCCGGGGTCAGAAATAAAAGCCAGAGGCACATGTATACCAAGCCCAAATGACATTCAGCAAAAAGGGTCAGAAAATAGGTGAGAATTCAAAAACCAATAGATTTTGAAGCATGGACGGTCAACAGTTTAGCTATGAACAGAAGAACAAAGAAGCTAAGTCACAGAAAGTCCTTACATCTCCCTTATTATTATTTTGGTGTAATGAAGGATTCAGAACTGTATCTGCTAGGCCGTGACTTCATAATCAACATTCTTTAGATCAAACAATGTTGTTTAGAAAAAACTGACATTTTCTTTGTGTGGCATATTGGCTCTTCAGTGCTGCCCATGTCTGTGTGTGTTGCCCATGTCTGTGTGTGTTGCCCATGTTTGTGTGTGCTGCCCATGTTTGTGTGTGTTGCCCATGTTTGTGTGTGCTGCCCATGTTTGTGTGTGTTGCCCATGTCTGTGTGTGTTGCCCATGTCTGTGTGTGCTGCCCATGTCTGTATGTGTTTGTGTGTGTTGATCATGTCTGTGTGTGTTGCCCATGTTTGTGTGTGTTGCCCATGTTTGTGTGTGTTGCCCATGTCTGTGTGTTTTGCCCATGTTTGTGTGTGCTGCCCATGTCTCTGTGTGCTGTCCATGTTTGTGTGTGTTGCTCATGTTTGTGTGTGCTCCCCTTGTTTGGCTGTGTTTTCTGCACAGTTCAGGCCGGTCGGCAACCCTGCAGTGCCTCCGGCGAAGTGTGTCGTGATGGATTGACAGAGGGTCTAGCCCATGGCAGGAGTATGAGGATGTAGCCCTGTCTGAGAGGTTTCTGGAGTAGATAAATGATAGATGACACCCTGGTAACCTTAGCCTGGTTGGATACATCCAGGAATTCCCGGTATTCACTGGGGCAGTCACAGTAGTGGTTCCCTGAGGATTTGACAGAATGAACGTTGCATTTGAAAACAATTGCACTTATCTGCATTTTCATAATATCTCTTGGGCATTGAGATCAATACAGTTGACTAAGGAGGAGTTGGAATGCTGAAAACGGCAGGAGCGGAAGACTGTAGCAGACAACGATCATTTAACCTTTCTTCCTAGTTATTCGATATTCACTCTGCTGGACCTGTCACGATGGTGAGACACTTTGTAATGAAAGAGTTCCGAATTCCCATGTGCAGAGCAAGCAGTTTTAATGATTCACACCCAAGGAATGACAAGTCCCAAAACCAGATCGAAAAATCAGGGTCAAAAGTCAAGTTACATTCAGGGGCAATGCAAACAGGCAAACAAACATGGTCAGACAAATAAGCAAGAGTTCACGAGCCAGTTGCAGATGAACAGAACCACAGCAAATCAACAGCTCAATAAGGTGTCAACTCAATGCCCCGTCAAAGGACCTCATTCTCCTTTTTGTTAATTAAGAAATTGGGAGACAGGTGTTTATAGAATCGAGTGTGACTGTAGGGACTGCTGACTGGGACAGGTGATTTAAACATTTTTTTTTCCATTTTTAAAAAAAATTATAGTAAATATATGAGCAAAAGAATTAAACACAAAACTAGGCATTAAAACAATAAAAATACAAATACATGTATATATGTGCCTATTTGTGCCTATATGTGTACTGTATATGAAGATATGAAACATCAGGAACATGATATTGTTCACAAGCTTCCTTAAAAAGCATTTCAAAGTGGGTTTGTACAGCAGAGTCCCATTAATGCCATTATGGCCTGAGTGAAACCTACAGCACCATTTATTGTGAATTTTGTAAACAGTTCATTAGATATTACATTTTAGCAGCAACACTGCTAACCTACTTATAGGGGTAACTTTCTTGAGATGATCATTGATCATCCAGCCGACAGAAATCTTTTTCCTGAGAAATCTCTCTAAACCTGTCCCATTTAGAGCAGAATCCCTCTTTCCTGTTGCGGCATAGCACAGTGCAGGCGGGAAAAAGGTGACGACCCACTTAAAAGCTCCAAGACAAAGGGATTTATTGGGGAAAACGGAACACACTGGATAAACTACATAACAAAAGGACCACATGCGGTCAAAAGCGAATGGGGGAAAACAAGAACTAACTACAAAAATATCAGAAGATAACAGCGAGGGAAAAGAGTAACACAGGGAGCAGAAGCAGAAAGGAGGCAGTAACTTCAACACTGACATACAACTACAACAAACCATCAAAGAACAGAAACAGAACAGGTATTTAAATACACAGCTAACAAGACACAACGCGGGGCAGGTGAGAATCATAACCAAATTAACCAATCGCAAGGACTCAAGGAACAGGTGGGACATCTTACAATTAAACAGCACTGGATACTAGGGAAAATGAACAAACATTAATGGTTAACTAAAACAAGGAAAGCTGAGAAAACGGGACCAAAAACAGGAAAGCACTGATAACCAATAACACTAGGGAAAACTAAAAACAAAGTACATGAGGCTTGTTCCTAGCCAGCTTTAAACCCACAACACATCAATCAGAGCCACACACTCAGCCCACTGAGCTATGCAGCAGGCCAAGGAGCAGGGAAAGCACACCGGGGCTGAAGGGTGAGTGCAAGGGGACCAGCAACACCTGTTGGCCAAACGGGGAGGAGACATGAAAGGCGGGATCAGACAGGTGCAGACCCTGACATTTTCCATTCTAAAATTTACACACTCACAGAAGCATTCACCACAGTGTGGCGCGATTGTATCTTATCACCAAATATCCCAAACAGTAGCTCCCTGACTGTCAATCTCCTGGACGGAATGGTTGCCAGATGAATGACTATCACCCTCCATAAATAAATTAAGTTTGTTACTATGCGCTGCATTTCTCTCCACCCACTGCCAGCTGTCGCTCTTAGTTACCTGCTGAGGTTGGCGCGTGTTTGTGTCATGTGTCACATTAGCGTATGCTAATATGGCTGGCTTCATATTTCAAATGTCACCCATGCTAAAGGCTTTCTGTGACAGAAACTCCCTGTGCAGTTCTGTAGAAACAAGGCCGTATGAATGTTTTTCAGATGTTAAAACCTAAACGTTATTCTTTCCCTTCTGAATAGAGAGATGTCGATTTTAGTCCCTTCTAGGGTTAAATATCACATTCTGGCGAAAATGGCTTCAATTACCTACCAACCAGATTCTCCTTCAGTGTCTCAGTTTTACCTCCAAGACTTGTGCACGTGTGTGTGTGGTGTTGTCTAAAGTGGTGATATTTTGTTTTTCGATTATCGTGATTTATCGCTATCATTTTTAGATTACCAGGTTCAGGGTTCACCAGATCAGAATATGGTCCTCATGATTTCAACTATCCTCTCATAGCCATAAATACATACATGGCATTTGAATCTGTGTAGATCTTTTTAAAGGAGATATTTAACACCGAGTAAACCTCTGAGACTGTGAGGCTCTGCAGCTTTTACCGCCTCTGTATTGAACCTGATAGAATTTACTGAAGCATACGCTCAAATTTACCGTCATCATAACCTCCTGAACGCTAAATAGGAGCTCACTTGCCGTTCTTGTTCAACCTCTTACATGGGTTACACAACGCACATAGTTACCTGTTAGCAGACTGTCCTGCGGCCATTTTTTCTCGGAGCCAATCCTTGTCAAAGCAGATCACATCTCCGCTGAACATCGCTGGCAGTTGACCCTGTGGCTGCTCTGATGGCTGTTATTTTTCCGCCAACCCGTTTATAAGACATTTTTTTTTTTGTCCTTGAATTGTGTGCGGGATTTATTAGGAGGATGCTGTGATCTCTCTGCTGGGATTGGCGCAGGGGACATGATGAGGCATGGCGCATTGCTTTTTGAAAGCTTTATGAAATTAAATAAAATATGTCTGTAGAACAGTATTAAACTGTGGGGGATGTTCACAGCTCGCGAATAATGTATTATGGATCATTGCAGAAAATGTTTTTTTTTTGTTTTAAATATTTCAAGTTTCGCAGCATTTTGAAAAATGCACAAGCAGTTACACCTATTAAATATTACAATATATACTTATCGACAGCTAGTACCATTTATTCCCGCCTGGTTCACATCTTTAATTCCTTAGTCTGATGTTTCTGACTTTAACCAGTCCTCGGAATAATAAAAATTGCAGCAGTGTGTGTCTCAGCAAGTTAGGATGCTGTGCTTGTGATTGGAAGAATTCCAGCTCAAATCCCAGAGTTGGCAGAGTGATTTTCACCTTGAGCGCGGCCCTTAACCCCCAACCGCTCCGGGGATTTATCTGACCCTGCTCTCTCCCTAAAAGATTCGTCGCTTCGGATAAAGGCCGCTGCTAAATAAATAAAACACGTGCTGTTTGGAAGCTTCCTGTTTTCGGGACCTGGGATTTGCATCCGTGGACTGGTGGGGACAGTCAGCACGAAACAAACATTCTGGAAGAAACCAGTTTCCACCAGTATTCCTGGCCTGTTTTATTCAATATGCCTCTCAGCCAATGATATGAGGCCACTTAGAAATTGGATGGTCATTCCCTTGATCATCATTACAGTTAAGCATCATCGTAAATTTTTACCAATGACGGCCGAGTGTTCTGCGGGGGGTGGGGGGGGGCTGGTTGATTTACTGGTCACTTAACCCAGTAAGACCTAGTAAGATTCTCCAGTGCATATATTTCAATCAATTACAGCAATGTTTAATACAACCAGCCAAATCCACTCCATTGATAAAAAGCGCAGCGATTTTTTTAACATTTACATAAACATAATCAATTGAGGATGCATGCTTAATTAATCGGATATTAATTATTCTGAAAAATTGCATGGCAGGGTAAGTAGATCTGAATGGAATAATTCTTCTCCCCCGACGTCAGGTCCTGTGATGTCAGAAGGGATGCTAAATAGTAATTAATAAAGATTTTACATGGCTCTCAGTTGCCTTGGAAATGGGAAGGAGGTCTTTGCTGCGAGAGGGTCCTAGGAATACTTGTGCAGGTTAGCGTGGAAAAAAAGCCGGTAGCCATAGCAACAAACTGAGTTTCTTGGGGGTTGGAACATGAGTTCATGTAGGCCCCCAGATGTGGAAATGAGATTCATTGCAATATTCACCGATAACAAGAGCACGTCATGTGACATTCCCGTGCTCTATTAATGCCGAACGCGCTCAGATTTCGCAGCGGGGCCTCAAAATGAAATTTTTACCCATGAGTGAACTTTGCGCCAAGAGAAAGACAATGGCAAAGCAGACACTCGGTTAAAATGTAATTATGTGGCCTGTGCTGGGAGCGGAGGAACGGCACCCCGGGAGGGGGGGTGCCCACCCGATGCGGCCAGGAGATGGCGGGGCAGCAACGGTGCGGCGGCACTGTTGGCATGGGCCGCCACATTGCGCGGCAAACAAACGCCCACCGGGACTTGATTGTGGAGCGCGACACAGACCGAACTCCTCTGGGAGTATGAGGCTGGAGCAGAGGTGGCTTTTCGAGGGAGGAAGGGGGGCCAGATGGAGATGGGGGTGGGGTAGTCAGCCATGCACCTGAGTCTCTGCACAGCAGCGGGAGCAAGAACAAGGACTGTAACGTGGGAGGGGGTGTAGGGGGGGACGTCATCGTACACTCACCCCCCTCCCACTCCTGTTCGCCAGCCTGCTCCCTTCCGATACCACGCATACCTTGTGGCCTGGGGAATGTCGAGCGAGTGTGTGTGTGTGAGTGTGTGTGTGTGTGTGTGTGTAAATCCCATAATTTTGTTACCCTAACAATGCCATTCTTTGGACTTCCCATTCTCCACATCTCTGCACATCTTGCCCCTGGGGCGGCCGGGGGGCCGGCCCCCCGGGGGGGGGCCCGGGGGGGGGGGGCGGGGGGGGTGGGGGGGGGGAGGGCAACTGTGGCGGGGG
>JAODLD010000044.1:20591410-20604875 GCA_026781065.1 Mormyrops boulengeri | reverse complement strand
CCATCACCCCTCCCCCCAGAGCATCAGCCCCTGTAAAGCACCCTTATCGATACGTGTCTCAAATCACAAATTGCCATCCTCTGAAACATGATCAGTTGCATTTTTAAAATTATCGATTTTAATCATGTGACACTGGTTTGAGTCTCATCCCCCACTGTGGAGTTTGCATATTGTTGTGGCAGCATGTGGATCTGCACGTTAAACACTGTGACTGTAACTTTATGGTCGCCAGTTCAAATTCCTGAGTTCGAGAGAGGTTTCACCACTGAGCCCTTGAGCAAGGCCCTTAACCCCCAATTGCTCCAGGGACAAGCTGACCCTGCCTTCTCAATATAAGTAAGTCCACTCTGTTAAATAATGTAAATACTGTATGTTACACAAGTTTTATTCAGGTTCTCCTGTTTCCTCTCGCTGTCCAAAGAGCAGCAGTTAGATTATCTTACAGTACATGTTTAAATTGTCCATAGTGTATGAATGTGTGTGTGCGCTGTGAAGGACACACCGTGAAGGACACGCTGTGAAGGACATGCCGTGAAGGACATGCCATGAAGGACACGCCGTGTAGGGTGTACCCGTGCTTTGTGCCCTATACACTGTCTGGGATGGGCAATGACCTCCTTGTGACCCCCTATTTAACAAGCACTTGGAAAATGAACGAATCAGGTAACATTGTGACAAAGAACGGTAGCACGACAACCAATGGTTGTTAAGGGTAGTTAAGAAAAAAGGGCAACATTATAAAGCAGTGCGGACTAGAACATATGTCCTCAGCACGTTTTGCAGATGTGCGGTAGAGAGCATCCTGATGACCTGTACCACCGTTTGGTATGGCAGCTGTACTGTTTGGTTAAAGCTGCTAAGAGGATTACTGGCACTAGTTTGCCATTCGATGGTGGGTTTTATACCAGCAGCTGCAGGAAAAAGGCTTCCACTCTCATCAAGGACTACCCTGCTTGTGGCCTGTTTGCTCCTCTTCCATCAGGAAAAAGATCCGGACTGGGACTACAAGGCTTAAAAACAGTTTTTATCCTTGTGCTGTCCGGCTGTTGAACTCTGACTCTCCTTCAATAACTCTGTGCAACATGACATAAGACCTCACTCTTACTATTACTGCCTTCAAGTACTTGTGTAAATTGAATTACAATTTTTGCATACATGCAGCGCTAACTGTGTATTGTACTACTTGTCTACTTACTGCTGCACCAATATGTACTAGCGTTGGGCATTTCAGGTCCAGCAAGTACAAATCCAGACCAGGATTTTATTTCTACCAACCAGCTGAGTACTCACTGTGACTTTTTGTACTCAACTAGTTGGTAGAAACAAAATCCTGGTCTGGATTTGTACTTGCTGGAGCTGAAATGCCTGACATTACTATGTACATCTTATTGTCTTTTATTGCTTTATTGTTTTATTACTTATGATCGAACCCAATACCCCATCTGTACCAGCCTTCCAGAGAAACTACAATTTCGTTCCCATTACCTTGTGTTTTGCAGAACTACAATAAATCTCTTATGTTATCTTGTCTTATCTTATCTTATCTTAAACGGTGGGTGAGGCCCTCACAGGCCAGCAGTGCCCCTAGTGGTGATGTGATGGAAGAATGCATGCTTCAGCTGAGCACGGCTCATTGGCTTGCTACATGTGCCCCATGAGTTTAGTCTCAAGCTGAGGCTAAATTGGTTGCTCAAGATCTCTGCTATTTGCAGCAGCCATTTTCATTCTTTACCCTCATGTGAAACCAATTTATTCTAATTGTAGACCCCCAACACCACCACCCTAACACCCTGGTGAACGGGAGTAAAGATTTCTGGGGTACTTAAGTGTGGAACAATAAGGCAGATTGCTCTGAAGGCTTATTTGCATCAGATTTATTAAATAACCGCATGGCATGTCTCACGCTGTTCCAGCTGATGTTCATGTTTATCCGGCCAGATATTGTGATTGGCTTACCCTTAACCATCTATAATGTGACTGTGTTTTTAGTTTCATTCCTCAGTGACAATGGACCACAGTGCGCAGCGGCATGTGCACTCAGATTCGTTCAGCATAGCATGAGCTTCCTGACACAGAGGATGTCTCCTACATGCATTAATTTGCGATTTGCCTGTATTTTGAAGAAGCAAAACTATGTTTTATTGTGTGATTTGTCACACCATGACTGCAAATAGATTTGCTGGGCAAACTGTAGCAAAAATCTTTATTGTAAAATATAGTATATCGTCCTACAAAGCTAACCTTAGGACCTTAAATTATTTATTGTTTTTTAAAATACATTCAATAGCACATGGCAAATGATGTAAGTATGTCCATGTTTTATACTCTACTCCAGTGCAAGGTTCTGTCATTTATCAGACCTGATCTTTTTTTCATTTAAGAGACCCCTACACCAGTTTTATCATTATATCAGATTGCAAAATATCTCTATTTGATTTAAAAACTGCAGAGAATGTGCTTCAGTACACATAGGGTGGGTGCGATTTATATGCATGCTGTTGTTTGTCTATACAGCAGATCTAGTGTCCATTATTTCAGTTTAATGACCTTGTGTTCAATTTTAAAAAAACATTTAAATGCTTTCCCTGGCGGAGTATATAGTTAAAATGTTAGCTGAATTAATGTTTCCTCATTGGATCAAAGCTTGCATGCGAATGAGGCAGAGGAACTGGCAGCAGTGGTGCTTAAAGTGTACGTCTGATATCAGTCCAGAGCTGCCGTCTATAATGTGAGCGCTGAATAGAATGGGAAAGGTCACTGGTCTTCCCCCTCGCCATGCTCAGCTAACATGCCGCAGCACGACGACGGTCTGACTGCCAAATACGGGAAAACCCGCAAAGGGGATAGGCAGGATGGCTGTGCTTGGAATTCCCAACGCACATCCCGATTTAATATTCCTGATACGCTCTCCCATCAGAGTGACCTCAACTTACTCCTCTGGGTAAATGTTTGGAGACGTGTGCCTCTGTTATCTGACAGGATACCAGTGTTTTGAGTGATACAATATCAACAGAAGTGAAAAATAGCTCTTTGGCTGCAAATAGTAAGTAGTATATTATATTTGTAAATAAACGTTTAATGGTAATGGCTTATCTTCGTAGAGTGCATTGTAACCCCGTACTTCCGGGGTTGGGGAATTATGTCCCATCCCCCACTCAGGCTGACAGGCAATTAGTCAGATCGTATCTCTAAATCACCCATCACAGTGCGTGTTCTGTGATAAAGTAGCATGTTATCCGGGGCTTCTTATATCCTGTGCTTCTCAAGGATGTCTCAGCACACACACATGCATGCACGCACTCACACACACACACACATACACAGTGATGCTGTACTAGGTAAATTGTCACGGAAATTGGATGGAAGGCTTTAATGGTAATTTGCTTTTTGCGTCTGTGTGTGACTAAGAGGGTTAGGATGCTGTGTCTGTGATTGGAAGGTCACTGGTTCAAGTCCTAGAGTTGCCCAAGTGATTTTGCCACTGGGAATAGGAGCAAGGCCCTTACCCCTCCATGGACGTGTGTGTGTCGCTTTGGATAAAGGTGCTTCTTACATGAAGAAAAAGCTTCCTCAAACATACAGGCACATTTTTTCTGGTGTAGAATTATGGTCGCTGTTTTGACCCTATCTTGTTCTGTATAGCTCCTTGTATTTGTTTGCATTTATTAGCTTGTTGTAGCGTCACATTAGACCCTGGAGGATTTAAAGCCATGTTCCTGCAGAAGGCTTGGGTAAAAGGGAGAAAGTACATTCTTTTGCCATTTTCCTGCCATTTTCTGTCATTTAGTTTAGCTGTGACTGCATTTGCTGACCGGGAATATACTGAGCTTTTACTACTCTGAAGGCTGCAGGATTTGCACAGCTAGCTGCGATGTACTCAGTTAAAAGTCTGTGAGCTATTTTGGCTGAAATGTGTTAAATTAGACACCATCTCACTCCCCTTACCCATTACTACAGAAATTTTTTATTCAGAACATGGTTTTTCCTGTGACTCCGGATGTAGAACAAGTGGTATACATGGGCGGGGCCACAGGGGCAATGGCCCCAGCCAAAAGCTGATTGGTCATTGGAATGCACCCTCCCCTGTCACTCACAGATTCAAAGCATATAATTGGCTAAAGATGAGGTTGCGCCCTCTTATGTCCCCCCACTTCATAAAAACCTAGAAATACCTCAGATGTTTAAATGAAGAAGCATGACAGGAAGAGAAGTGAAGCATTTGAACTTTGGAGCAGGCAAATAAGTGGGTTCTAGATCAATCCAAGCTAGTGTCTTTAAATACAAATGACCGAGCTAAATTGTGTTTCTTGCATATTGTGAGTGACCCATTGCCTCAGGTAAGACCACAATGTTTGGGGATGTTGAGGAAAGGACTAGCAGCAATCAACATGCTATTGGGAAGTCAGAGGGACCAGCGAGAAGACAGGACACTCTGGAGTACCAGGGGATGACTTCAGTAACAGAAACATATTACTACTACAACATACTACTACTACTACTACTAATAATAATAATAATGGATTTTTAAATTAATTTATGTATCACTATTTAAAGAGAGTCAACATGAATAAATTAATATCTATATAAAATTTTATATAAATAGACATACTGCACATTATATAATGTGTATATGTATATATTTATTACAAATTAGTCATTTCTCCAAGAAATATTTTGCTGTGATTCAGTATGAAAACTGCAGGGCAAAAATTAAGTGAACTTGTGGGCGGTTTTGCTCCACACCAGAGTCTTAGTCCTGGCTGTAGTGATCTGCCTGCTCACTAATGTCTAATCACATGACCAGACCTATGATCCGCAGTCATGGACTGTGGCGGAAAAAAAAGATATGATCAGTGTAGTGTAATAGCAACACTCCACTTATCTCTTTTTATTGCACCTTATTTTCTATCTCCCTCCCCTTTTGACATCTGAATCAGGACAGGCCTGCACTTTCGCAGTTTAATCACTGTGTATTGTTCAGACTATAGAGGAGAATCACCAAGGATTTAAGAACTAGAGGAGATCATTCTGGCAGAGCAGCAGGACAAGCTTCTCAGACAATTTAAAGTGTCTTACATTCACCGAGTATCTGTACCTTCACTTTTACCAGTGAGCCGAGTCTAAAGAAACAATTGTTTGTTTCAGAAAGGTGATAAATTTGGCTTGAACTTAAAGAAAATTGATCCTACTCCATGTTGCATGAACATCACGACTGGGGCATCTTGAAATCTTCTCCCTGCGGAGGTGTTTCTGGTATTGCCACCCGGGAGGAGACGCTGGGGTAGACCCAGGACACACTGGAGAGATAATATCTCTCAGCTGGCCTGGGGACGCTGTTGTATCCCCCCAGAGGAGCTGAAGGAGGTGGCTGGTGGGGGGGAGATCTTTGGCATCTCTGCTCAGATTGGTGTTCCCCCTGACCCAGAAGCAGTGGAGAATTGATGGAAGAGTGGCCACTTGTCTGGATTCTGTCTGGACAGATCGGTTTTCCAGCCCTCTGTCACGACTGGTTTTGGGTGTCTTCTTTTTAGCCCCCTCATCCTCCTTTTTCCCTCCCCCCTACCCGCCTCCCCGCCAACACCTAGCACTGCTCTCCCCCACCCCTGCTCGCACAAAAAAACGTGAAACACCCGCACACACATAGTATGGAAGCCTCCTTTTTGAGCCTTAGTCCTCTGTTTCGAACACAGGTGTCCTCCTTCTTAGAGTCATGCCGGTGGTCATCCTAACGGGTCCAGATTGGGAGATTGATGGATCTTGAAGTCTTGATTGGGAATAACCTGATCCGTGTTGCCATCACCGTGATCTGTCTCACTCAAGACTCAATCGAGAATTAGCGAGACTCAATTGGCCCCGTGTATGTAAACAGCTGGTATGGAGGTGGAAGCTCTTTCATGCACTACTCATACTTCTCCCGTAGGCTCAAGTCATCGTGGGAATGAGTAAGAAATGGCTAGAAGCTCTTTTGTCATCGGTTTCGCTCTCAGTAGCCAGCATTTATCGCTAACCGCCTTCCGATGTCCGTCACGGGCGTCAGCACTGGCGTCAAAGGAATCAATGAATAAACGTTAAATAAATAAAGCCCTCATAACAAACGGCTGACTAAGAAGCCTCCCATATTCCTGTTATACCACAATCTGTTTCTATTTTCATTTTACACAACAAGTTCTTTGACTATTATTTAGCTACCAGACTGTCCGATAAAAAAGTTAAAACAGTGACTCTGTAAGCAATCAGCAGTTCAGCAAACAGGCAAGTTCCTAGACACAGGTGCACGATAATGTCGAGAATATACAGATAGTAAAAGAATGTCAACAGTCACTGAAAACCAAAACGATTTGCTAAAACAATTGTCCTTTCTGTGGTTTCATAGGAGCACGTCAGTATTCCAATGGTCATGGGCCTTGAAAAAGAAAACTCAACATCTTTAACTAACATCTGATTCCCGAGCCCTCTTGAGATGACCTGGGTCAAAACCTTGCTATCTGAGATCACTAACATCCATCTGCCGCTTACTCAAAGACATGTCTAAGCACAAAGGTTTTCAGTGTTCAATGAGCGAACAAGGGATTCCCTCCAAATTAATGCAGGCACACAATTTATTTCCAATGAATTGTTGGTCAGAAATACTACATACAAAAAAATGAATATTCAAACCGCACTTTGAGGGAAAGCAATATATTCCGACAATTTGATTTCTTTGTACTGTACTGTCGTGGGTAATATAAAAAAAATCTATCAATCAACTTTTCTCTTACATTATCAAATTTCAAACAGGTATCATTTTGCTGCCTTATATTTTAAGTTGAAGGTATAAATAACTTGCAGGTGTGCCGTTTGGGGAAGTTTCATCAGATGTAATTAAGACTAAGAAAAGGTGATCATTTTGACAAAAAAAATCCCATTACTTATTTACTGTGGATGTTCTGTGAGGATTTTTACTCAAAAAGTTGAAAGATTCTTCCCCCCAGTTCTGCTGGGCAGGGGAGTCTTGTGTAATAGAGGTTTCATCACAAGCTTCTCTGAAATTCTGGCTGTCCTGCCACACCAGCACTTAGCACACCAATACCAAGCATGGATAATTGGGACATTTGTACCCGCTAAAGGTCAGTCGAGATGTCAGTAGGAGGATCTCTGGCCTGGGTGGGTAGCCCATCTGTCTCGAATCATGACTAACAAAAAACAAGGCTGGGACAACTCATATAAGCATGAAACATCATGTGGGAGAATGAAGGCCACTGGCTCAAGTATGGGATTCTCCCAGTAAGAAGACTTCAGCAGTCATGATGATTGCACTTAATTACCCCACTCCCCTGAAGACCATTATTAGTGGTCTTGATTTAATTGCCCTGTGTGTGGAGTTTGCATGTACTCCCCTCATTGTGTGGGTTTAGTCCCACAATCCAAAGACAAGCTGTTCGGTGAATTATCATTCCCCATTGTGTGTGTGTGTGTGTGTGGTCTGTGGGGTAATGTGTATGTATGTCCTAAGAGGATATACCCTCACTTTGTGGCCTATGCTGTCTGGGATAGGCTACAAGCCCCCGTCTCGCCCGCCGCCCACACAGACACACACACACACACACACACACACACACACACACACAAACACACACACTACCTTATCCTGCGTAAGCGTATGGAGGATGGATGGATAGATTCTTTGATGGGCCCAGTGATAGATATCAAATAGGATCCAAAAAGCCTTGGTTATTTTTAAATACTTATGTAAATCCTGTCACTGACATTGGATGCAACATCACGATTGACATTTTTTTAACAATGATAATGAAATATAAACCGATCCAGCAACTGTAATTACTTGCTCTGAGAAGCTTCTCAACATACCTTAGCGCAAAAAGTAACTTTGCCAATCAAGTGTGTCTAATGACCTACACTAGGTTACTGATTGGTTATTAATAGGCTTAGTTTAGGAGTGCTAGTTTTCTTGTCATGAACAAAATGGCGGACCTCATTGGGCATGCATCCTCGTGTTTGGCAGTTTCCCTCCCTCTCCCTGGTGGCTGGTGGACCATGATATTGGAAATAGATGAACTGAGGTAATGCCCTTGCACCTTGACCTTCATCCTGAGCCTTTCTTGCATGATAAGGATTTGTACCATCGCCATTTTATTGCCTTTAAGTATAGCCAAGTGTCCCATCTAAGTGTCCCTCCCTTAGTAAAGAAGCATGAAATCACAGAATATAAATTCTGACCCAGACGTAGCAAGACACAAATGATCGGATAAAGAGTTCCGCTTCAAATTAAGTGCCCTGGAGAATAATGATAAACACATGGTTGCAACATTCACAAAATGACAAAGACATTCGCTTTTTTTCCCACCTAAATAATGCCAAGATTAGTGGGCAGCTCTTCTGCCATGATAATTCTGGAGGGACACGGTAGCTTTCAGCTTGGCAGGAGCTGCCAAGTTTTGACTGCATAAGTGTATTTTGAACCGCCGACTCCTGGGAGTTCCGGCAAAACAGAACAAGATTTACTGGCCTTGTATTGTGGCATAGACTATTCAAATATTATATGGAAATTCATCTGCATTTGAACAGGGTTAAATAGATTGCACAATCATTTGAACTTTAGTGTAGGAGTTAAGAATCAGAACGTGACTGGTATGGACTGAAGTCACATATCGAATTAAGGCTCTAATAAATGTATCGATTTAGATCAGAGTCTCACCTCATGCATAGAATGCCTCGTTAATAGATCTGCTAATTGGCTAGCCACCAAAACATGCTTCTTTATTCTGTTTCAAGGGCTAAACCACCCCAAGGGTAGAAGGCCTACTGAGGGGGACAGCAACA
Organism: Mormyrops boulengeri; assembly: GCA_026781065.1. NCBI lineage: Eukaryota > Metazoa > Chordata > Actinopteri > Osteoglossiformes > Mormyridae > Mormyrops > Mormyrops boulengeri. The sequence continues at coordinate 20,596,055 of JAODLD010000044.1, read as the reverse complement.
GTACACAGAATAAGACCACAAGAGCTCTCTGCAAAACACAGAGGCCATTAAGCAGAAGTGGAGCCTTCGGGTACGCCTCAGTCATTCGCACTTCACTTGCCATACTCAGCTGAAGCGGTTGGGTCAAGGTCATCGTGTTCTGGCGGAAAGTGCCGGAGTGCGACTGAATGTCATGGGCCAGCCATCCTAACCACTCCTAGTATCACTGTTTACAAAGGAAAGTGTCCCATTTCACAAAGGAAATGGTAAGGGCATACTTTACTTGGTTATTCCATAAAATCCCAAGCTCTGGGAGTGCACATGTAGTCCAGTAGAACTCTTCAAAGAAGGTCAAGAAGGAAATAATTTCCTCAAACAGGTTTCAGGAAACAGCATCGGTGGCACATTTTGGGCGTGTCTGGCGCTGTTGGCTTCGTGTCTGTGGTAGGAAGGTGACCGGTTCACATCCTTTTGTTGACTGGGTGATTTATCTCTTGGGCCTTTGGAACTGACTGATCCTGCTTTCTCAACTGTACTTCTCTTGGCACAAAACAAAATCAGGTAAACAGTGCACAGTGTGCATATTTACATTTAAAAATATGCTGGTTTATTAATGATTTTATAGGTGGTATAATGTCTCAGTGGATGGTAGTGTTACCTCATGCCTTCCGGGGGTGGGGCTTTGAAAGTGCCTGAAGTTTGCGAGTTCCCCCCGTGGCTTCCTTCAGGTATCATTTTACAATATACTGTACGGGATTTTAATACTGGCCTGCCAGTTGCGTATAGACCACAAAGGGAGGTAGCTGGCAAGGCTACTATACTCTAGTGACTGGATGAGGGATAAAACGTGAGACTTGGAGGAACCTGTTGAGTAGCCCAAGGCTCTTTCAGAAAAAAAGTATGGCAAGATCAGCATGGAAGGAACAAATGGAATGCAGATGTATTATGCAAGAGCAAATCGTTTTTTGACCACATTGCCCGGAGGTGTGGATTTCAGTGGTCGGTTAACAGAAACCTTATTTAACTAAGAATATTTATTAATATTCTTAAAAATATTAATAAATATTCTTGAAATATTTTGAAAACCATACAGACATAGATGTAATTAAAATTTTCAATAGATTTTCCGGTAACTTTACTTGAGGGGACTTGAATAATGTAGTAGTACACACTAAATGCATTAATTAACCAGTAACTAAGTGTTTGTTACATAGTGATCCCAAGTTCATTCATCATTTAACAACCATTATAGAAACCTGTATTAGTACATGATTTGTTCTTGAGTAGTAAATAAGTAGTTAATTGAGGAATTCATTTTTGGCCACTCAAGTGGTCTTAGTATTATTAACTAATTCGTTAAGTGTTAACTAATAAAATACCTGAATGGAGTACATGAACTGTTGTGATTGATTAATGATGAACAAGCAAGGGATCAGTATGTAACAAACACTTAGTTACTGGTTAATTAATGCATTATGTAAACATGTACTACTACATTATTCATGTCCCCTAAAACTGATTAGGCAATGGGTACCAATTGCACCCCTTAGCAATGGGGGTCGCTTAATAGGAAAGGGCAGGAGGAGCACCAACTCAACAATGGGGTGCAAAGTTAGCGATGGGGGGCGCTGACTTAACCGCATGTGGGGGACACTGACTGTATGCAAACTGATCTTGTCAGTGCAATCTAGTACATTTTGGGAAATATGAGGATTAAAATTTATGAAAATATTACATTGTCAATGTAAGCTGCAATAACTCTGGTTTCTGAAAACGATGTGCACTACCGGCTTGTCGTTCTTCAATCTGCACCGCCTTCCTTAACTTCTGCTTTGCATGTATCTCGCCTGCACAGCATTTTCGAGCATGTGTACACCACATCACATATTCTGGCACAGTACAAACCACGCCCCACCTCTGACAGACCCGATTTCATTGGCTAACAGTATGACAAAGCTGATCCAAACTGTGGCCCCAATGTGTCCTCCACATTGTTGCCAATTTAGCAACTTTTTGACCTTCCATAGCAACTAAAAATCTTATCTAACTACAAATTTGGCAACTTCTTGAAATTTTAGCAATTTCTTTTCTCATTGTTCAGCAATAGCAAAAATAACCCATTTATGAATGACATTGCGTCTACATTTCTCAGTGTTCTAGTGTTGCTCACAATTATAAAAGTATTTTGTTTTGCAAAAAAGAGGAGACTGGGGTCAGGACGCAAAGAGAAATGTCAAAACAACTGAAAGATACACACAGAAAGTATTCTGGAGGGCAGGCAGACACACACTATGCTAAGGTGCTTACCGCTGTCCTGTGCAACTACATATGCTGACATTTCAGCATTTTACACTCAGTATTGTACCACGACAATGCGGACACTCATAAGTTAAAATCCAACAGTATGGTATGTGCACTGTGTACAGGGAAAAAAGTGGGGGTCCGTGCAGAGAGAGCCCAGCCCCCCTGCCTGTCCTTGGTCTCGCTTTCATCTTTGAAGCGAGGGAAAGTTGGGGTTCTGCCCGAAAAAGAAGGCTGCTCTGATCAAGAATAACTCAGTTTAATTAACAGCAAATATTAAATCTTTAACAGAGCCCTAATTTTAATGCACGATAAAATTATATCGATATGACCAGTATGCTCTCATTCTATATATCATTTTAAAAATCAATATACTGTAAACGTTCCATATACCACTCAGCCATAATGGTCCATCTTATTTCATTGTTCCTTTGTGGCTCACTTCCCATTGTGCTGTGAGTGCATTTGCAGTGCTTTTTGTTTAGTGTGTGTTTTCAGACTTTGTGTTTTCTGAATTTACAGCATATTGACAGTTACCAGGCATCGTGTTCTCCATTGTTTTATAAAAGAAAAAAAAATCCCAAGGAGTTTCAAAGATTTTTGGATGCAATATGGAGAACATTTAAAGTGAGTCATGCTGCAAGGATAAATATTTGCCTTCGCTGCTGTTCGTAAGTAGTCATCTTTGCACATAAAGCCATCTTTGTTTCACCACACACCAACTGTTTCACTATTTTCATTCGGATGTGTTCGTCCATCTTACTGTCCTGTCAACAAATCCCTAATGGAACCAAGTCCCTGGAAAAAGGACCTTGTCACTGTTAATGTACCATAATGTCAGTCACTGGAACGGTTCTTCCCTCGTTTAAGGCTATCGTGGGTTAAGGGACGTGTATATGGCCTCTAACAGTGACCAATAGCATCCCTAGGAGTGTCCAATCCTAGAAACCCACTCCCCCCCGTAAGAAACTCATTGGCATTGAACAAATGCCTTGATGGTTAAAATATGCGGCAGACATCTTTCTGAGAACAGCCCATGGATCAGCTAGTCATTTAGATTAGATTAGATTAGATTAGATTAGATTAGATTAGATTAGATAAACTTTATTGATCCCAAGGGGAAATTCTTGTGCATACGGCAGCAAAGGTATGCAGAGCACAGACGAGCATACATATATAGAGCAAAACAGACAAGGAGCAAGAACGGTAAATATTGTGCAAACAAGTAAACACGGGGGCCCTTGGAATTGTCCTAACTTTCCCTCCCTTTCTGGCGCCTCTGAGCAAACGTAGTGCAACACTTTAAATAATACACAGTACAGAAATGGAATCCTGAAAAACAGAATATCATGGAATATTAAGGAAATACCTATTAAGGAAAGATCTAATAAAACAACACCAACAATGACAACAACAACAAAAACAATTATAACAAAAACAACAACAACAATAACAACAACAACAAAAACAATTATAACAAAAACAACAACAACAACAAAAACAATTATAACAAAAACAACAATAACAACAACAAAAACAATTATAACAAAAACAACAACAACAATAATAGCAACAAAAACAACGACAACAATTATAATAATTAATTAGATTTGTGGTGTATGCACAATTTATTTGTTTGTTTGCTCATTTGTCTTTTTGTTTGTTTATTATTTTACATGTAATAACCTGGCAGTAGCAAGGTTACAATATACAACAGCAACAACAATATACTCTAAAAGCCATTGTTTTAATATGCATGATGGATCATCCAGCCATGTTACATAACTTACCCAGCACAGGGTCACAGGACATACCCGAAGTCTATTCTGAGAAACACAAGGCAGGGGAAACCTGGGACAGGATGGCAGGCAACATGTTCGCACACTAAAGGTAGTTTAGAGGCACCAGTTTACCTAACTGTAGGAGGAAACCCGTACAACATGTGAGAGAGTATGCAAACTGTCCAGCAACAGTGCTAATCTCTGAGCCATCTCTGGAATGCAGGGTAGTAATAAATATAATATAATATACACTAAATAGACAAAAGTATTGGGACACCGGGCCATTACACCTACTAGGGGTGTAACTCACAGCTTTCCTCGCGATACAATACAATATCCATTCCTTAAGCCAATGGTTCGATTTTTTTTGATACCTCAGAAATTCCCACGATACGATATGATACGATACAGTTCGATTCAGTTTGATACTGGGGATAGTAGTCGAAATGATGAAATTTCACACAATCCATTACATTTCATTGAATTAAAAAAGGCAATTGGGAACTGTATTGGGAACTGTAAACAAAATCTAGTGTAGTCAAGTATGTCCCATAAATCAAGCAAAATAAAGTGCAATAAGGTAA
>JAODLD010000044.1:20564986-20579312 GCA_026781065.1 Mormyrops boulengeri | reverse complement strand
CGGGTTCCACCGGCTCAGGTTTGCCGTCCCCATCACCGGCAGGCACGCCAACCTCCCGGACCGGAGGCGGCAGAGGCAGCCGTGCCCAGTGCGGAAGTGGCGGCCCTCGCCGCCTGACCTACTTTCCTCCCTGTAAAAAAGCGGACTGCCACAGTGACATTTCATGCCAGGCTGTCCCCGAGCATGGCGGCGGAGCAGCGCCAGGGAGGGGGGCAGCCAGCCGCTCGGCTTGCCCATTATTTGTTGAGTCTGGCTGGAATGAAGGGATTATTTCGGCTTCCCTCATTCACTGGGACAGTTTGTTTCGAGTGCGGCCTGCCACTGAAATATGGTGCATCCTGAAACGCAGCAACATAGCAACGGCGCGAGGATAGCTGAGGCGGAATTCAGGCTCTCACACGTCAGGCGTGACACTCACGCTTTGAACTGCCACGTTCACTCAAGAAATCTTACAGCAAATCTATATTATTCCATTATAAACCTAAAATTAGCTACATCAAAAGCATTGGGGTAGTTTGCAAACCTTACAGACTATTTACAATGTAGTAAAACTGCTACATCCATATGCAAATACGTGTGAATGTGTGTGCAGACTTGTCCCGAATTGAAAATCTCACGCCAGCCAGCCGACCAAAGTTGGCGACCCTGAGAATTACACATTGGTCAAAGGCAGAGGGTTAACGTTACTGACATCTCGTTCATCTCGTTGTATGGAGGAATACAGCTTTGGTTCACAAACTTCTTCTGGGTGGGGCAGCCAAATTACATCAACAGCTCAATTAATTAATCAAGTTAATTAGTAAGTTAATGTTATTCGGTATCAATTTCCCAAACAATATTCAAAAATACATATTGAATATTGGATGGTAAAAAAACTGGCTTGAGATTTTGAACCTTGACACTAACTCTTCAGTTTATCACATAACCTGCATTTACTCTGCTCTGTCATGCAACTTGTCTTGTATTTATTTGTATTCATGTTTATTGTCTGTCTACATTATGCCCTAATCATTAGTTGCCTGTTGACATAGTGTCATGCCCTGCTTGTGCCGATCCTTCTGTGTGCCACGCCCCCCTCGCTACCTCGTGTGGAATCCCTTTGTCATCAGATGTTTATATAGTATCCCCAGCAGCATGGCAATAAAGATTCTGATTCTGATACCTTTTACAGACATAAAATCATAGTTTTACGGCAACATTGCTGTAATTTGGCTGCCTGTGGCTTTTGCGGTGAGTTGGTTTCTATAGATTGCCTGCAGTATGTGTATATGCCAACTGAGGAGCTGGCATCCTGTCCAGGAACCTCTCCTGCCTTGTGCCCTGAGTTTCCTCGGACTGGCTCCAGGCTCCCCTGTGGCCCTCTACCGGATAAGCAGCCGCATGATGGATGACGACAGGAAATAAGCTTTTCCCAGTTGTTTCAGTGCTTAACCATTAAATCACAACTGTGATTTAGCATGATTTGCTGATGTCCACTTCATTAAATAAAGTAATAAGTTAGTGTCCTTACAGAGGCTGAAAGTGTTCTCACACATGAGGGGAAGGTTTCAGGCTGGAAATTTTACTGAATTAACACCATACTTTCTACTCCCACAAAGGCAAAGCTAATCTATTATGCCCTATGGAGCAGCAACACGTCACTGTGAGAGTCAGACACTTCAGCACAAATGGACTTGGATTGGATGTTAAAAAAATGCCCTTTCATATTCACAGGACAGAATAATTTCATATCCAGAAAAGCTCAGAATTAACATAAAATAACTACCATAAAGAGCGTCATCGGGTATTTATGTTTAAAGTGTATTTTTGCTGCATTTGTATGGAATACAGTCTGGATGTGAGCTGGCATATAATTTAAAGCGTGCAGAATCACTCAGTCTGTGGGAACATTTGTTCTTTTATATGGCTGAGTGGTTTATGGACAGTCTGGCCGTGTTTCGGGGAGTAGAGAACGTCAAAAAGCCAATTGTAACTTTCGAACCCCAGCAGCTCGCTGTGGCTGATTAATGGCCAACTTTCCGGCATGTCATCGGTGGCTTTGATATCTGGGATTGATTTGTTCGCCCTGACGGTTTTGCTAAAAGGGCATCCCGGAGTGTGTGACGAAGGCTTAACACGTGATCCAGCGCAGTCCAGGGAGTTATGGTTCCCACCTTGCAGCAGGGGATGTACATGACAGGCAAACTGTGAAACAACTTCCTTTGACCATCCATCATGCAGTTCCATCTTATACACCAAGGGCCGTTAAGTCAGTTACCAGTACACCTTAATGGTTCATCTTCAGGCTGTGGGACACCAATCAGAGAATCAAAGAAGCCCGAATGCCAGGCCACAAGCCTGAGCTGAAAGCTGATTGGCCTCATGAGTGCCTCTTCCCCTGTCATTCACCTATTCAAAACATATCATTGGCTATCGATAAAAAAATCCAAGAATCACCCCTGCTGGCATGGATAAGAGAAGTACAGGAAAACTCTGCTGATGTCCAGCATATACCTGTAGAGCCAAGAGACCATGTGGCCATGCCCACAGAAAAAAACCCGCTGGGAACAGAATGCTCTGGGGGTTAGAACTCTGCTCCTTGGAGTTTTACTTACACAAAAATGTTCTGAGGGCGGAAGAAAAAAGATTGGTTCAGAGAGATAACCAATAAGATTGTAAAGGAGGTGAATGCAAGCAACCAGAGGAGGCAGGACTAACCAATCAGATGTCTTGATCCTAGAACTCCCACGAGCTTAGGACTCCCTGGCAGTGATCAGAAGCTTGCTGGTTCAAACCTATGGTTAGTGGAGTGGTTTCACCACTGGGCCCTTAAGTAAGGCCCTTAATCCCAATTACTCCAGATACTTTACTTTCTCAATTGTATGTTGCTTTGGTTAAAAAAAGCATCTACTAAATAAAAATAATCAATTCTACCGCAAGAATGTAGTGAACACCAATGGCCTTTTCTTGATTGTGCTCTTTTCTCGCTTATTGTATTGTTTGTTAGTCAGCTAGCCGACAGTATGTCAAGTTCAACATGTGTTGACTCAATTCAACTTGTCTCTGAGTGACTAACAGAGAGACGCTGCGGAATGAAGCGGAATCCAAGTACCTCCCCTACACCCCCCACGGGAAGGAATTCTGTGCCATCATCATATCTTTTCCAGAGGAACATTGCGTGATATTTCTGTAGAACTCACAATAAGTAGCGTCTGACTAAGCGTTAGTCACACACTGGGCCACGAGGCATGACTAAGGTAGCTGGGGAACTGAACGTCTGGGGTATCGCATTCCGAGATCAATGTGTTCTCCTCGCGGCCAAATGGTTGGTACTTCCCACCGATACACTCATATGTCAGTATGTGCAGGCGGAAAATCTGCTGTGACGTTATTCTGTCGTGTATCTAGCCCAGTGAAAGTTACTTCTGAGGATGCCCTTTACAGCATCGAATAGTAGAATAATAATATGTTTAAGCAGGGCTAGAAATTAACTTTGCACATTCGAATGACGTGGGTAATTTAGACGAAGAGTGAGTGCAAAAAAACTGACCACTAACCTGCTATCTAGTAAAACAACTTGTATGTTGGACAATATCAAATAGCCACAATATTGAATTTATTCACATCCCGACACAGTATGCAGATCACTGCATGTATAAAAATTCTCTGGGGTGATGGCGTGTGCAGGGTCTTCTTGGCCAATCTCAATTTTGGACTTGTCTCAGTTAGCCAATCAACTCGAAGGGCCTGATGAATCGGTATTCAGTATTTGATTGCCCATTTTCCAGAGAAAAAAATTACTAGAGACGTCGGCAAGCTAGACTGGAAAGAAATTGAGACGGCTAACTAGATTTAATGCATTACTTCTTGTGGTAATTTATTATTTCAAGACATGATGGGTTTTGGTCGCTCTTCATGCTTGAATACCACATTGTACATTGTGGGCTAGTGAAAATATTTCTGAGCCTGTACATTTTTTACTGAACTAGCACAGTTGGATAGTTTTGTTGTTCCTCAAATCAAACAAGTAAGAATTCCAACACACTTCTTACACATGGCAAGTTGAACATCTTGAATTTTGAATCATGAATTACATGGATCGTGTTTCAGTGGTTGGCAGCGTCTTCAGTCAGTTGTCTGGCTGCTATTGCAGTCGTACATCTGTGATGGAGAGAGCGGGTACCTCTTTTTTTCTAAAGACAATAAGTGTAAAGTCATTCATGTTCCAGCCTCACTGAGACCCACAGCAGGTGGGCTACCTTTATCCTGTGTCGAGGAGTGTTCTCAAAGCCCACACCTGATACTGAAACAGCCTTTTGTCTACTGGAATTAAACACATGTTTAATGTGACATTAAAGAGAGTTGGTTGAAGTCACTTACGATAGGGTAACGCTTTACATTAAGTGCACCTTCATAATGCATTCATAGAACATTCAGTGCACCTTCATAATACATTCATAGAACATTCATAAGCAGCATGCAAGTACACCATGACATCCTAACATCCCTTAACAGCTTTAATATACATTAATATTAAACATTACATGATTATACAATTATAATGTTTGTTATTACTATATAATGTTTGTTTTTAATGTATATTGCAGCTGTTAAGGGATGTTAGGATGTTAAGGTATACATACATGATGTTTATGAATGTTTTCTGAATACTTAATGAATATGAAGCCCACAGCATAATGAAATTATGAAAGTGCACTGAATGCAAAAAATTAGCATTATGAATGCAAAATTAGCATTATGAAGGTGCAGTGAGTGTAAAGCGTTACCCAATATAGATATAAAGTTTAAATGAAACGTAGACCTTGCAGTCAGTCACTGCAGGATTAGAGTAGTCCAATCGCTGAATCATTTGTGTCTGCATAAGCCAGGTGACTCTTTTTATTCAGTGCATCTATTGAGTTTTCAGACTCAAGGAAGACCTACATTTCCTGTCTTCCCCATGGGATCTGATTGGTCATCCCGGCTGTACATCATGCACCATTAAAGTGAAGCAGCGCATCGGTTACAAATGTTGCTGGAGAATATTACATTTGTTAAAAGATAAAGGTAAACAACAGCTATCATTTTTAAGTGGATATTCTGTGGTCCTACAAAACATACAAAAACAAGAACCGGCATTATCATAGCTTCAAGAAATGTTTCATTGATACATAGTAGCATATTGTCTTTTCTTTTTTTAATTTTAAAATGATTTAGAGATGTCTGCTGTCAGGTAAATATTATAAAATATATAAGATTTATAAAGCCCATTCTAAATGAGAGGGGCATGATGTCACTGGTAGGCAGCAGGCAGATTTGACCATGTGACTTACAGTATGGTGAAATGGTGAGGATGTGACCATCTTCACTTTATTTAAAGAGGTGTTTATCTAAAGAGATACTTAAATGTTTATATATTTTTTTTTAATCTGCAGATCGTTGCAGCACTGCTGAAACATGACCTATCTGTTAAAACAGATGGTGGTGATAATTAGTATAGTACATTCCACCGCAAACATTGGATAGATCCAGCAAAAATACACAAACTCGTTTTTTTCTTAGGCCTTTACAATTTCTTGCAGTGAATAACAGATCATAAAATTCACACAGCGCTGAAAGCTGGATTCTGCTTATCCTTTTAGGAATCAATGTCATGGACTACACAGACAGCATACGATCGATTGTAATGCGTTCTCCCGAAGGCCACTAGAGTGAAAAAAAGAAGTAATTAGAACTATTTGGGAAGAAGATACAATTAAGGCCATTCAAATGAGCTGAAGATCTCTGAAAGAGGTAATTGTACTACAACAGTCTGCAGTTTTTACCCTTTTGATTGTACCTGTTTTCTTTTTTTTGGACAAGCCTTTTTAAATTTTATTGGACATACTTGAACATTTTTAAAATCAACAATTCCATACATAGATTGTGGTGGGTGGTGTAGTATCTCAGTGGGTAACACTAAGTCCACACATCTCCATAGTCATTTACATTTGTATTTGTTTAGCAGACACTATAGAAAATTAAACATGCAAGGTCAGATAGTCCCTGGAGGTTGAAGGCCCAGCTAAAGGACCCAACACTGAAATAACTCAGTAAGCCCTAGGATTCAAACCAGCAACCTTATGACCCCCAGAAAAGCACCCAGTTTTATTGAGCCACACAACACACAATAGGTCAAAGTCATGTGTTTGAAAACAACCAGATTCTGTGTGTTCTTACACAATCGGAAAACCAGCAGCTGGTGTGAATTAGTGTCTCCAGATAACCCAGATTGTGTGTGATCTAGCGTTTCCTATGATAGGCTCGAGGCTCACTGATTAAGTGGCAATGGCAAAGGGCGGATGAGTGGCGTTGCAGTCAGAAGAAAAGGTGATCTAATAGTGCGCAACTGCCAATATCTTCTATCCTTATATATCACTTAAAATACAAGCTGTTAACAGGTTGTGATTTTTTTTTTTATGTCTTGGAGAATATTAAAAATAGCATGTGGTACGGTGATGCCCCAGAATCCTGTACATATGACAAATTGCGAAGGTTTTGAAGTGAGAGACTCTTCTGATGACGCATTAGAACAAAGAAGTCCTACTTAACATCACCTGGAGGCACATGGGAAGATGGCGAACACTTTACAAACCACTTTTTTGACCGCCAGAGGCCTCACGAATCTTAATGAGTAGAGCATGAAGACATCAGAAACCCTGATTATACAAAATGTTGCTGACACAGAGATCAGCATATTGGATTCCTGTTGTAGCTATATTTTTTCAATGGGAAAAATGAGACTTGCATAACTCATCTTTTATGTTTTAATAACATTCGCTGACCTCTCTGTGGCAACGCATGAACTCGGGGTTATGTTTCAGTGGACCACAAATGAGTTCATCACAGACAGCCTGCTGATGTGATCTTCAGACCCTACATGTTGGATGGGGCTCTCTATTTATATCAGGAGGTCACATCATCTAACTTCTGGTCATGTTCTTGATTGTGCTTCTTCGTGCAACCACTAAGAGGAGGTTACAAAAATGAAACTTCAGCAGGGATTTTGCACCTTTAGGTTAAGAGTCATTGCACCTTCCACTCCCAGAATGAGACAATCCGCATTCCCTCCATACCAATGTAATGTAAACACAAGAGCTGGGGTCGCGAAAGCACAAGGCGGTGAGTCATTCCTGCATTCACTGTATTCAAAATCTAACCATCTATTACAACTTTTGGATTGTTTTGTAAATATTTTGCTCCACTGTCCTGAACCTTGGCTCTTAAAAGCCAAAGGTTTATTTGCCGACACAAAAGTGCGTATTAAGCACAAGAAGCCAATGGCAGACTCCTCTTACAACACCGTGAATGCAAAGTGCCCCAGAACTACAGGCAATTTGGTTAATGCGACAACTGTGAGAAGGTCACGCCAACTTTGCAGCATCCTCCAGAAAAGTACCGCACTTTCCTCAGCAGCACATTACACTTGGATTTTCTGCAGGGCAGGAAAGGAATCCCAGTATACAGTATGTACCTCACACCTGAATCTGTCACTAATGTGCTTAAGAGAGGTTGGGCCTAAAGTAGGGCTTCTACAATCCTTGACAATCCGTGAATGTTCTCCAAGTTTTTTCCCCCCACACTCCATTTATGTTTAATAAACAACAGTGGAATGGGCACTCAGTTCAGCCACAAAGAGCCTGAGTTGTATGATCCAACCAGACCTCCTTTATCTGCAGGCTAACAGGAAGTTGTAGGTGCTTTGTTTGACTTACAGCTCATTTCTCCCAGGAGTTGCTCCTCACTACACTCTGCATCTGACCCTCCAGTCGACATAACAGTATAACCATAACCAGTTTAATCTCACACACACAGCCCTAATCCCAAATACGAGAACCTTAACCCCTACCCAGCCCTAACTTTAACCATAAGTTGTTATGTTGAAACGGCACGGAACGGGGAAACAGGAGCAGGAGTCATGACATTGGGCGAACAAGGGGTTTAATTGAAGAACACACACTGAAACAGACTTTTGGCATTTTTTGTTGTTTTATCACAAAGATTTTTTTATAAAATTGAGTTTCCCCTTGTGGGGACCAAAAAGGTGGTCCCCACAACATCACAGTTGCAGACTTTTATCACATTGTGAGGACCAAAGGTTTTGGCATCAGCATTTCTGTAATATTCTGCTCTCCTTAAGCTTGATCTTGTACTTGCTATTAATTAATCAGTAATTAATGATTGATTGCTGTTCAGAAGGGCTTCCCCGGTTGACTTCCACTTCTGAGTATGCAACACTTCATTGATATGCGCTCTCAAGACAGAAAGTCCCAATCGCAGATGCATTAGCCAGGGAGAGTAAGATCAAACAAGAGACGGAGTGCCGGTCAGACAAAGAAACAGAAACAAACAGACACGCGAGGATTTCTTTATGTCTTCGTTTCAAAGCCTCTTCACTGTAGGGCTGCAGCGATCCCACAGTAAGCCGTAGGTGTTTTTTTTTTCCACCCAGTTAAATATCAAGGACGAGGCAGCGTACTCATGGTCTGACACGCACTGGTGTGCTGACACATTTGTATCTGGTGCACAGTCAAGCATCAGGGGGCTGCTTTAATCTGACTCATCACAGACAGAAAAGATATGCCTGGAACCTTAACTTAAAATAATTGTATGTATTTTTATAAAATACATGGCCAAGTATCAAGCAAATGCTTATGTACAGTTGACTGATGGACTGATACAAAATACACATCTGTTCTGTAAATGGAGCTGCAATCCAGGGGCTTTAATAACTTTAATACTGATTATTGCAATTATTGGAGTTATTATTAGCGCATTCATTGCACAGTTTGCGACCGTAAACCTGGCACTTCAAACTCGTCATCCTAAAAAGACGAGGTCATAAATGATGTGACCTACACCGTTTGTGAAAAATTGCACGTTCAGCTTAAAACCCTTAATGCTGGTATTAGTGAAGAAACGGTTCCGGCCTTTCAGGATGCGAACGCTATGAGCTGATCGTTCAGCCAGCCATCCCCCAAGAAGGAAAAGACAAAATCAACTACCAGCTTCCGCTTCCGACTATCTTGAGCCATGCTTTTCTCTCGACTCTGGGGGGAAAGTTGTCACTTGTTACCATGGTGAGGAGCCAAATAGCTTGTTTTGTTGTTCTGAGAGAAATCTCACTGTATTAGGTCAATCAGATTTGCTGTGTCCGATTATTAACCATACCAGTGAGAACATTACTCTTAATTTAAGCAGTATAGCCTCAGTACAGGGCAGATGGCATATCATAATAATAATATAATAATCTTGTTTGCACATAAACTGTTTGGATGGTATTGCTTTCATCTTCCCAGTTCAATTACATATACAATATGGGCTTCATTAAGTGTGATTGCTCATTGAGTCTTACTTGCAATGTAAGTTGAGTAACATGTCAGCCCAAAACACGTCTTTTAACACTTGCAGTCGATTGCTGATATTGAGCCTGAGTGGCAGAATCAGTTTTTAAAGAAGAAATAATGCGTACTTTTTGTCTGGAGAGTGATGTGAGACTATAATGTAGGCTACATGCCACAAAATGTGATGTGAAAAAGGAGTGTCTAAGTAATAAAAGAGCCTAAATGTATAGAAATTCTGTAAAGTTCCAAACGCAAATGCAGCATAAACCTAAAATATGCCATAATTACTGTCAGACAAGTACCCCCCCCCCCCCCATCTATAGGCCTACCTGTAAACGTCAATGAGTCCACTCAGCTTTGTTAGATGATCAGTTGAAATTACAATATGTAAACCAGACGTGATTATATGACTGCGCTTTTTGACGTCCTGACTCCGGTGTTAAGTGGGGGCAAGATTTATAGCACGTTTCAGTATTGCACCGCAATAAATTTTATGCGCAAAACTCGTCAAGAATCTCAAGTACAGAGCGAAAGCTAAAAAAAACCTCCAACTGCCAGTTAAAGTGCTCCCTAGATATTTTAACTGGGACTATAAAGGGGGGAAAAACTCACAGCGACTGCTTGACCCGTTTACCTGGACAAAGGTAAATGCAAAAATGCGTTACTTAATGCAAGAGCTTGTAGTCAAACCAAGCGTGAAATAATACTGTTCTTAATGGCTCTAAACGCGAAAATAAATAAATATTGCTTTGAATGATTTTTTTTTTAGAAAAGACATTCAACATATATAAATGCTGTGCGTACTGGCGACGTCTCAGGTATCGTTTTGCGGCTTTTGTGCGCAGATTACTCAATGTAATGCCAGGGCACTGAAACGTCTTAATTTTAAGTCGCCTTTTGAGCATCGTCCTCATTCCCTTTCTCTCACAATAAGCAGTTTCACTTCAGTGACTCGCCGGAACTCTTCCCACATCAGTCCGTTTTCACAACGATGTTCTAGACCAGAGCTGGATATAGTTCTAGGACAATTAGTAATAATTGGCGTAAGTCACATTGCATCGCTGTTAGGATGCAGTGTCGGCGTTGGTCCACTTTTTCTTAACCGCCCAGTTATACGAGTTTTGTCAAATGGGAATCCTGTTATAAAACTCTCATCGAATATGGCGAATTTAAGGACGGAAGAATTATTGGCAGGCCACCAAGGTTTCCATTAAACTCTTTTGCTGAGATTTGCGGAGCAGCAAACAATGCTATTTCACGATTGCCTTAGATGCAGATGTTGGCCGAGTCCATAACTGAATTTAAAGTAAATACAGCCACCGAGGAGCTGAAACGGTGGTCTTGGCGGACTTAAGCAAAAATAATTTGAATTATAATAATGTGTATGACTATTGAAATAATATAGAAAGCGTATATGTATGAAGAAAGCCCAGATGAACCGGTGTTTGAAATGACAAGTAATGTGAACCGTTGTCTAGCATGTTCATTTTTTTTTATCATAACTAATGTTAGGGAGTGCAGATTTCAATCACATGCAGCAGTTTCCTTATTGTTTCGGCGGAAACTGCAAATTGTAAGACTTTTGGCATGTTTTAATAATACATTTTACTCCACTTAATTTCCTGATGGTGCTAAGGCTGGCAGGCACGTTTTTGCGGTTTTAATTCCACACTCAAGACGAAAAAAAAATATACCGCTGAGCAAGACGTGATAAGTAATAATAAACATCTTATGGTGGCTGGCATTCTGCAGCTAAATTAGGAGATGACATTTGCGGCGGTGGGGAAGCAGTGTTCTCATCATTTATACATATATATTCTCACGCAACGCTTAAGTGCAATACGTGTCCTGACTGCACAGCATTTAAATTAAGGCAGCTGCGCACTGATCACTCCTGCGACACGAAATGCATGTCTAAACGCAAATCGACCTGGCAGTTAGCCTAATCGAATGGATACTTGACAGCCAGCTCCTAAGTAAGATTACAGTACTGCCAAATGCGCGGAAAATTTGAATAAATTACTGTAATAATTCAGCATTTCTTTTTGTCCAGTGTGCCATGTTATATAGCCGCAGTCAAAAAATTGACTTTAAAACTCTAAACGTGGAAAAAAATACTCAATGCGCGCACCGTATACTCGGCTTATTGACCGCACGGATTCTTTAAGTCAAGTTTACGGTCATTCCCAGCCTGGGATCAGCCTGGGAAGGACGCAGCCGACGATTCGTCTAACGCTTCTCTTGCAAGGAAAGCATAAATCTAGCCGCTATATATATTTTAAATAGCCTGAAAATGATACCTATAATATCTCTCTCCAGTGCAGCGTATATATTAAAGAAACGGCCCCGACGAATTCAAGAGAAGACGCTAACTCGGCTCTCCCTCATTGCGCATGATACTGCGGCTCCTGTGCAACTTCACGCTCCAACTCACCTTGAAACAGGGCTCGCCTGGCCCTGCCTGCGGAGCGACGGACGACAAGACCAATCCACGCCCATATTCCTCCCACAACAGCCAATAGAAACGCAGCGGAGGCGGGCGCAGAAGCTAAAAATGTCACGCTTGGTTTCACGTTGCCCCTCGCCAGCTCGCTCCGTCTGCTTTCGCCTCACTGGTGCAGGTGCTCCGTCTCAACGAGAGAGGATGCAAAAGGCGTGAAGGGGAGGGAAGGAATGAGGGGAAGCGTTGAAGAAAAAGTGTGCAGGGCATGAATAAAAGGGTATCAGCAGCAGACTGAGCGTTCACCGTCCGGGGGCTCGGCTATGAAAGATTTATTGAAAGGGGCACTTTGAGATATGATGAGGTTTCCTTCTGGTTGGCAATAGTACTATGATTTGGTATGTGGCCACTTTGATAGCAAGTGTATTCAGCACCCGAGGAACGGCTGCTCAAGGTGAGTTGAAGTGCAATATTAGATGATGCTCAGTACTAAAGTTTTACGATTACTCTGGTATTTATTTCGCGTTTACTTTCCCGATGACTCCCCAATTAGTAATTGCTGCTGCGTGCATGCAGATGTCTTATATTTTATTTTTATTTAATATGGATACGGATTCGAATAATATTCCAAAGTGATTGCATGTGGTTTATCAGGTTTCCGTTATTTACCAAATATTTCCAGTTTTCCCGAGTATTGATGTTTTGCATTTTTTTAGCAATAATTGTAGCCGATTCACGGCAAGTATGCTGGAATAGTTGTAGAAAACCACATGCGCACGAAATTATGATGAAATCTTATAAATTGTTGTCTCGTGGCAGGAACTTTAGCATATAGATCCTGCTGCTTTGTAGCCAATTTGAAACCATTAAAAATAATAAGCTATTTAAATCACGGCGGTTTATATCATATGGTGGCTCAGAAATGTATTTTCCTTAGTCATGCATTAAAGGTAAATGTAAGAAAATCAGGAATGCACCTTATACCGCATTGGCTTTCCTGTGGCTAATTAAAATCGGCTTGTTTTATTTTTCTTGGGTAGGGACTGGATGTCTTCTCGTCTGTGGATAAATTTGAATACGGTTCTGTTTTAGCGGCTCGCGCTGCAAAGGGGTGTGCTAAGCACTAGCATGGTGTCTCACGATGATGTTGGTGTAACGAGCTGCCTTCACAAAAAACGTTGCAACTCTTGCCAGTCCTCTTTGTTGCTCTTTGTAGGTGAAGTGATTTCAGTCCAGGTCTTTTTCTGCTGCTTTCAGATACAGATGTTAGACCGCTCGCAGATAATACAATAATTATGTGCAGAATTATGTGGTTAAAACACAATTTATTTTTAAATGCCATTGATGGGTACTTTTAATTTGCATAGCTGTTTATAAATTGCGATTTCTTGTGTAGCGTCCGCCTTGACAGTAAGGCAGATGCATTCTTATTTTGGGTAATTTGCCTCGTCCTGGTGGACTTATTTGGCCTTGCGTTTCCATTTGCCGCCACAGGAGGGTGCGCTTTTGTTCTGAAATTACAGCATCATAGATGAAATAGTTCATATCCTGCAGGTACCCCTTTAATTTTTAGACTATATTTTAATTTATACAATTTATGCATAACTGCTATATTTAGCCACCAGTCTGTACTGTCGATTTTGTCATCCTTGTTATCCTGTAACCTTTCTCCTTGTTAATTGTTTTTTTTTGAAAACTGAATTGAGTGTGAATTCTCTTCATCATTAAACTTTACTGCTCATAAATTTCGCTGATATTTCTTGTTTTTCGTGTAAGTGTACTGTACTTTCTGTTACCTGAGATGGGTATGGTGCATGATCTTTGGTTGAAGATTTATATGGCACCAAGTCTGTCTGTGGTAAGAAAGAGAGTTGGAACCGGTAGCTAGGGATGAAGTTGACGTGGGTGAGGAGGTGCTGGAGTTCCTGATCACAGGTCGTACAGGCAGGTCTTGGCTGCGGTCTGTGCGCATGGCGGCTGGCGCGTGTGTGGCCGCCTAGAAGCAGAGCATTGTGGCGCTGTCCTCCTCATGCTGGTCACCTGCATGTGCTACGTCTAACACACCAGCATCAACCCCCAGCGTCGGCCTCACCAGACGCCGTCGCCCCTCCCCCACCCCCTTCGCAGCCAACCGCATTGGAGACGCAGACCACTAGGGGCTCTCTCCTTCTTCCTTGATGCTGCGGTCTCAAGCTGTTAGCTGGCGGGAGCCTCCACTTTCGCCAGCTCCTCCCTAGACGTGGACCATCATGCCAGCCCCCTGATCTTCATTTGTCGCTTTCTCTCTCTTTCTCTCTCTCTCTGCCCTCACGCACTCCCTTGCTCCCCTCTGTCAACGCAGACCGAAATAGAAATCGCTCCCGTTAAGAGCGCCTCGGGCTCGGTAGGACAGTTAGGGCAAGCACAGTTAATGGGGGCCTGTGGGGGGGTTCTGGCTGCAGTCTGGCTTGCACTTGTTGAGCCCGCGCGGGCGCCGGGGGCGGGGGGGGGGGGGGGGGGGGGGGGGGGGGGGGGGGGGGGGGGG
>JAODLD010000044.1:20551616-20561685 GCA_026781065.1 Mormyrops boulengeri | reverse complement strand
CCCCCCCGGCGCCCCGCGCGGCGCCCCCGGGCCCCCCCCCCCCCCCCCCCCCCCCCCCCCCCCCCCCCCCCCCCCCCCCCCCCCCCCCCCCCAGAGCGTCTGTCAGGCATATTGTACGGAGGCGCAGTATCGAAACAGAACTGAAGGATGATGTGTGGCGCAGGCTGTCTGGACGGTGTGCCTCCAAGCGCGTGCGCAGCCGCGCATACGCCGTGCATGTGTGCTTGTGGAGAATCTGCGGTCTCTTGGGCCGACGGAGAGGGAAGGATCCGCTTCACCTTGCAACTTCTTGTCTGTCGTAAATAATGCATGTGTGAGACGGTGGGCCGGTGTGTGTGCTTCCCAGGGGGGGGTTATTTTGACCCCAGATCAGGGCTGTCCGTTTGCACGCTCACGGTGATGTCACTCGAACCGAAGGCCATCCAGATAGAGTTGGTGAATGGAAGTTATGTGACCGCACCCTCTCTCTCTTTCAGACAGTCGGGAACACTAGCCAGACTTCGAGTCCCAAAAACGAGAGCCTTGGCTTTAGAGCCTCACACTTACATCCCTCTGCTAGCCGCGTAGCATTCCATGGCGCCCCCCACCGCTGTGGGAGAGGAGCCATCGCTGCTGCAATGTATTGAGGCCTGCGAGGCTACACAGCAGAGGTGTATACAGGGGCGGGGCCACAGGGGGAGTGGCCCCAGCTGAAAGCCGAATTGGCCTCCCAAATGCCCCCTCCGCTGTCACTCACCGATTCAAAACATATCATTGGCTAATGAGTGGCCCATCTGTGTCATTTATAGCTGTTAAAAGTTCTAGAATCACCTTAGGAACAGCAGTTAGGATTTGGGGTGGTTCGTGACCTCCTAAGGGTGGCTGGTCAGAGTTGTAGGTAAACCTGTGAAAGAGAAGCAGTGGACAGTAGCTATGAACACTTTGCCATGTTTATTATAACTGTAAATAGGAGTGTGAGTATCAGAGCCATGTCACACTCTCTATAAGCATCGGTTTCCATACTTGTTTATTGAAGGTTTTACTGAAACAGACCTGGTCGAGTCCCTTTTCTTGCTGGAGCTTCCCAGGACTTTAAAGCAAGACATCCAGGTCCTCATTTTTCTCTGAGCGCCAGTGCTGAGGACAGAATTCGGGCCAGCTTGCGTGCAAGCGAGCACCCCTGTCCCCTGGCACAGACTGCCTCGCCTGGGCCCTAGTGGTGGTCCAGACCGGTCCAGACCACATGGTCACAGCGCTGGCTTCCTCCTCCTGTTGCTGAGCCAGCTCGCTGGGCCGACAGACCGGTCACGTGACTTCACGCGTCATTAACTTGAACTCGCTTCACTTTTCAATACGGGCGGGGTTGGGGGAGGGGAGTTTATGATGGGAAGGACGTTCTAGTTTTTTGGGTCTGATGCAGTCATTAAGGACAGTGGAGATCAGGCATTGAATGGATGCAAGATTTTATTCAAAATCAAAGCACTAAAATCAATTTATCATATTATGTTGTATCATGCCTGTATAAACCCTAGTGATTTTTACATTCACGTATAGCCATCTTCCATAACTGCTTATCCAGCACTGGATCACAGGGTTCTCTGCATGTTATTTACAGTGTGTAGTGTGGGCAGACTGTTAGTTTTTGCTACCTGCTTTGACTCTTACTGTTTAGTAAGTATTTATGTATTTTGTTCCTTGGGGGAAAAAGTACTCAGATCTTCACTTCTGCAGATGAACTCGTTCATCCAACCTTTCTTGTAGTCAGGAGTTAGCAGAACGCTGGGTTCTCCCGTGAGTGTGTTACCTGGGAAGCATGTTGTGGGGGGGGGGGTTTTCAGTATTACGTGCAGATGTTGGGCCCCCTGCGTTATGTGAAAAGGCCTACTACGTATTTTTGGGCGTCAGTGAAGATTCAGGGTCCTTAGTGCTCTGTAAACATTTTTGCACCCGGAGGTACCAGGACTGATGGAGAGCCTGTTTATTTATTTATTTTTTAATTGATGTTTTAAAATTTTACTTTAGCACTCTAGCAATAGAGCAACCTTTTTTTGCGTCATCAACAGAAGATGACGTGTTCTTTATCCACCACAGGCTCCCCTGTGAGAATCGCCATAGACCACAAGCTTGGAGCAGAATGGGTTCAAGGGTGGTGTGGAATTTCGCACAGAATATATCAGAATTAAACAGAACGTGTGATTTAAGTCGCTCTCGCGTAAAAACAGCATCTGCTGATTAAAGCTAAATATTTTATGGGGCCAAACAAAGGGGCTCCGGCAGTGATGCGAGCGGCAAGGAGCGCTCCGCCGACAGATTGTGGGCTTGGGGGTATGTGCGGGGCTGATGATGTAGGTGGGCTTGCCTAGGCTGGTATAGGACCATGTACAGGGGCGGGGCCATAGGGGCTGAAAGCTGATTGGCTTCCTCCTCAGTCACTCACTGATTGGTCATATCATTGGCTAATGATAAGGTTGGCTCGTCTGTATAAATTATAGGCCTTCTTAAAAATCCTAGAATTGCATCTGGGGAGGTGACAGGCTGAAGATGGAGGCGGTCCCTCCCACTGTGGGTGTCACCGAGAGAACGTGGTTCAAGTTGAAAAAGAAAAGGGAGAGGAACTGAATTTTATGGCGGCCCCATAGGCGGGACGGAGAAATGATTCAGAGCAGCTTCTGGGATTTGATTAGCCATGTTGGGGGAGCTGGGGGGCACGGAGGGTCAATCATCACATGACAGAAGTAATAAATACAGAAAAACAAACACCTGCATAATTTTTGCATTTCAGCATCCAAAGTCGCTGCAGAATATAATGGTTGACAGCAGTTTATCTGTGAAATTGCCAAGTAATACTGAGAAAGTCAATGGCTGCCGTTCTACTGTAATGGTAATTTCAGTATTTCAAATATGGCTGGCTGTTTGCTTGTTTTGTTATTATTCTAGAAAATAATCCTGCAAAATTCTGCTTGCTGATGGCGCTAGTGTGTTTAGGGGATTTACAGCGGTGTTTGCCTTTCTGCTGTTGTGGCGGCTGTGAGTGACAGAATCGGGGATCAATCCTGTTTTTAGGTGATGTTTTGTTTCATGTATGTTTTGAGCAGTTCAGAAAAAATCAATGGGTGGTTTTGTGGGAAGAACTGTCAAATATTGCGCTTGCAAAGTGAGAGATGAAATGGTCTCTTTGTGACAGGCCGCATTATGCAGCTTTAATGTCTCCTGCTGGGGAGAGTGAATGTTTACAGTCATTCACACGTTGACAGTGCTGGGGACCATTATTTGGGGAAACCAGAGGATGAAAAAAAAATGGAGTGCGATCTCTGGTTTTTCTCCCAGATAATTTCCAGTAGATAAAAGCAAGATCACTGAAAGATGGAGACGGAGATGTGCTTTGGAAAAAAATAACCCCCCCCCCCAGCAGTCTCGGAGATGTCTTACTTTGCCTCTGAGTTTCGGCAGCTCAGTTTGTCTTGAAATGAGATTACAGTGAGATCTCAGCCGCTCCCTGTCTTCGATTGGTCATATATCTCTAGAAACTTCCGGCCATTTCTCGTGCAACTCACCAATATCTCATTTGAAACCCTTTCTGTGGTGCTTCATTTTCTGTCGTGGCCTTAAATTTCATTTAATTTATGTCAAATAATTCATGCGATTCTTAAAGCATATCTTGGGTGAAACAAAAACAAGATAATCTGTTTTTTTTTTCTCCAAAATATGGTGCTGTAAGATTTAGGATTTTTTTTCCCACCATACATGTGTACATGTAGGGTACGGGAGATGGTGTGTGGCTCGATGGGTTAAGAAGCTGTGCTTGTGATCGGAAGGTCGTTGGTTCAAATCCTGGGGTCGACGAAGTGCTTTCACTGTTGGGCTCCAGGCCCAGACCTGTAACCTCTATGTAACTATGCCAGGGATCATCTGGCTCAAAAAGAAGCATGTTGCCTTGGATAAAAGCATCTGCTAAATGAAATCTCTTTAAAAAGTTCTAGTGAGATATTCCAGCATACAATAACCATCTGACTAAAAGAGTACAAATAGATCCTGGTATTCCGTTTGAGTCATCAGTATCTCCAGAGTGGGACGGGATGGTGGCACGTGAATCCCACCCCGCTAACAGATCAGAGAGCCGAGGGCTTTCGTCTGCACCTCACGTCTTGAGCGCTGTGGCGGCAGGGAGACCGGCTCTGAGAGCGAGCTATGTTGCCACATACCCTCCCACGGCGGCCCCTCTTCCTATCCAGTCCCGTATCACCGTTACCCATTGATAGCGAGCCGCTGGCTCCCTTCGTCTTGTCTCCTCCTCCACTGCCATTAAACATTCATGGCCAGGCCATTAGACACCGCAGCCGAGAACCGGCTCAGGAAATAATCCTCTTCGCACTATATCCGCCCGAATCCCCCCCCCCCCCCACTCCACCATGTTAATTCAGCATTGCATCTCCGTGTCAGAAGGCTCTCAGGAGGTTTGCCCCTCCCCCCCACTCGCACAACTGGTTGTGACGTACCACACCCAAGCACTGATAACCATTCGGCAAAAGCATCCCCCTCTCAATTCATCTGCTCCTCCCAACCTGGCTGATAGCGTCATGGAGACAGACTCCAGTGGTTAACCCCCCTGTGCACTAACCTGCCTCCACACCAGGTCTGTCTCACTATGGCTCTGACGCCTGCTAATTTATCACCGTCCTGGTAGGAAGCAAAGTGACATATCATTGTGGGGGGGGGTGGAGGATTTGTAAAAGTATGCCCTGACGGGCAGGATTACTCATCTGAGCTACAGCTATCCTCAGATTGCTACTGACACAGACATTTTTCCCATTTTTTTTCTTTCATTTTTTTTTCTTCACCCACATCAGGGCAGTTTGTAGTTAGATCACAGGAGCGTGTTTTTATGCTGACGCGCTTTGCACGTGGGGTGGGGGTTGTGTGGCAGTCAGCATGCCCAGGAAGCATTGGGCTGTGTGTCACACCAGAGCAAACCCCTTACGGTGGATTCGCTAACTCCTTAAGGTGGAGACGGAGGACACACTACCCTTTTAAGGTGGAGACGGAGGATGCGTTAACCCCTTAAGGTGGAGACGGAGGACACACTACCCTTTTAAGGTGGAGATGGAGGATGCGCTAACCCCTTAAGGTGGAGACGGAGGACGTGCTATCCTCTTAAGGTGGAGAAGGAGGATGCGCTAACCCCTTAAGGTGGAGACGGAGGACGTGCTATCCTCTTAAGGTGGAGACGGAGGATGCGCTAACCCCGTAAAGTGGAGACGGTGGATCCGGTTTGTAGAAGCAGAACTCTGAACTGATCAGCTGTGGCAATCCATTACTACATTATTTGCCCAAAATGGTGCATGAAACAGGAAAAAAGGAAGAGCGAGAGAAAGAGTGCCAGAAGAGAGCGGAGGCTGTGATATCATTTTGCAAGTAAAATTATTAATTTATCACCGTTTTTATTTGGTGAATAATAGGTCTGCGCTCTCCTAGCACCACGGCAACCATTTGTAACAGGCGTGTGGCAGAGACACCTAAAAGCACCTGAAAGGCCAGGTCCCCCAGGGGTCTTCCTGTTTGTCTTGGTCTGCAGGCGCCATGCTTCTGTCACCATGGCCACAGATCGCTGGAGCAGCAGACTGGTGCTCCCCCCCCCTCACATTGTTGTACCTGCTGCCACATTCAACAGCCATAACTCCTCATATGGTGGCCTCTTTACCTTCAACATTTATCGTGTCTGAATAGTGGTCATGACTCTTGGGATAAGAGGTGATGAGAGGGAAAACGGTGACTGTGTGAAGTTCTTCTGGAGGTGGTGCTTCAAGCGGCTCCACTCGAGCAGTTTGGGGTGGGACGGGACGTGACAGCTTAGCGCCTTCTCGACGAGAAGCAGAAAGAGCCTTTTGAAGCTCAGCTGTTGAAAATTTTGAAAGAGTCTCCATGGACGCGTCCTACGTTGAGTGGTGTACCGGAGGCATGCTTATGTAACGTTTTAGGCTCATGCAACCCCTGTATTTCCCAGAATGCTCAGATGGGAGTTTTTAGGGGGAAAGAGCCAGGTGCCAGGCACACATCCTAACATATTAGGCCAAAGTGGATCTCTCCAGGTCTTTGTAATTTAAAGCCAGTTTTGGTTAGAAGATATAATAAACTATTATTAATGCTAACCTATAAATAATAAACGAATAATAAAAGTGATAGTGTTCCTGGAGTTTTGAGACAACTTAAAGGTACAGTCTTGTATTTTTTTTTTTAACTGTCATCAATTGAGAAGCTACTTGTGGATGAAAGACAAACTCGCGTGTGATTTGCTTATGGGAGAGGGGCGGGACTAGATATGCATCAAAGGGTAGATGTCGGGATCCAGGATTTGGCCTGGCGCTTGCCTTCGCACATCTGCCCTGTTGGTGAGTGCTGTTCGTTCACCATTAATCAACTGAAAAATACGAAAGTGTAGCTACATAATAAATAGGATTATTTTATGTAAGAAAACATCAGGGTACCCGCGGTCATGGAAAACCTGGAAAAGATTTGGAATTTTGAAATAATTTTTCCAGGCCCTGGATAAGTTTTGGAATTCTTGGACAGAGAGGAAAAGCTTTGGAAAAGTTTTGGAAACTAGCCTTGTTCATTTTTGTTTCCCACTTCGTTCCGCAACACGCTAACGGAAATGTACGAGTGGAAGTCAATAGTTAAATACCTTGGTAAACATCCGTTTCCGGCACTTTTACCGTGCAGATTTTGTGTATTTGAGATTGCTGTTTTTTTGCTCGCTATTCCAGTTTTTATTGTTTTATCTATTAATTTTTTTGCACGTATTTGAATTTTATTGATCACAGTTTCCTGTTTTTGGTAGAGGCAAACAGAGTCAATCATAAGGTACATATAATTATTTTAATATTGGGATTAATTTTCTTAATAATTGAACGCTGTTTGCACATTGGCAAAAATTGTCCACCATCTCTGTTTATTTGGTAAGCAGATTAGCTATTATCGTACCGAAAATTGTAGTATTACTATCTAAAACTGTATGATCATTAAATCAAAGCAAACTTGTGGGTTTTGGAAAATTTTCTTATGGTACTGGAAAAGTTTTGGAAAAGTCATGGAAATTTATTCTGCCAGAATTGGGGGAACCCTGAAACATCATGTTTTCCATGCTCGCCAAATGAATAAACTTCAAAAATCTGAAATCCAAAATCTGGCTTCACTGTTATTTACAGACAGACGCGATGCCATCCCTGCAACTGGGAATCTCTTTTTTTGGTTTGTATTTTTTTTTGTTGTTGTTTTAGCGCCATATGCTAAGCTAACAAACTAGGCATGTGTTGTTTCCGTCAGCGCTCCCACCGGCGAGCCGCTTCTCCCTCCTTGTCGCCGGGCCGGCCTGCCCGTCTTGGCAGGCAGTGGTACACACATGCTACACCAGCAGTGGAAGCGAGATGGTTTCGGGCACGCGGCAATCGGGGACGCGGGCCAGCACCAAGTCACACGGCGCTAAGCTACACAGGCCACGGTGGGGGGGCGCAGATCTCCCCGGTAATTTCGTTCTGTTTACAGGGACTTTAAACGAGCTGTTGGGCCAGAACTTCCGCAGGGGGGTTTTGAGGCTGGTGGGCGGGGATGAGCGAAGGCGGAGAACGGGCACTTAGCTTTGTGCTGGCGTGCCAACTGCAACATACGCGTAAGACGGGAAGGATGGGCCCTGCGTCATTGTGACGTTAGCTTTCATTTAGGAAATTAGCTTCTCTCGTACGATGACTCTATAACTTTATTCATTCATCAGCCTCATCATGGCGGGGGGGATGTAAGGGGGTGGGGTTCGCTTGTATAAAGGACCATATGGTGAAAGCGTGGAAGAGCGTGAGTTGAGTAGCTGTAAAATATTGCATGTTCATTTGGCATCCTGTCGCTAGTTAAGCATTTGATCAAATTTTGCCAGAAGCAAAGCGATAAATGCAGAAGACATATGGGCCATTGTTTGTTTTCTCCACTGGTTTGTCCACATTTGGGCTAAAACGCTGTGACAGGGACACAAAACGGTGTTGGTTTTGTTCCGGTCTTCACCAACACTTCCCAGTAATGATTCCGTAAGCAGTGTTGTCCGGAGCGTGACATGGTTCCTGAGTGGTCGGAGATCATGACTGCGACAATCAGTGGCTTCGTGACAGTGACTCACCCCGCATCAGGTGCTCTCTGTTCCGGTTAGGCCGAACGTATAGGGTTAATTTTAACCCCAAGTCTGTTCTTCAGCTGTCGTTCATGGGTCGTCATGTGAGGCACGCTCTCTGAAAGGCGGGGTGTGAAAAGGTGCACTCCTTTCGTCGTGTCTGTTTTTACTCATTTTTGGCTCAGATCTCTTGCCTCTTCTCTGGGAGACGCTGCGGAGGAGACGGAAAACGTTCTGTTCCCGTTATGTCCTGTTCTCGTTGCTTGCGTTGGTATCACGCTGCCATCCGTGACAGTTGGCATCCTTGAGGCTTACTGTTGATGCGTTTGTCTGTAGCCAATGGGATAAAGAAACATTTTTTTGGGGGGAGGGGGGCAATGCTGTCACCTGAGCTTTTAAATCCAGTGAAACAGTTTTGAATTTGCCCCTCATCAAATGCACAGCAAGACGGTGGTTATGAAACAGAATGAATCTGTTTTCACCCTCGACGCTTCGTCACCCTCCTCGGCACGTCAGCTCAGACTATTTTTGGCCTGTCTCGTGGCGAGCGTAAAAAATGTTAATTTTGAACCTAGAGGCAGAATAGGAGGAATTGATGAATAACCGGCAGAACAAGGAGCCAGATGTTTATCCTGATCTTATGCAGGAATGCGTCACGTACACAAGAGGAATGGGACTCAGCTGGGCACGTCTTCCTCGCTCCCGTGTTGGAAACAGCAGCCTGGGATGGCCTGGGGGTGGAACTGCGGGATTCGGAAAAGGAAAACGAAAAGCGAATCTGGCGCGGCTGTGCACTAAAACGCCGACTCACGTTTTCAAAGCAGAGCTGCTGGAAAAGCGGGATTTTGATAGTGGGTAGCCTGAGAAAATGTCAAGCTTAGTAGCAGGGAATAACTATTGGATATAAATAGAGAGAGAGAATGGAAATAAAGAGCCTGTCTGTGTAAATAAAGCTTTTTCTTGTCAGAGATACAAGGAGCTCTCATACTGAGCATGGCGTTGCCATTATATAAAACGCCTTGAGGTTATATTTGTTTGCATTACATTTTTTTCGAATGGCGTCTGATGGGGACCTGTAGTCTCTTTCACACCTGAAGCACAAAACTGCTGAAAACTACCAATCACAATGGGTGAGACAGCCGTCGATAAGATGCGTGTCAAGCAAGGGAGGCGTAGCCGGGGCCTCTGGGAGTTCCTATAAAGGGTGCCCGCCGGCGTGCATGAGTGGATCTGGCTGCCGTGTCATGGAGAGCATCTCGGTGTCCCAGTCTAATGTGGATTACCGGGAGACCATGGCCTCACTCTGTGAACACTTGTGGGGGACAAGCTGTTTAGGCTGGCAGTTGGCCTGTGGCCTGGTAGGTTGTGTAGCTGTAAACACAGAGTAAACAGCGGGCTTCGGTGCTCAGAGGTTTAGGGCTTGACTGTTTCGCAGGCTGTTGGATTTATACAGTGGCATGCGTGAGTGTTTGTGTGGGTAACCGCGTTATCTGCCTCTTGGCTGTGAACAACACTTTTGGCAGCATATAGCACTTACTGTCATGCAATTTTCACGAGGTGTTGAAGACCTTGTGCCACGGAGCAGAACAAATTAATTCAAATTTTACTCTTGTGTAAAGAACAGAGTGTACTGTACCTGGCATAAAGAGCATGAAGAGTACTGTACCCACTGAAAAGAACATAAAGAGCAGGGTTTACTGTACCTGGTGTGAAGAGCGTGATGAACAGGATGTACTGTATCTAGTGTAATGAGCATGAAGAATAGGGTGTACTGTACCTGGTGTGAAGAGCGTGATGAACGGGGTGTACTGTATCCAGTGTAAACAGCATGAATAACAGGGTGTACTGTACCTGGTGTGAAGAACGTGATGAACGGGGTGTACTGTATCCAGTGTAAACAGCATGAATAACAGGGTGTACTGTACCTGGTGTGAAGAGCGT
>JAODLD010000044.1:20516644-20543138 GCA_026781065.1 Mormyrops boulengeri | reverse complement strand
CAAAAACTCCGCCCCAGCTCACTCTACTACCGTGCTTAACCGCTGAATACCGTGCTTGCGGGGGGTGCCCCCGGCCCCCCCCGGGGGGGGGGGGGGGCGGGGGGGGGGGGGGGGTTGGGACCTAAGCCTATTGTGGAAAAAAAAATTATTATGGGAAATAAGGGAATTCTTTACAAGAATGCTAGCCAGCCTTTGTCAAGTGTGTCACAATGTCTGTCATCGTCTGTAAGTGAATTCAAATTAACACTTAATTACGTAGTTGGTAGCATTAGATTGCTGTATTTTGTACGGGATGAATTTCTAGCTAACTTTCTCACTAACTTTACTGCATTTAGACTAGTTCATTATAAACAGTTATGTACTTAACACTACTCGTCAAAATATCTTTAATCAAACATGTATTTTTCAGTTATTCCTTGTAGTGAAGTTCATTACTTCAGTTAGTGTTTAATGTTAACTTTTTGTTTATGTCGAATACTTTCTTAAACAGAAGATCTTGCATATGAATCAGAAAGTCATATTAGGAAATCAAACGTATAGGCATATTACAGGTGGTGCAGTGAACAGAAGGTGCAGCTTCAAACACCTACAAAACAGATGCCTACAAATACAACCTAGGTGTTTCACCAGGAATATCAATTAATATTTTTTCATGTATTGGAATTATATGGTTCATACTATTGAAAATGACATCTTCTTGAAAGCGGAGACTTACTATTGTGATTTGCTGAACGATCAATTAAAATCCATGCATTCATCCATCTATCCATTTTCCATACCTGCTTGTCATATGCAGTGTCATGACGGGAGCCTATCCCGAAAGCTAGGGAATAACCCGGGGGGGGCAACGCATCGCAGGATCAGTTAAAATCCCAATATCTAATTAATAAATCAAACGAAAACCTGAGTTTTAGTGCATTTTAAATATGATTTTACAATAAATACGATATTCACACAAGCCATGTGTTTCCAACTAAAAGAATTTGCAGGTCTTTTAAACTGACATGTGTCCAGGTTATTTATTACAGTCATGTATTTATGTGGAAGTAGCCCAGTTTGCGTCCTCTGATGACTGGTCAGATCCCGGACCGATCCCGATCCATTTTCAGCCATCTGCGGTTCGTTCCTAGCGGACTGGGCCCATGTGGGATAGGAGGCTCAAATCCAGATCCAGTTTCACTGTCGTCGCTGAAGACAATCAGCAGTGTCACTTAAATACTTTTGCTGAATTTCTGTTTTGGCGTCATTCACTTATGGACGTCTGTCTGTGTCTTTAGCTAACAACGTCTAAATGTTTAAATCAAGAGAGGAGTCAACAACTTTGCGTTTGTTTTCCATCATTTGGACATTTGCCTTAAGAAAATGGTTGAACCTGGTCTCAAATTATCTGTGTGGCTTTCTTCCCATAAATTCATTATATAGCATAAGTCACACTACTGGCATCAGCAAAAAAAAAATACAGAACTCAGCATACTGTATATATCCATGTAGCTTGGAGGAGAAGAAACTTTGGTTGTGAAAAGCAATACCCATCATGAAGACCTACAGACGAAGGAAGGACGTTCTGGTGAACAGAAGAGTATGCAAAACAAGATCTGCCTTTCATTGGTCATTAACATCTAGCAGGGGTGATTCTGGGATTGTTTTTTAAGGTAGGGGTCGCAAAAGGGGCCATACTGCAATTCATGCAGAAGAACCACAAGCTTCACTCTCAACTGTGTCTCAAAAGAGGGCAGGACGGAATATGTGATAAGAAGCACTCCAATGTGCTTGTACTTGTGCAAATGGCAAATAAAGCATCTTTTCATCATTTTGTTTCTTATCTTTAGTCCATGATTTGTTTTGAATCATCACGGGGTATAAGAGGGGCCAGTCATCTTTCAGCTGGGGCCAGTGTCCCTGTATAAACTCCAGAAGGCTAAGATGTTGATGCTGGGTTTTTTATGTTCTGCCTCTTGATGATTAATAGGGATGTTTATGCTATTGATAGCTGTACCATTAAGTTTTAATAGTTTATAGTCCCACTTTTTTCATGGAATTATCTTCCTGGTAAGATTCCTGCTGTTGTCAGCGTCATCATCAATGTGTTGGTCGCTGTCCAAAGCGATAGCTTACAGGACAAAAGCTCTACATGGACGATCGGCTTCCTGGAACTATTTATTTTTTTTCCGGAATGGCTAAGCATTCCCGCTAAAGTCAGTGGTCTGGGAGGTACTCCGCTGTGATGGACGGAGCGGCTGTAGCGAGGAGTAACACCATGCACTGTGAGCCGGTCGACTGCTCCGGGAAGGTTGAAGTCATGCTCCTTTCAAACCAACCACCCCTTGGGTCCTGCTGCTGTAAATAGACCAGGGAGGGATCTAGGGCTTCCAACTGGTCCTCAGGAGAAGATGCAAAAGTAACAGTGCACTCCACTTGGCTGCTAGCCTGAGGAAAGCAGGTTGGGGATGGCTGGGGTCTTGAGTAATTACAGCAATTCCCCACTGAGGAGACCCATGTTTACTAATGGGAGGATGGATTTGTTGTAGCTTTTTTAGTCAACTGGTTTGGGCTGCTAATTTATTAGACTTTTGTTTGGAAATGAGCAGCTCAAGCTTCCAATGAAGCCAGGAGTCTTTTGTAAAGGGAGACAAAGGTAGAAGATGGGAATGTCTGAACGGATCCTTGTGATAGATAAAGGCTATATTCAGTGAAAACAAAGAAAAAACACCTTAATAAAGCAAAATAATAGCTAATAAAGTAATAGCTTTGTCAAAGAGCTTTTGCATATTGAAGGAAGAAAAAAAGAGACTAAGTAAAATTCCAAAGAACAATGGTTCTTAAAGTCTCCATTTTGAAATGTTCGGGTTTCTAGGGTTGAGTAAGAAGAACTGAAGGAGCACATTGGTCTGATCTCCCGTTAGGTCCGTCATGCTGTTTTCAGTATTGACAGTTCAGATATGGAACACAATTACAGCCGTCGTCTAGCTCAACTAATTCCATTTAATTTGTTCACGAGACAGAGTTCGTTTCAGTTTCCTTCACAAGAGACTTTTCCTTTTTCCATGCTGTTTGTTTTCTGTCTGGTCGGTTAAAATTTTATAGATACCCTAAAGATGCCCAGTTGTAGACCTAGTTTGTTTCTCACAAGCTAATTCATGTTACAGCCTTAGAGGAGTTGTTGAATTTGATTCAGAGATGCTGCCTACCTCGTGAAATGCTGCTAAATACTTTTTTGCTTTTTACTTATCGTTCGTTGAAGTGTTAGGCTTTTTTTGATTGGATGATGTCATTGTTATTCACATTTTAAGGTTTTCTTCTGTGTACAGTATTATGTTATCGAATGTCTAACAGTCTAACGCCATTCTGTCTGCCAATCGAATGCCGTCTAATACCATTGCTGTTTTTAACAGTGGGGAAGTGTGTTACCAGTGAGGTGACAACGTTTTTTTCGTACTATAATCAATGAAGGGTTTTTGGAAAGAAGTTGTTTTGGGGCAATAATTTTAGATCAGATGAATCATGCAAAAGTGTAAGGAACAGACTGAACTGTAAATTTACTGTCTCTTTTAATAAGCATCATTATAATACGTAACAATATAACCCATCACAATCCGTTACAAATAGCACATAATTCTTAAAACTGCATTTAAAATAAATCAAATCAGGACTTTAGGGTCTTTAAGGATTTATGTAACTGTGGCAGTTGTTACGTGCTAACTATGGTTGTAGTTCATGATAGTTGAACCTCATGACTTACAATGTCTCCATTTTTTTATTCAGGTAAATTATCACTGTTTATGCTAGTGCCAGGTCGAGGTGTCTGTCTCCTTTGATTTCAGTGAGCTCAATAACCAAAAGAAACACACCCTGGTAATAATTCAATGTGGCACTACAGAGTAGCAGTTAAAGAATTTGATTTATGACCTGATATATGCAGTAGTGTTTGGTTTCTCTGTGGATTTTGGGGCAATGCTGTTATTCCGAAGCAATATCTATGGCAATTGCCTTAGGCCTTGGATAATCCCCAGTGAAAGGCATAGCTACCCTCGTGAGGACACTAAATTCATTTTTGATCGCAATCATTCGGAATCCCCAACATGACACTGGGAGGGTTTATAGCATTTTACGGAACCTCTGGCAGTATTGTTGTATTATCTGATCCCTTGCAGCAGTGCCCGGAACCCTAGCAGAGATGTTCTACTTTGTCCCACATGAGTATACTTGAACTATGATGTAATATGCTTGAAAACTGAGACCTACAGACGGTAGCAGAAGTTCAGAAGACCGAGAAACAGAACAGCTGAGGAAAGTACCAGAATGGTATGCGTACACAATGTCTTATATTACATGTAGATAAATTAGATACATTCTTAGGCCTTCATCACAACAAGACCTTCCCCTGACTTTGCTTGGTTATGCTTGACTAAAAAGGCTATAGTACACCTAGGGAAACACTGCAGATACACAATCACTGGCCACTTTATCCGGAACACCTGGCTAGTACCAGGTTGGACCCCCTTTTGCCTTCAGAACTGCCTTAATTCTTTTTGACATAGATTCAACAAGGTGCTTGAAACATTCCTCAGAGGCTTTGATCCATGTTGACATGATAGCATCATATCAACAGTTGCTGCAGATTTGTTGGCTGCACCTTCAAGATGTGAATCTCCTGTTCCACCACATCCCATAGGTGCTCTGTTGAATTGAGATCTGGTGACTGTGGAGGCCATTTGAGTACTGTGAACTCATTGACATGTTCAATAAGCCAGTCTGAGATTATATGAACTTTGTGACATGGCGCATTATCCTGCTGGAAGTAGCCATTAGATGCTGGTTACACTGTCGTCATAAGGGGATGGACATGGACAGCATCGATACTTCGGTAGGCTGTGACATTTAAAGCGATGCTCAGTTGGCATTAAGGGGCCCAAAGTGTGGCAAGAACATGTCCCCACGACATTAAGCCACTACCACCAGCCTGAATTGCTGTTTTCATGTTATTTATGTCAATTTCTGACCTTACCATCTGAATGTAGCAGCAGAAATCGAGACTCACCTGACCAGGCAACGCTTTTTTCCAGTCTTCCGTTGTTCAATTTTGATAAGCTCGTCCCCATTGTAGCCTCAGTTTTCTGTTCTTGGCTGACAGTAGAGGCACCCGTTGTGCTCTTCTGCTGCTGTAGCCCATCTGCTTTAAGGTTCGACGTGTTGTGTGTTCAGAGATGCTCTTCCTCATACCTTGCTTGGAGTGGTTATTTGAGTTGCTGTGGTATCAGCTTGAACCAGTCTGGCCATTCTTCCTTGACCTCTACCATTTTCAAGGCATTTTCCCCCAGAGAACCACCACTTACTGGATGTCTTTTCTCTTTCAGCCCATTCTCTCTAAATCATAGAGATGGTTGTGTGTGAAAATCCCAGTAGATCCGCAGTTTCTGAAATAAAAATACCAGCCTATCTGGCACTAACAACTAAGCCATGTTCAAAGTAACTTAAATCAATTTTCCTCCTTATCCTAATGTATGATTTGACTCTTAAATAAAGCTCCTGACATTTTATACACTACGCTGCTGACATATGATTGGCTGATTAGATGTTGGTTGAACTGGTGTACCTAATAAGTGGTCAGTGAGTGTATGCCATCCTCGAGGATGTTGTTGTCCACACTGTAGATTAACTGTTTCCCAGGTAATCTGTAAGAAAACAAAGTCTTGGAATCCCGGCTAATTTTACACTCACAAACCTAAAGGGTTGATCTGGAACTTGTGTCTTGGACTTGCTAATGAGATGCTTCAGATATGTCTTCT
Organism: Mormyrops boulengeri; assembly: GCA_026781065.1. NCBI lineage: Eukaryota > Metazoa > Chordata > Actinopteri > Osteoglossiformes > Mormyridae > Mormyrops > Mormyrops boulengeri. The sequence continues at coordinate 20,537,352 of JAODLD010000044.1, read as the reverse complement.
ACTTCATAACCCTCAAGAACATGGATTTGATTTTAGGGCTTTTAGACCATATCTGGCTCTCCATTCATGTTCACACTTCAGCTGATCCCGGAACAGGTCGCTTAGACAAGATCCTTCTCAAAAACACAGATTCAATTTTAGGGCTAAGACTATCTTTGGCTCTCCATTCACGTTCACCCTTTGACTGATCCCAGAACAGATCATATAGACAAGATCCTTATCAAGAACATGGATTCAGTTTTAGAGCTAGGACTATCTCTGGCTCTCCATTCATGTTCACCCTTTGACTGATCCCAGAACAGATAATACAGACAAGACACTTCTCTAAGCAGGCTAACTGTTTTCAGTATTTTGGGCATCTCTTTAGCATGTGTGACTTTCATGAACTTATTATATTATTCATATTTCATGAAATATTAGTTTTTCTAAACATTTGTTGTTATATTTTTTTTCAAATAGTTTAAACAGTTGTACCATACAGCTAGTTCTGGCTAATCACAAGGTCTGGTTAGCTCACCATTTCTGATACAGCACATAACCTGTTCAAACTGACTACTGACTGACTAGTAAATCAGGACTGAAGCAATTGTTATATTATTTTGTACCAGGTTGGGCCCTAAAGGTTCTCTGCCCTAGGTGACCAACTACAATATATCGTCGAAACCAGTGTTTCTCTACCCAGTCATTCACGGGCCACATTTTTGCACCCCCCCGGCTCCCAGCACACCTGAACCAAACAATCAAGAGCAAACCAAACAATCAAAAACATTGAATACCTGATACTGGTGCACTGGGAGCTGGGAGGGAGCAAAAATACGTACTGCCTGGGGGTCCCCGAGGACTACGTCGACAAACACTACTGTAAAGGCTACATGCAAAAATAAATGTCATCCATGAGTGAACTACACTTATTTTTATCTCACTGTTTTTTCAAAATTCAGTGAATAAAGAGAAAAAACCCTGATATAACGTTATAAAAATTGCAGGACTTTGTTAGTATAATAATGCTGTTATGTACGTGAATCCTGCACATTTGCACTCCATCATTAGCATTGAGCTCAAAATACAGTCGTTACCCGCCAATTTTAAACTGCGTTGATCGTATGTGGCACTGATGATGTGAGAGAGAGGACAGAGTTATGTACTCGAAGAGGGTTATGCAACCGTGGGGCCTCTTAACAGGGGTAATCTTCCTTTGGCCAGCCTCTGTCCACTGTGACAGAAAGGAACGTGGAAGCTGGCTGGGAAAAAAAGATCTTTGAGCCCCCTCTATGGGACACCGGGGATACATCTGAAGAACACCTGCAGAAAAAAAAGCTCCCCATTTTCCTTTCGCATCATTTTACTTCAAACTGTGTGACCCCTGCTCTCCCTTGAGTCTTTCACCGTGAACTGGCAGATCTCTCGGAGGAGGCAAAGTGCTGCTTGTTGCTGCTTGTTGCTCCATTCAATATAAACAATGAAGTCATCCCTTCCATCGCTTGTTTTGCTAGCTGATGATGTCACCGGCAGCCAATCAACACGTTATACTGCAATAGGTAGCAGGGAAGGGGAGTTTCATATAGAAGCTTATAAGAAGTTACCAGTATCATTAATAACAGCAACAAATAAACTTGTATTATTGCAATTAGCAGTGATATAGTGACTGGCTGTGGTATTTTCAGTTGCAGCATTAATAAAACAATATTTAATATGAAATTTGTCTTTTGCTTGTAGCTCTTTAAAATTCACATTTCACATCTCGCATAGATGTGGCTGGAATATTTTGAGTGAAGCTGAAAAAGACATAGGTTAATCGCCAGTCTCAAGCCCCAGATTGACAGCTGACATTCTGTGCTCACTGCATACAGTATAATTAAACTAATTTCAGGTCATTTAGGATTGAGTCATTAGGCAGGGTTACAATTACTTCTCTGTCTGTTACTGGAAAAATCAGTGATTTGAAATACATCACACAGCCTGACAGGAGACTGGTGAAAAAATCCTGTTAGAACCTGAATTTTTAAGGGATGATTCCCCAGTTTTGGAGCAGGAGGGCCAGTTTGCAACACAACTTGCAGATTTCCAGGCTCAAACACACCTTATTCAGCTCACCAGCTAATTACAAGGCCTTGTAGGTGTGTTTGAGCATGGAAATCTGCAAGCTGTGTTGCAAACTGTCCCTCTAGGACCGGAATTGGGGAACACTGATTTAAAAGCGGTTGGGCACCGTCCAAGATACAATGTAAATAGAAATTACCCAAAATATAAGATAATCATTATGAAGGTAAATTCTCTGAGATATTGGATGAAAAACACTTGTCATTACCTTAGTAACCATCATCCTTCATCCAGATCATTATTAAGATTCTTATCAATGGGGGCTGTGAGTGCCTCAGTGGGTTGGGGTGTCTGTGATAGGAAGATCGCCGTGGCGAGTGATGTCATCGTTGTGCCTTTGAACAAGGCCCTTAACCTCAAAATACTTTCAGTTGTACGTTGCTTTGGATAAATGCATCTGCTTAATAAATGAATTGAAAGATTTTTTGAGAACCTGATCAGACCTGGCCAACCAATTTGGACAGATCGGTCATTATGATGTACTGTAAGTAACCCTGTGCAATATGACCAAATTTCCAGAATGTTCTGAAAATGAAAAGAAAAGCATATTGAGTTATGTCTTATAGAATCTGGTCACAGGTAGATCCTGTCATTTGTGTTTTTTCCCCTCCTCCACCTCCTCCACCACAGTTTCCTAAGGACAACAAGAGCTGGACTTCAACCCTGGTGTGTCTGTAGAATGGGGTGGAAATAGAGCAGAACATGATTAATGTCGAGGTTGCATGAATGTTGAGGTACACGAGGCATATTTGGCACAAAACCGCCACCCCCGCCCCCCCCCCCCCACTGCTGAAAATTACTGTCAGTACTCTATAGGGGCCTTGTCATGTTCTAAAAGAGATATGTATTTATTTAGTACCAGGGTGTAATTACCTAGAAATGAGAAGGTCACTGAAGTCCTTGGGGTTTGAGTAGGACTTCTGCTGAGGCGATTTACGTGCCACATGGAGGGTTTTCCCCATGTATAGGAAGTCGCTGTGCTCACTAGCATAGGAGAATTAGTTATGCTAATGAAATAGTGGTTTGTGTAAATGTGAGTATATGTGTGTGTTCAGTCGTAGACTGTCAATTGAGTAGCTTTCATTTTGCGGGTGGTAACGGTTCTCCAGCTCCCGTGGCTTGCGGTGGACACAGCTCAAGTCGCCGCAAGAGCAATTCAAGCACATTGAGGAAAATGCAAGATCTGAATCCAATGTGGGTGGCCCAAGTGGATGCCGGGCAGGTTGACCGGGAGCTACCTTGTTGTAAGCAGCGGTGTTTGATATGTGTCCCTTTTCGAATGCTGGTTATAAGACTATAAATTTCAATGGCTCGAGACTCAGTTTCACCAATAAATGTTTCATTATTACTGATATAAATGGTGAACGGTAAGGTGTGTAAATAAGATAAAGGCCTCTTCTGGGAGGATGTGTAAATAAGCAATTATTTTCTACATGCACTAAGGAGCACTGCTCTAGCCATGGTGGAACGTGGCATGTTTTTAATCTCGGGTAAAGGGGCTCTGTTGGCCCATCCTGGTTTCAAAGCCAACTGCATACAGATGTTGATACTGAGGAACGCGTGGAAGGATGTGTCAATCAGCCTCTTGCTAGCTGTTATTTTTACCTTGACTGCGATAGTCAGCAGTAGTGTTTTTCATCTTGGCAACCTTGACTATTCAGATTTTCAGCACACGGCTCTATGGCAGTTATATTCACTGCATTTTTTTCCTCCGACAGTTTTTAGCTAAATGTTTGTGTATGTTTTGTTAGTTAGGTTGGAGTGGATGTGCAAGGACTAAAAACTATAGTGATAGTAAAACTGTTTTATTGTACCCTCGGTTGATGATTGGCTAATAGGAAATTGTCTTTGAAACCCCTTTCTGTAGAATTGTCTTTTGTGCTGTAGGGATCTCCTGAGTTTTGTACGGCAACATTGGCGTGATTGGCATGGGATCGCAAATCGGTTAGCGTAGCGAGCATCTAAGTCACGGATCTTTGTGTTATGCTAGCATCCCAGATGTCAAATGCTCACATTGTCTAACTGGTTGTCCCTCCCCACCCACCCCACCCTCACAGGTGCCCACGGAGTGCGAGAGGAGCCCCAGTTTGTGACAGCGCGTGCTGGAGAGAGCGTCATCCTGAACTGTGACGTGGCCCATCCCCTGAACGGCCAGCCCTATGTGGTAGAGTGGTTCAAGTTTGGAGTTCCCATCCCATTCTTCATCAACTTTCGCTTCTACCCCCCACATGTGGATCCTGAGTATGCCGGTAAGCGGGATGCCCCCTTTTAAACCACCCTCTGGCCCTCACACTTTCCTAATCTGATGGCTCTGTCAATATACTGATGGCCGGTGAATCTCTGAGCTCTTTGGCGTCCGGTGTCCTGTGCATCAGAGAAATAGCCTGTTGGACACTAATGGAAGTCTGTAGGTGTCTCTTGACCAAGTGTGACCCTTTGAGGCTCAGTTACTGGATTAGTTTACCAGACTACCAGATTAGCATTTATTTAATCAAGCGTTACAGTATAAAATGAAAAACTACTAGTAGATATTCCTGTTTGGGATTGTAAAGATTAAGACACACAGGAGTTAAACATAAATCCGTCAGTGTAGATAAGCTGTCTGTTAGTGAAAGACTGGTTTTTGCAATTCATTTCTGTGGGAGCCTATTCTACAGATTCCCTGGAACTCTTAGGGTATTAAACATCTTGCAAAAATGTATTATGAAAAGGTAACCCTTCCATCTCTCATGCCTAGTTAGAAAAGTGAATCAGGGACCTTCCGGTCTTGCCTTTGAAACATGGGAGTTCTTTTCTTCTCCAATGGTCTGTAAAATAACAGTGGTTTAAAGACCTTCAGATGGAAGTATATTTGCATTATGTAGCGTTGGATAAATAATGTAAATCAGGTTGCAGGTTTCTAGCGTTGACTTAATGTAATGTGATTCTAAGCGCCACGTAATAACCCTTAATTTTATTTTTAGTAATCAGATATATCACAAAATTTGTTGGATTTGTAGATGTGTTTATTGCAGTGCCAGCCTTAGGCTTTCAACATGCTGAGACGAGGATAATTTCTGTTTGACTGTGGCTACTTCACACAAATGGAACAATATTTTGTCTGTGAATGGATTGGTTCCGTTAAATCATTTTGTAGCATGGGGCTCTACGAGCGTTACGCACAGCTTTAGTGCTCGCTCTTTGTGTGATTAATAGCCATTGAGTAATTCAGAGGTACTTATGGAATTTAGAGATCGAAGGTTGTTTCTCAATGACAAAGGAACAGGGGATGGCCCAGATGAGACGGTCGGTGATGACATCATTCTGCTTTGAGAATCGCAGGCTAATGATAGCATGTCAGAGTGCTGCAGGTGAAGAACTCACAGAACAATATTTTTTGTCCTATTTTAATGTTATATTTTTTTGAAGACAGATGCACTTGAAAAGTGTCAGACACATAAAGGGCATGATTTCAAACCATGTGAGCTTTCTAAAAGCAAGGAAGTGATCAGGGCTTATAAAACGATATTAGGGGCAGGCTTTACATTTTTGACCGGCAATCCACTCAAATGCATGCAAATGAGGATTTGCCAGCCTCAGATTTATGAACTTCATTTCAGACACCTTATGAAGTGACTTGGGGAGGGTGTACAGTTGTTGTCAGATTGAGAAAAACAGTATAATCCCTCGGCGAACCATCTTCCATTAAATGAGAATTTTATATGCTGGGAGCTCCCTTTGGTCTCTCTCGGCAATAGGATCGATTCACCCTCCTGCCCACCATCTTAGCCTCTGTGTTAGCGCAACTCTTACAGGACCTGTATGTGTCCTTGTTTTCTACGTTGCAGTTTCATTACAGTTTTCATCGATTGTATGTTGTTTGCAAGCTTTTAAAGAAAAGTGTGGAAGAACTGGTATTAACGCACTAACAAGTGAGTCTGAGGGATCTGTTTTGCTCACAGAGGATTTCCTGGCACCACGCCATGGCATTCACACACCGTCTCACAGACTCTGCACAGTCGTGGACTTGTGAAGATGGCTATCATGCCACATCCTCCCTACAAAAGGGCGCCCTGTGTCGGGCCACAAGGGCTTTTTGTTGGCTCATCCGGTGGAGTTCATCTGGCCATGCCGGGGTCTTAATCTCCCAGCCGGTCCTGGGACTGAGCCAGCCCGGCCGCCCACCTGCCTGTACACTTGCCACAAAGCGTTGCTTGTTTGGCCACACTCTCGGATGTCTAGTTCAGAAGACTGAAAATGTTAATGCAGGCAGCCTGACAGCGTTGACAGTATGGGTCTTGTGTCTCATGGGAACTCCGTCTGGCCTGGGAAGGATCGAGGTGCTGAGCTGGGTGTCTCTTATCTGCAGTGTCATTGATATATCGTTACTGGTGAGAGTCTTGCCCTTAGCAGATTCCATTTACCGCTGAGATTCCAAACCAAGCCCTGGTATCAGCATCGTAGAGACATATACTCCCAATCCAACGCCATCCCCCCCCGCGACCCCCACCCCCCTACCTGGATCTCCCCAGCGCATGGTAATGTCATCTGCTACTGCAGCTGTGAGACATGTTCAGGCACCATCATCAATGTCTTCTATCTGAGGTTTGGGGACCAAATCTTAATCTTAACCCAAACGCTAACCCTGTAAGGATGACAATGAATTGCTGGTATCTAAGAAAAGGTGAACCATCAAAAACTAAATTGAGGGATCCAGGGTACCATGAGGCTGTATTGACATCTTCCACAGGATTCAGGCTGTATACTACGGTATCCCTCAACCTCATGTGAGTGCCTCCCCCCCAACCACCACCCACCTCATTCCTATCATTGGTTTGTCATGGGTGTAAAAATAAACCAGACTCTTGGCAAGCTCACTTTTGCCAATATAAAGTGGCAGTCTTTTGTTGAAATCTGCTGCTTCCCTTTTCTCCTTCTGTTAGGAAGAACACACGGTATGCAGGCCTCTGGTACCATATCAGGTTGAGTCATCTGAAAAGTAGTAAAGTATGGGATGAAGTCTGGGGTCCCAGCTGGGGACTTTTAAAAATCTGGTTTGCCTGTTAGTTATCACTGATGCCTTTGTAAACATTGGTTCATTCAATACGGACATGGCCACATTTCTCCCATTGAGTATCCCGCACTCTAATCATTCTCTTCGTAGGGGACGATATATCTTTAAGCAATTCTGCAAGCCTTAAAACAGAAAGGATAAAAACATATTTTCTAGGATGGAACTCTGTGATCGTCTGTTGTGTCTGTACTGAAGGCCGTACTATTTATCTGCTACAACTGCCATTCTTCTGTTATGTATTTCCAGGCTATTGGAGGAAAGTCATTTTTCTTTCACATCTTGACCCTTGAAAACCAAATGTCAGGCTGAAGTTTTATCTATATGCTTTTTCTGTCTAGAATGGCTCACAGATGCAGCTATGGATTTAAAGGGCATATCTGTAAATTTCATCATTAGTCTCTTTCTTAAGTTTGACTGTATCAGAAAGATGTGACAGTGGCCTCCTATCTGCAGCGGTAATCATAAAAACACAGTTTTGCCTTTCCTTCTTTCTGCCAGCTTGCTAATACAAACGTCTTCTGCTGTTATACGAGAGCGGCGAACGTTTGACAATTTTGTGGAAATGGACATCATGTCAGTTCTGAGCATTTTAGTTGCTATTCTGACTCATTAACCTAATCATGCGAGGAACCAACATGGCATATATATTAATGCGAATAGTTACTGGCTTCACCACTAAAAGATGCAAATGTGTCCCGCATTCTGCAGGTCGGGCCAGCCTGCATGGCAAGTCCTCGTTGCGGATCGAGCAGGTGCGCTCCGATGACCAGGGCTGGTACGAGTGCAAGGTCCTGATGCTGGAGCAGCAGTACGACACCTTCCACAACGGCAGCTGGGTGCACCTCACAGTAAACGGTAGGTCGGACTCCCAGACGCTTTCTGGGAATTGAGTGAGTGAAGTACAGAAACGCTACCAAGACCTATTAGAAAACAGTACACAAAAACCCCAGAGGTGTCTAACACCTGGAGAGTGTTTTGGCTTGCACAATTGATGATTTGAACCACATGCACTCTGTTATATATGTGCAGTTGCAAAATGGATCATTGAGGGTTTCTGTCAGCCTGTTAAAGGAATGGGAAACCCATTAAGAATGGGCCCCCAAAGAGTTCTACCTTAATGGGCAGGACCCATTCTGTCTGGCCTGGTGCTGCCCACTGAGCTGGAGCTGGGAATTCCATATAGGCAAGGTAATAAGGGGTTCTCCTGTCAAAAAAATTTAAAGAACTCACTCATAACTGGCTAACACCCACATACTTACCTTCCCTGCTTTTTTGGGTGCCAGCAGGCAGCCATCATCACTATTTTATGATGTTCGATTTGAATCTGCCACCCTAACCCCAGATAGCATAGTTTCCTTTGTCTAATTGCCCATTTTACGGGGGTTGGCTGTGAGGTTTGTCCTACAAATGCTGCAAATGCTGAGGGTCGACCATTATTCTACAGAATTATGGCATTGCAGTAAGTTACCACATGGGTAATATGAGTACAAAAAGTGCACTCCATTGGATGCTGTAAAATGGCTGGCGCCCCATGCAACCCGAATGGAATATTGCAAAACTGGTAGAATCTGAATGGAGTAGAGAAGGCTCATTTGTTTCTTAGACTACTGTCGAGGGACTCTGTAAACAGCACTGGTTCACATTCCGAGTTGAATAAAGTCGAGCTATGACTTACATACCCAGAAACTCATTGATTTGGTGCTTGGGATACATATCGCATTTTGGAACCCTGATAATTTTAAGTCAGTCTGTGTAAAACTGAATCAGGTTTCAGAGCTTGTACTATAGAGCTGCTGCAGTTATTATAAGATTTCTTGATTGTTTAACTTTTTAATCAATGCTACCCAAACTACCTTTTCATGGGCACAGGCAAATGGGATGGGCAAGACCCCAGGACAGAGTGGGCTGATTGGATTTATTTGTGCTATCTGCACTGGAATAAGCCGGGCACCACATGGGACTAAATCGGGATTAGCTGCTTTCGAAGGTTGTGGCCCTTGAGCCATACTTTTTGGTTTATGGTGCAGCCAAGTGCACAGGTGCAATTCCCTTCCATGCTGTCAGGATGTTGACATCATACCTGAACCTTGTCTTGCTCATTTTGTTGGGCCCGGCATCTTAGGTGACCTAAGGAGCTGTTGCCACTTAGCAGATAATTTAGAAAGGTGGGGGTAACACATGCAGTTAATTTTCCAGTGTCAACTCACTTTTTTTCACCGTTGTCATTGAAAGCTTTTTGTTGTCCATCTTAGCACAAATGTACTCACAGAATCAACCTTTGTGAAAGGTCTTCTGTTCTCCATGTACCTCATCCTTAGACTGTCTTGCACTCTCATCTCTGGGTTGTTTAATAAGGTGCAAGGTTCCCCATGGCTTCAGGCTCCATAATAATTCAGCAATACCCCATTGGAAGACTAGGGAACCTTTTGAAGGAACAATAAAGGGTTGATTAATCATTCCTGATTTTTAATATCAGGCAATATCAAGTTCAATATGTGATGAAAAATAAAAGATGTGTCTTGATCTATCAGAACTTTTACATGGTATAAAAAGTGTAACAGTGCCTATAGTTTTAAATATTGCGTAGAGGCCCTGCTTTCGGATATCCCTGCAGCTCATACACTGCCTATATATCACTGTGCAAATGCTAATTGAATCGGGCTGTTAACCTTTATAGTGTTGTCACCTTCACCAGTTGCCTAGCTGCCGGGTTATGATGAGGCATCTGAAACAACGTTCCCTAATGGCTTTGTGGTACCGGCAATTGCACGGTTTTTATGCCTGTGTCCCATATGACCTGTCCTTAATTAGCGCAATTTTAATAACTTGATGAGTCATGAATCGAAGGGTACTGTCCCGTGACTGCCCAAAGGCAATATCTCCAATAGAAGCGAGATGACGTGTCCTGATCATGGTTCTCAAATCTTCCCTTCTCGAGAGCTAATGAAAGGCCCCAGGGTTAGAGCCCGAGGGCCCTCTCTCAGATTATGACTCCTTTCTTTGTTCAGTGCTTACGACAAAGAGTGACGGCTTAACGAGTTCAGGGGTCCCTAGGTTACACTTTCCGTACACCCCTCTTCTGCCCCAAAACAACACAACTATTAACTATAAAACTATTAAATATTAGTAACTATAAAATAATTTCTACGAAGTAAAAGAGAATGTGACACTATCAAACGAGAGCAGTCGCATCAGAACAACAACAAACCGGCAAGATTACACTTTCACGTAAGTCAAATGCAGCAACCAGAAAGAGGGCAACAGAGACCGCATTGAATAAACGTATCTCAATAGCTGTAACCTTAAAACGTCACACTCTGATCCAGTGTCCACTGCAACCAGGATACATTTAGACATAGACAGCATAGACCAGGGGTGGCCAATCTTATCCGCAAAGGGCCAGTGTGTATGCAGATTTTTGGGATAACCTTTCAGTCAGCTGTTCAAACCCAGGTGTGAGGACTCTTCAGCCAATCAGTCCTCTAATTAGGTAGTTGCTGTGAAAACCCACATATACAATTGCCCTTTCTGGATAAGATTGTCCACCCCTGGCATAGACCATGGATAACATTACAGAGAGTGGTAAATTCCATCCATCACCGTAACCACTTAATCCCAACTGGGGTCGCAGGGGGGACCGGAGCCTATCCCAGGAACAATGGGTGCAGACAGGAACCAACCCAGGGTAGTCCAACACACTGCAGTGCACGCACACGCACGCACGCACACGGCCAACTGAGAGTCGCCAATTAACCAACTGCACACACTTTTGGACTGTGGGATGAAACCGGAGCCCTCAGCAGAAACCCACGTGAACATGGGGAGAGCATGCAAACTCTACACAGAAATGTCCTATGCCTGACCTGGGGACCAAACCCAGGGCCTTCTTGTTGTGAGGCAGCAGTACTAACCACTGCCCCACCACGCCACCCTGTGTGGTGAATTCCAAAAGATTATACAATAAGTTCTCACTATTAGAGTGTTTCCTCCTTGATTTCTTGCCATAAAACTCATCGATCAGGCTTGTAAAATACATTTTACGTAGGAAACACACTATGCATACGCATACCAGAAGATCCACAGCGGTATAAAAAGAGCTGCAAAAAAGAGATGAATTTCAGACTCGTTTCCCCATTCAGGTTAGACCAATCACCAACTTGCAAACAAATAAATCACCAACAATGGATCATTAAAAATAAATTGTAATAAAAAAGCCTCTGTGGCCAACCTGGTCACTCTGGCCCCCTAGGCTGCAGTGTAGGCTATTATTTCGTCATTAATCTGCCCCTAACGACAAAGCAGATACATTCTTCCCAAAGTTATGACACCAGCCCTGATGACCGGGAATGGAAAGCGCCAGCTAACCTGACCCACCAGGCCAGTGCCTCATGTAAATGAACATTGAACACATGGTTATGTTGAGGCCCCGCAGCTATTCCAAGAGTGCCTAATACAGGCAGTTCCCAGGTTACGAACGAGATACAATCCCTAAGTCTTTAAGTTGAATTTGTAGGTAAGTCAGAAAAATAATAATACAGTGCATAATAATAATGAGAGTACAGTAACTACATATGGTACTGTACTGTACCTCGAGCTGATGAGCCACTGAAGCTGTGCAAGGTTTTCATAAGCATCACAGAGCAGTGTGTACGTTCGTTATTACGAACCACTGTATTTAACCTGGATTTTTAATATAATAGGCTTTATGGCAGTCCATTCGTAAGAATCTGTTGTCCGTAAATTCAACGTTCTTAACCTGGGGACTGCCTGATTCAAAATTAATTCATAGTTGCCTTAAGTAGACTCAAGATGAACTGCTTTAGTGCCACCTGCTCCACTTTGTCCTCTGAGGTACCTTTGTAGCTGAAACCGTCACCTGCAAGCTTTCGGAAAATGCTGAGGAAAGGGAAAGGGAGGCTTAGTATCTCTGAAGAGAGTTCCTACAGACTTTTCAGGTATCCTTTCTCCAACCTTTCTCCCTCTCCATCCCTTCTCCATCCTTTCTAGCACCGCTTTCGCATGGATGTCATAATCTGTCTGAGCATCAAAGAGCACCCAGTTGGTACTGGTGTCATCATGAGGTTTGTGGCTTTTGGCAGTGGAACCTACAACCCAATAAATCAATGTAAACACCAAGGCTAGGTGCATGTAATTGATACAAAAGAATCCAACAGGCAGACTATCAAATCTCATAGGCCAAGCTTCCCCTTCACGCTTAAGAGTCATTACACCTCGCATTGACGCAGAGGACAGAAGTTGTGGTACAAAGTCAGTCCATTTCAAGACATTTTCTACTGCCTTCTCTGTGAATCATTTCCATGCGGGTTGCTTGGACCCACCTCCACTTCAATCTGATTGGTTATCTCTCTGAACCAAACATTTTTTTGTTCTGCCCTCAGAATATTTTTGTGTAAGTAAAACTCCCACGAGTTGTCATTACATGAATGTTGAAGGTCATTTTATGGTTATAGTTACTGTTAGATGCTTTCAAATGCCTAATTGTCTCACAGTAGGCATTCCTACTGCGAAGCAGGAAGACTAACGGACAGACAAGTCTTTGAATAAAATTTTCGGTACCTACACAAAGTCGCATCGTGTCTGAAAATTTATAGCAGGTCTGTCACATAATTCACAGAGATGACGCATGAATTTCTAGACCCAATATGATACATGCCACATTCAGATCAAAAGTAAAAGCTGTCTTATCAGAGGAGTCCCCCACACCTGAGTGTGCTTGGAAAGACATGCAGTTCTGCATTATAAATAGCCAGAATAACCTAACACAGAACATGTGAGGCTAAAAAAAGATCTGCAAACAGGAGGAGAGACAAAAATATAAAGGTACAAGTGATAAAAATCTAAGCTTCAGGAAGAGGTTGCAGTCCTGCAGTTGCCAGACCTAGTTCTGAAACGTAAGCTTGTCCCCCCCTCCCCACCCAGTGCACCCTGCCTCCCCCTCTTTGCTGGTTGCAGTACATTAACCCCCGATCAACTGCAGCGTCTCATATTGGAAAGAGGCCACACATTCAGTATGAGGGCTGTTGCCTTTCCCCGGTAAACGATGCGAGATTTATGTCTGCCACAGGCGAGGCGCCGTTTGAAACACCACCTGATATTTGTTTTCCTGTCCATTTACAGTAATAGTGGAATGAGGCAAAGATTTGGGAACCCTGGGAGCAGGGAAGATTTTAGGTGGGGGGGAGGGGGGTAATTAATATACTGTAGAGAGACCACCCAATGATATGTTTTAAACCAGTGACTGACAGAGGAGAAGGCCAGTCAGCTTTCAGCCAGTGCCTCTGTGGCCACGCCCCTGTCTGGCAGTCTTCTTGGTTTCTTAATTGGTTGGTTAGTTATGGGAAGGGGGCTATATGGAGATGATACCCATGAAACAGAAGGAAGATCCATGGTTCCTTGCTCTACAAAGATTTTTTGAGGTTGGGTGTTCACAGGTACAGTGAGTGACCTTTAGGAGTACAGGAGAAAGCTAGGAGTACAGGAGAACATTGTACTGCTGCTTAATGCATAATACTTGGTCAGTCGTTGCTGTAAACATCCATCCAACCATCTTTCAATTGCTTCTGCCGTGTAAGGGCATGGGGCCGGGGCAGGATATGGGATGGGATGCCAGCCCATCGCTGGGCACACTCATGCACACAAACACAGAGCATGGGCAGGTTTGAGATGCCAGTTTGGACTATAGGAGGAAACTGGAGCATGGCAATCCACGCAAGCTGGAGAGAACATGCAAACCCCCCCACGCATGGGGCAGCCCCGAGGTGACTGTGTCACGCACTGCGCCACGCCACTGACCTCATAAACAGGTTTCCATCAATGCTGTCAGGGTTCGGTGGCCAGGTAATCCATGTCAGGGAGGACACTTTGAGCTAGGTCCGGGATTTCACTTAAGCACCGAGTCCTTCCTGTGTGCTGATTGGTCAGTCTCCTATAATCATGAATGTGTCACTAATGTTAATACGAAGTAGGTGGATGAGTCTTGCAGTCAAGGAAACAAACCAGTCAAAGCACAAGACAAAGAGAACTATTCAGCCAAGTATGGGAGCTTTTTGCTTTTAAAATAATTTGTAAACCTGAAGTAGCTCAAACTGTCCCCCCTGACATGGATTATCGGGTCACCCTATGTAGGGGGTTTTATAGGAGGTTAGATAGACCCACAGAGAGCTCACTATGGGACGCAGAAGTCATGATATGTACCACCTACATATTGATCATATGCAAAACATGACCTGTGAATCTCTTATGGCTGCATCACTATATGTAGCAGCAGGAACATTGCGGTGCTTTCATTCAATACCTGCTACTTATAAAGTATCCAGTGAGAAATGGTTGGGTGGGTCACATTGGTCATACCCGCTGTGGCCTTAGATCCATCATGCCTCTGCTCATTAACTGCGTTTGGCACTTCCCACCCACAGTTAAGTGAATTCAGAATCCAGGGCCAGTCCAGTGTGTTGTCTGAAAAGTCTCGGTTGACGGATGCACAAATTTTTGGGTCTCCATAGCGGGGGGCTTTCTGATGCAGTCTACATGAAGTGCTGAAGTGACGCTTTGATCAAAGACGTCAAGCGAGCGCAATTTATAGAATCTCATAACGGCTGGCTCATTCACATTTATGACTAGTTTGAGGTTACGTCCTCATAGTTTGGCTTAGATAAATTACATCCGATTGAGTGTATTTTGTAAAAGTAACACTTCAGTCAGTAATTTGGCTATAGAAACCAAATGAGAACCTTTTGGGTTTTTTTATGTGCAGAATGACACTGAAGCGTCACATTTCCTGTAGCCACGGTTTAAATGCGTCATTTAAGCCAGCCTTACTGCGTGAAGGTTATCTGGAAATGAGACACATAAATCAGCAGTGAGATATTTAACACTGGTCATCTGATTAGCTGGTTACAGAAGGTGCCGGAACAGGACACGGCCGGGCCTTTCGGAACGACTCCGCCTGCGGAGTCAGCTTCTTAGCCACGCGAACGTGTCCACGTCGTTGCTCAATGAAGCTTCCGCTGGTGATTATGATGGATAATGTTGCCGAGTGCAGTACGTGCTGCGGTCCGTCGTCGGGGGGCGACTTTCAGGCCATTTGCGATCGGCTGGTATGAAGATCACCGAGCAACGCTGCGCTGGTGCCATCAGCAGGTTGATGTAATGCCTCACCCCCTCCCCCGATGCACTACCTGTCCATGTCTCTCCATCACGCTCACTAGTGCAGCGTTCCTGTGATATTCCTCACCCTCGCACACCAGTAATCCTCCTGGGAGACGTGAGTTCCTTGTGAAGTGGGTTGGGCACGCCGTGCAGTAAGGAAGTCATGTAATGGCGATGGTGTAAGCAGCGTACCTGTCTGCGCTCTGGGGGTCCCTGCAAATGACCTTCCAGAATGACTTTAATAAAATCTCCCCGCCTGCAAGCATTTCCTACAGAAACTCACTTTGTGTTTTTTTTTTCCAACGCCAGAAGTAAGTTCAGGAATTATTTCAACATTTCAACGGTTAAGACATTGACATTAAATTCATATATATAATACATGGGCAGTGTGTGGCCCAAAGCTCTGTGCCCTTGATCAGATGGTCAGTTCAAATCCCATCCTCGGCAGAATAGCCACATGTCTGTTGGATTCCTTGGCAAAGCCCTTTATCCCGCAAACTGCTCCAGGGGCGCTGGACAAACGGCCTGGCTTTGTGCTTGGACCCCAAGTTTCACTCTGAACTGAACTGAAATGGCAGATGAAGCATAATTTCATTAAATTTAATTTTGTACCACCAATGATGTGTTTTAAATCGATGAGTGACAGGGGAGGGGGCACTGCAGTGGCCAATCAGCTTTCAGCTGGGAGCGGTGCCCCTGTATTCACCCCTGAAGCCTAAGATCCTGTGGCTAGGTGGTTTTATTTTACATGCTGCCTCAAGACGATCAGTAGGGATGTTTATGCTATTGATAGCTATGCCATTAAGCTGTGCAAATGACAAGTAAAGTGTCATTTTATAAATAATATGGTTGTTTGGCAGCACTAATGCCTCACACTGCCGCTGCTGGGGGTTTGAATCCTACCCTGGGTCTGTGTATGTAAGTTACATGTACTTCCCATGTCGTAGGGATCTGCTCCCACGCTTTGATATTAGGTGAATTCACATCTCTAAGTTGCTAAATGCTTTTGTGTATGTGTCCTGCAGTCATCCGTCCAAGGTGTCACCCTGCTTTATGCTGCCTGTAATATTCTCTAGCACCCCCCGAACCTAACCATTCTTCTGACCATTCCTTAAGTGTCGCTCTCTCACTTTGGAGACCCACTCTGGATCACCGCAGCCTTATGCGGATGAGCGATTATCAAAAACGTTTGCAGAGACGTGTGTGATTTAGCTGGACCAATCGAGGTCCAGTGCGGGTGACATTCCCGGACTTGCTCAATGCACAGGCATCCGCCACTCTTCCGGAATTCCAAAGGCTTCTTCCCCCTGGTCTGTAATCCTCACTGGTATCGCTGTATTGCTCCTCAGGGATAAGCCCGTGGAGATGCTTCCATCTAGAGTGGGGCTTGGGTTTAATGTTAACGATGTTTCCTTAAAAAGCAGAAAAGGAAGGAAAATCTTTGGTGATTTTTCTTTTATTTTTGTTAGACGGATCAGTGATCCAGAGAAATCTGCTGATCCCTTTAGGATTAAAACGCCATCTGGATAGATGGAGGAAAAGCGGAGTGACATGGATCCAGAGCATATCAAGGATGGGAATGCAGGCGGATTCCCGCAGAACCGACGCAGCGTGGGGAGACGGGGTGGCAGCCTTCAGCTTTCTCACGCGGCGCTAGCATAGCGTACTACTACTCGTGCTAATTTGACACCGGCGATATTTTTGGATGTGCTTTCACAGTTTGACGCAGCCATAAACGGCTCATTTGCAAGTAGACACGTTCTTCTAGGTGTCAGGGCGAAATTGGGAATGACGTAATGATCAGAGCTCCAAGGAGACTCGCTGTGCCAAAAAAAAAATCCCAAATCCGATTTCACCTGTTCAGCTTCACTTGTGTTACTCTGGACTCTAACGCCTTGCACTTCCTGTAAGCTGCAAACGTCAGAATCATCGTTTATTTATTGGCAAGTAGTTTTACATACAACGTATTTACTTTGGGTGTTGGGCATAACAATCAAGGACAATGAAGTCAATACAAAAAAATAAATTTTGTACATAATAATACAACAAAATACCTTCAGTTATAGAATTAACGTTTGGCTTGTTCAGTTCTGAATCTTTCTTACGTACTGAGATATAATTTGTTTTTGGCTCTTTTACAAATCTTCCGTCCCGTTAAAACGGGGGCTGAAGGACTAGAAGTAAGACCGTTACCTTATTTTACAATTTTAGAAATTTCACTCCCCAAAATAATGTTTGATTCAAAAGCCAATTTTTTTGTCGGTGCGCGAATTCTCTAAGGCGGGCTTCAAAAATAAAGGTGAAGCTGTTTCTTGTTCCGCAGTTATTTTTTGTAATAATTGTAAATGTCACCTGTCCTGACAAGGTGACACATTTTAATGTCAAGAACATTTCTTACGCTTCTTACACGCTCTCTTTCTTGGAGTGTGAAAAAAACGAATCCTTGTAAAACAATTTCAGTACGTATCCCTTGGGGTTTAGCGTGATATTGACAGAAAGGAGGGTACGGACATCTTGGATGTTTCTGGTCGTTTCTGAACAGGTTTAAGAGATATGTAGCTTTGGATACTGTAGATCCATTCAAACTGCACTAAATCATATGCAGATTACTTGAGTAAATATTTACATGAGTAACTGAATAGTATCTTTCATTGCATGCAAGCAGACACATGTTTCACTTGGTTTTATTGTTGTAAGATCAGATACAACACCGATCCAAAGCATCCCAAAGCTGGACTGTCCTAACCATACTGCCAGGTTCTCGCGAGTCCACTGGACAGGAAACCGGTATCAATCAGGATGGGAGGTTGTAGAACGAGGTATACAGGATGGGTGAGGCCACAGGGGCACTGACCCTGATTGACCCTTGGAGTGGCCCTTCCCCCGTCAGTCACCATTCAAAACATATCATTGGCTACCTAATGAGGTTGGTCCCTCTGTGTGAATTACAACCTCTCTTATGCCCCCCCCCCCACATCTTAAAATATCAAAGATTCACCTGCTACAGGAGAAGGACTCAAGGAGGTTCAACGAGGTGGGGGAAGCAAATCCAGGAACAGTGCTGAAGAATATGGAGACAAGTAAAACGAAAATTGCGAGTGCCGTGTAAAGCTTGCTGTTCAGTATATAGCAGGGGTGGGCAATCTCATCCAGAAAGAGCCACTGTGTATGCGGGTTTTCACTGAACTCCCTAATTAGGTTGCTAATTTGAGAACTGATTGGCTGAAGAATCCTTGTACCTGTGTTTGAACAGCTGACCTAAAGGTTATCCCAAAAACCTGCATACACACCGGCCCTTTACGGATAAGATTGCCCACCCCTGGTATATAGCGATTCCCAGGATTTCCTGTTTGAATGAAATCCCGAAGGACCCCTCCTATTCATCCCAGGTTACATAGGTTTTGCTTCTCCCATCAAGCTAGTGTGGCCAAGTTGTGGAAGGTGCTGGGCTAAGGCTTCAGTCTCTTCGGGGACCTGGGTCCAAATCCCACGGCTGCCAGCAGTTCTGAACAGGTGTGTGGCTCAGTGGGTTAGGACGCTGTGCCCGTGATTGCAACGTCGCGAGTTTGACTTCCAGAATTGGCAGAGTGATGTCACCGTTGGATGCTTGAACAAGGCCTATAACTTCTCTTCACTCAAGGGACTGTTTGATCCCGCTCTCTCGAGAAATGAACGTCACTTTGTCTACCGAATAAATGAAATGTATATGATGGATTTCACTTACCTTAGGGGAGATTTTATATAGAATCACCTATTGTACACGTATAATTTTTTTTTATTGTGTGAATAAGACATATACAGTTTTGTTGTACAGTAGGTGGTTCAGAAATGGATATTTGTGTAGGACCCATAATAGCTACGCAAACCGGCAAAGACGGAAACTAAACAACGGGAATTAATCGATATTTTCCAAACATGAAGCTTTTAAAAGATCCCGGAGGGCTGTACTTTTTTTAATAGCATTACGTAAGAAGCCCGAGTTACATTTTTGAGATTATCCAGCGAGTGAGTCAGCCTTTTGGAATCCGCGACCCACTTCTGGAGGCGAGAGTACCGCTGGGGCGATAAACGTTAAGAGACCTGGGCGAGGCACCTTCGCGGCCTCCTCTGGAACCGGGACCAAGTAAAGCAAATCAGACACAGCGGCTATGTCGCCAAGGGCATATACAAGATCCACTGGGGCCCTGCCCTTGGTTGAAAGCTGACTGCCCCCCTGAGTGACCCCTCCTCTGTCACTCACTGATTCAAAACATATCATTGGCTAATGATAAGGTTAGCCACTCTGTATGAATTATGGCCCCTCTTATGCCCCCCCATCTTAAAAAAATCCAAGAATGTCCCCACGTATGCTCTCCTGGTCTCCTGCGTGATGAACGGCGTCATCGTCAGGTCAGCTGGGTGCTAATTAGATAGCAGCTCGCTGGAGTTTAATTAAGGAACAGCGCTGCAGAATAGGGGCCCGTGACAAGGTGCGTTGGTTCCTTTCACGGCGACGATAATGATGACAATTACATTTTTTTTTCGAAGAAACGTTCCAGTCTGCGACTCACTGTGGGATAATGAGTATTCCTCTCTCTGCATGATTACATCGTTTTCTGTTCTAGTCCGATCCTTAATTGTAAGTTAACGTTAGACGAATGTGATGTTGTCATTCGGTATTGTGCCCTGCGTCATTCAGCATGGGTATGAGACCTCGGTATCGGTGTGGATGTTAATAAAAGGTTTAATGTATTACAACCATCTTTAACTACTGAAAGCTTCTCTACCAGCGATTTTTTTTTTACAAACTTACAGGTACACACTGCTAGTTACGTGTGCAGTCAGCGTGACTTTTTGAATTTGCGTGTGATCTTTTCCGTTAGATAGGCAGAGTATTTGTAAGTAGGTTAAACTAATCATGTAAGGGGGTGACTTCCTTTCATTTGAGGACCTTCGTTTTAAAGCCTTTGTATGAGTTACAGTCACCAAAGCTTCAGGATATGTGGTCTCAAGTAATTGTTTGTTCCAGTCAAACCCAAATAGCCAGCCTTTGTGTTTTCCTTTGTCAGCTGTTAGTACCATTCCGCCTCCAACCTGTCTCCGTTTATAATGATCCAATGGGAGATCAACACGTTGGATCTCTTTAAGCCAATGGTAATTCAGTCATTTTAATATACCACCCCCCCACAAAGCAGAGGCAAAAAAATTAATCACAATTAAGATACCTTTATCAGCTCCAAATGATGAATCGGGCCTCGCTGGAAATGACTCTCGACTGCCATTAAAACCATCTGGATCTCTCCCTGACCACTATTGGCTGGCGGGGGGCGGAAATTAACTCAATTAATTCTAGCTATAGTGTTGTTTTTACAAAAAAAATGTTGTATATTTGTAACATTAGTTGTGC
>JAODLD010000044.1:20505831-20516544 GCA_026781065.1 Mormyrops boulengeri | reverse complement strand
CCCCCCCCCCCCCCCCCCCCCCCCCCCCCCCCCCCCCCCCCCCCCGCCCCCCGCCCCCCCCCCCCCCCCCGCCCGCGGCGTTCACAGGAAGTAGGTTAGGTAGACAGGAAGCGGCGGATATTGTAGGTAATTTGCTCAAGCACCGGCAATGATCCATGTCGCTTGAGGGAGTTCATGGCTGGAGGCTTTAATGTGCGAAAGCACTCTCAGGCCAATCCGGAGCATGACTCATGTGTCAGGTGTGGTTGGCCAGTTTTTAAACCGGATTCCTGCTGCTGCTGTCCCTACAGACACAGTTGGCTTACTTGGAAATGTCTACGGTGAAACCCCAAGCGTCTGTTTAATGCAATTGATAGAGTTACTGAGAAAATTCGCATGACAGATAAACTAAACTTTCGCCGACCTGTTAAATGGTTGTAAATGCATATGACCTGGACTCTTCATCCAGGGATGCCTACAGAAGTATATCTTTGATGCTGCAGGTGGAGGGCTTTGGGTCTGCCACCTAAAGCAGGGGTTCCCAACCACTGGTGCCAGTTTGTAGCTAGTATTCCACTTATCTGTGGAATGCTAGGCGTTTGGGAGAGGGTTTGGTTAATTTCTAAAAATAAACAATATATAAATAAGCCATGCCTTTTTTATTGATCAATTCACAGCCGGTACCCCAACCCTCCTCCCTCCAAAAAGTATTATCGGTCCGTGCAATTTTTGCACGACATATTCCAGCCCGTGATCAACAAAAGGTTGGGAATCCCTAACCTATAGGTCCATGAAACTGGGATCAGATCTCCTACACAGGGTCCGCTGGACAGAGACATACCTTGGACTCAAGGCAGTACAGTTAGGGAGTCAGTACAGGGGAGGAGAGGAAATAGTAAAATGCTATGCTACTTTAGCATGCTAATTTAGCAGGATTTTCCGTTTAGGCTTGTTATCATTTCTCATCAGGATTTCTACTGGTGTCCAAGATGACATTGCTCCAGACCTTAGCCTCTAAGTAGAAGGAAAGACTTTGTCGACCTCCTCTTGGGTCAATGGATACGGTGGAACTGTCCCGCTGAGCGGAGCAGGCTAGCGACGGGGTTTCGGTGCCCGTTTTGGCAGTTCAGAAAGCCGGACTCTTGGCGCATCTCCCCGGCCGTCTTCTCTTCCTCTATGCGGAACCAAAGAGCACACAGAGTGATAGTGCCGCCTTTGATTCGCACAGAATGCCTTTATTTCGAGGCCATAGATGAGTGTATGCCCTCTTTTTTCATGGTGGCTTGAGAGGATGCTCAGTTTCCTCTCGGCGTTGATGTTGTCAGGCAGGCGCTGAGGTGAATGAGAGCCCAGTGTGTGGAAAGCAGTGCTGTCTGTTTTTTATGTTTTGTTTTTAATGGTTCCTTTGAATATGGATTTTAAGACCTATCCTGTAAAGATCCGCCGTTTAGCAAAAACCGTCCATAGCAACAGAAAATAGCCAAAGCTTAAGGTATTGGGGTCTTGGTGAGTCTGTCTATGCGCGTATATCCATAAAGCCCAGTGGGAGGTACGCTTTTTATAATCTTGTTTTGATTAAGAACGTGGCAACGATGCCTCATCTCTCTGTCGGCTGGTGCATTGAAGCTCAAATCGCATTGACGGGCCACTCGAATTCTCACAGAAGGAGTGTCGGAAATGCAGGTTCAGCTTTGGACCTTCAAAACGCTTTTCAAGTAAAGCGGAGGGTTTTGGGGGCTGGTATAGAGGCCGCGGGGAGAGAGATCAACGCATGACAACAGGCTTGATGCGGAATGAATTAACGAACACTGGTAGCTGGTGCGGAGTAACGTGAAAAGGGGACAAAGCTTAAGGATTACTCATGTAAGCAGATCACTTCTTTTAAGGTGATTATATATGTGTATCATGTGAAAGGGGGAATTAACGCATAGAATCCCATCATCGGACTTGGTGGTGACGGCTCCTCCCAGTACCGATTGATGTCTGGGTACAGAGGAATGCCCCCCCCCCCATTAGTCCACCTACCCGAGCAGTTAATTCCATTTAACCTACTGTGAAAACATCCTGGCTTTCTGAAGAACGCTAACCATGCTCTTAGTAGGATCTTAGAAATCTTGTAAAGGATCTTTACAGCCCATGTTTCCTGCTTCTGTTTCCTGCTCTCTGTATTTCCCATAGTGAGAATTAGGTTTGCAAGGTATGTTTTTTATGCAAAGTGACATGGACTGCCAGGGTACTTATTGTCATTTTATTGGGTTGTAAAAATAGTAAGCTGAATTTAATTGTATTCTCAAAATACGGCGTATAGCTACCGGCAAATGTGCTGCTCCTGAAAACCCGCTCCAACAAGGTTCCTTAGAAGGGTCTTGGTTGAGCTATTTGGGCGATCGAGGAGAACGCCGGCGCGGCTGAACCTCAAGCCTGCCCAACATATTGGGTCACCTGCTTTGAGGTGGATGCCGCTCCAGGGGGTCCCCCCCTGGCATGAATCGGAGAGAGCATCAGATTCTGTCGTGTGCCCCGCAGAGCTTTCTTAACAGTGGTAGGAGATGTGGGGCTTGGAGTCTGAGATGGCGGCATCTATGCTCCTGGGCGGTACCGGGCTCTCAGTTCCGGTACTGCTGTGATATAGTGGCCCCTGGGCCCCTCTCCCCTCTTGCTGTTCTGGGACTGGGCCAGGCCGGCCTGCATAGTGGGACAGGATAACAAATCATGTCCTGCTGTTTTGTGCTTTGTTACATTTCACCAGATTCCCCCAAAAAGTGAACAAACAAATGAAGAAACAAATGTTTAAAATAAATAAATAACCAAACAAATAAATAAAAATTGCCAACACCAGGTAAAATCTTCTAGTCACATTTGGTTTTTTGCTTTTTTTTTCTTTCTGTCTCACTGCTGTCTCTTAATTTGTTTTATTGTAATCCAAGCAGAGGTCCTATTTCAGCTTCACGTGGAAATTAGCTGAGCTTGTCTCTTCCGTACAGCTGAAGACTTCCTGTTTTTTTTCCTTCCCTTTCTCTCAGCACAGACTGTAAACAGGGACAGTTAATGCATTTGAACAGCATTTGATAGTTCCTCAATAATAGGGTCTGCGTTTTTTCGACCACAAACATATGTAGCTGTGTTCGGATGCATTTAATTCTGCTTTCTGCCTCCAAAGGAAGACCCATCATTATGTGGGACCAGACTTCTATGTTCTGGGTCTGAAGTGTCATTAAGTCTGAGGCTGAGTTCTGCGAAGAAAGCATTGCTATCCTTGGGTAATTTTCATTTTTTACGTCACAAAATCCTATTCCCACAGTGCGGTTGCATATCGCCGCACAAACCCCATACATCGACTCGGATTATAGATTATAGTACGTATAGATCTGCTCCTCTTCGTTCCCAGAACAGGAGGGATTTAATTGCCGGACCAATTAACCCGGTGTCACGATTTTGGTTGAAAGTTGTGGCCCAGCTGCGGTCCATCTGCGTGAATGATTACCGGTTTGGAGTAAATAACAGGAATCTGGTGACAATCCCTGGAGCAACTGGGGGTTAAGGACCTTGCTTGGGGGCCCTACGATGATCACAAGCACAGTGTCTTAATCCATGGAGAATCACTATGCCCCAAAACTGCAGGCAGTGGTGGGATTCAAACCCACACCCCCCAAAGATACTGGATCCTTAATCCAGCACCTTAGACAACTCGGCCACACTACCTTGAGCATGTATCATATGTCCATGTGACCTGGGATGAATGGGAGAGCTCCTACGGGACTGGTAAGTCCAGGACTAATATACCTTAAACTGCTAGCTGTATATGACATGCAGTTTTGTGGTACCATTTTGGTTTGTTTCCTTGGCTCACCAGTTAAGTCACTGGGATTTGAACCAACAACCTTCAGGTCACAAACACAGCCTCCTAATCCACTAAGCCCCACACAAACACATGGGCTGGCTGTGGAAGGGGACAAGTATTGAGTTACAGTCTATCTTTAAGCGGATTTGTTGGAGGAATGATGATGAAAGGAGGATAGGAAGAGAGAGATTGAGAGAACAGGACGGCTGCAGAAAGTGATGCGATGTGGATGAATATCAGCATTCAGACCTGAGAAAGACCTCTTTGGGCACAGGTGCAGCTTTGACCCCAGAACCTACTGGTGGCCCAGTATCCCGCTTGTCCCTGAATTGGATCATGATCACTCACCCTTTTATCCACCAGCCACTGCCATTGGTGTGGGGGTAGGAGGCCGGCACAGGTGCGAGGGGCATCGCAGCTGGCCGGCCTGTGGCGGTAAAGGATCCTCTGTTCAGAACCAAGCAGTCTTCATGGGAGGGGGTAGTATACTCCGACTCCGCCTTTAAAAGCCTGTCAGGCAGACTCTTTGTATTCAGTCAGATTACCACACATCCGTTTCTTGGACGGCTTCATCCAAAGACATTAGTGCATCTTCGCGGTCCTGCACGTGCCACATTTAGATGGACCGCCGGGTGCTGATATTTGCAGGCGCCGCCCCGAGGGTCCGACGGCACCATCCCACTTGGAATTCGAGCGGGTTGCGGAGTGTCATTTATTGTTAGTACTTGACCACACCCACCTCTTGCATTCACATAAAGGGCATTTTGCACTGTTGGAAAGCAAACCTCTGAAAACATTTCATGAGGCGCATAAAATCACGGGCTTTTTGCTTTAAAAAGAAAAAGGTCTTTTATGCATGATTGTCTTATTCGTTTCCTTCAACATGCTAAACAGCTTCGAAGTCATTTCAGATTACAAATTACAGTTTAAACATCGAAATGATCCATTACAGAAATAGATGCGGTTTATCATCTCCCTTAACGAACCCCCTTCGCTCTTTTATCTCTTTTTGTCTGCCGTTCATTAGTGGTAATCTTTCTTTGGCACAGCCAGCCACACAGAGAGGGAGACGGGCAGAGCAATGAAGGCAGACTTTCATTTGCATGCCGCATTGATCCGTAAGTGTTTGTGAGAGGCGGGGAGGGAGCTGACTCGAGGTACGGTGGATATATTTAGTTTTAGTCTTTAAAAGCAGGGGGGGCACGGTTGGAGTTGGCGACGGATATGAATTGAACTGAAAATTGCTGATACATTCCCATTCATTAAAAGAAGTGTAGTATGATACATAACTTTTATTAAATGCTGCTGCATTAAGTTCCGGTGTGGCACGGTAGTGAAGTTATTATCACTGTTAAGGTTTGAGTCTCTGCCCTGGGTCTGCACATGTGCAGTATACATGTCCCCCCTCCCCCGTATCATAATGATGTTTCCTCTGGTTAGCCCCCACAGTCCAAAAACATGCTGAGATCATATGGAGTTGCCCAGTTGTAGGTGTGAATGTGCCTTGCAATGGGTTGGTGCCCCATCCTGGGTTATTCCCTGCCTTGTGACTGTAGACTAAGATAAACAGGCATAGAAGATGGATGAATGAAGTGCCATTTCCATCCATTTTCAACAACAGATCCACTACAGCAGAGGTTCCAAACCCCCAGTCTGCCGCTATCACACAGGACCAAAAGAATGCTTGGGCTCTAAGGCAGGGGTTGGATAATTTCCAAAAATAAGCTATATAGTTTTGAACCATACCTTTTTATTTTATGACCCCTTCACACACACTTACTGGACCTGAAAGAAATGCAGCTGGATGAATTTCTAAATCTGGCCTGTCAATCAATCCCCAGGAACACCCCCCCACCCCTTACCAAATGACAGATTGGTAAAATCGGCAAGTCCTGGTCATCAGAAGGTTGGGAACCCCTAAACTACAGGGTCGCAGTCAGCTGTGATCCTTCAACCTATACCAGGATGCACCGGACAAAAGGCAGGGGACTTCCGGAATGCTGAATTTGTGGTGTGGCTCAGCAGGCTTTGTGGTTGTAATCAGGAGGTTGTTGGTTTGAATCCCATCATCAGAATACTCACATGCCAGTTGTGCCCCTGAGCAAGGCCCTTAACCTCTTGAAATGCTCTGGGGGCACCCGATAAATGGCCTGGCTTGTGCTAAGACCCCAAACTATATTCTGTGTATGTACAGCTCTGGAAAAATTTAAGAGACCACTCTATATTTCTTTTTAAAATCTGCATTTTTAAATCCCGGTTTAGTCCTGGTTCTGATGGCAGAAGGCTACACTGCGAGGCAGGCTGCTTCCAGGCTCAAAATTTCTAAGACTGCAGTACACAAGAACAAGGTGAAGCAGGAGGCACTGGGGACGACCAGAAACCAGCCAGGTAAAGGGCAGAAGGGACATTCTAATGCCAGAGATGGCTGTCAATTTACTAGACAGTCTCATAAAACGGAGGATGACCTCAAGTGACCTTCAGAAGGAATGGGGAACGTTAAGTGGTGTAAAGTGCACTGCTAGGACAATTCATAATTTTACACAGACTCATAAATTGAGAAATGAGTGAAACTGAAAATTTTTCTGTGGTCTCTTAATTTTTTCCAGAGCTGCATATGTGATGTGTGAGAAGAAGTATTCCAGTGTACCTGTGCTCATGCTTGTACAAATGGCAAATAAAGCATCGTTACATTTCAGTCTCTGGCTCAATCTATAGCAAAGCCCCACAAAGCCCTTGTTACAGTAGCCTGTGACGGCCACATGTGCTCATTCCCAGTCCAATCACACGGCTCTTTTGCAGATTCATATCCATTACGTTTGCTTCCACATTCTATCCAGGTAGCACCAACGGCCTTTTGGACGTCTGTCCGTCACTTTTTTTCTCACTCCCCAGTTTCAGAGTCTTATATATCATTTTCTGCGCTGTGGTTTCTGGCCTGGATATAAGTCAAACAAAGTGACACCTCTGTAGGTGACGCATTTGAAAACTTGGAATGAAAAATGGGTGCGCGGAGCCAGGTTGAAAAACGAGCAACCCTCTGGCTTGACAGTTGTGGCTTTCACTCGCTGTGCACTTACAACCCAGAGGCCTACTTAAATGTTACTGGGGTCAGGTGTTGATGCTATGATGACCCCCGACTATTGACATCTTTGAATTATGGATGTCTGGTACAAGCAAAATCATTTCTGTCATGCAATCTGAGAAATCTGGCAATATTTCCCAAGTGCAACCTGAGAGCTGCTGTCTGCTGCCATTGGATTTTTGGTATGAGTGATGATTATTGGGAAACAGTCATGAGGTATTTCATTTCAGGTGAGTTTAGGATGATATACAAAGGTCTAAGTCCCATTAAGACAAAAAGCCATTAATTTAATATTATATTGCTCCCAACCTAAAATGGCAAAACTGCAGGGTTCACCTGATACTGACAGTTTACACTTCGCCCCTTTTTTGTCTGTTTGCTGTAATGTTAGCATGCCGGGGGGTGGGGGGGTAGTTAGCCAATCGGCTGAGTTTGAACCTTGGAGGTTTTTTTTTCCTCCCTGCTTGGGAGTTTTCGTTCTTCTCCTCCACTGTCTTCTGGCACTCCTTCTCTCCCTCTCACCTTTTTTGAGTCTATACCATTATACCATTGCGTATAAACAATGTACCTTGAGGCAACTCTGTTGTGAAAGGCGCTATATAAAAGTACATTGAATTAAACTGAGTCAATGCGATTCTCTATCACAGTTCTGGCCACACAGCTTTACCAAGGACATGCAAACGGTCCCACCACTTTGCCATGGAATAGACTTCCCTTCCTTCATAGAGTTTATATGGAGTTATTATATGGAGTTAGTGCCATGGTTTCATCTGACCCCTTCAAATTGGGGAATGAAACTCTAGTTTCTTAGACATAAGCTACAGCTGCAGTGTAGGAGACCGTTGCGTTGGGGGCAGGACAAACGGAAGAGCAGTAAAAGACAAGATAGTGCAGGACAAAACAGTGCAACAAGAATGAGTAACAATAAGTAATAATTTAATGTAAAGTAATGTGTAATCTGGATAAGGAAGCAAATGGACAACAGAGTAGAGAGTATTAGTGTGGTATTAACAGTGTACAATACAATGCGATTGGGCAAATATGACAGCATGGACACTGAGCTGGCCATCAGGCTGGTCAGAAGGAAAATTAGTTAACAGTTAACAGCTTTCTAGGAGATAAATTTGCGATGGTGGCCATTAATGTCCCCACAAACCACCTTTAGTTCCAAATGCAATATTGACTACTATTTGTCTGTTTGCATGCTTTTGACAGAGTGTATCGATGTCCCTCTTCATTACTGCTAGATAGAGGTGTCCATGTTTTTGCAGGTGTGCTCCGGGGTTTGATTAAAGCCCGTGTTGGGGCAAACTAGTGTTACAAAGTCACCAACCCCTTCCCTCCCCCCCCCACGCTCGCGCGCGTCTTTAACACGGGGCGGGTCGGTGAATATGCAGTCAGGCGCCATCATGTGTGACTTCATTAACGGCTCCATCACTTTCTGTTTATTTAATTTAGATGTGGAATATAAACGAGCGTTGGCGTGGAAACGAGAGCGCGAGCGATGATTATGCTAATGGCGGCCTTCAGCGAGATGGGGGAACGTGCCCTTTGGTGAGCTGCTAAAGACAAATCTTAATTGGCGGGGCAGGTAATAACTTCTCTCCAAGCGCAGCTGTAAATCCTCCCCGCTCGCGTTTTTACGGTTTGCCGCGGAAAGCTGTCGTAATTAAACAGCACTGTGACAATTTCTTTTTTTATTTCTGTTAACCTGGAGTAACAAATCATGCCGTTCTTGATGAGGAAACTGTTTCTCCCTCTTAAAACTTGGGGGAAATTGAAATATTCAAATGTGCTTAAGTGCTAATTTAACAGCTCCAGATATGTTTACCATACATTACACAGCGCTGCTACTGCATGACGGGATGGGACTAATTATAATCAGGGTGGAATAAAAAGAAGAATTATACTATCTTATATTGATGATTTAATGTTCGATTCAGCTCATTTCAGTTTGTTTATATACAGCATCATAGTTGCCTCAGAGTCAATAACAAAAACTCAAACAACAGTGTGACTGACTGTCAAACAACAGTAACGGGAAACAATAATAAAACTGAAAAGCGAATAAAAGCCACAAGACAATGAAGGAGGAGATACAGAACCGCAGAGTTTGATGTTCGGTAAAAGCTCTCGTCTCCAGCATTCAAGTAACCAGTACAATTGTAACATGTCATAACAGCATAAAAATCTACATTGATAATAATAAGTAATATCACTATTCTATTAGAATGTACACTAAACTAACTAAAAATATGAAAAAATAAATAAAGAAATGCATTGCGCCATAAAAATATCCGTTTCTGCGCATAACTACAGAGCTGCGCGCTTTCGTAGCCTTTCCACTTATTCTGCTGTTGTTACCTCGTTATCGCTTGTGTTCTGTCATATATTGATCATTGCAGCATGTTAAAATAACAGCATAATAATCATTTGAGTGCATTTGTATAACGGATTAAAGTAAGTAAGAAATCTTACAATTCAGTGGTTTTCAACAGTGCCTCGGTCCCAAAATTGCCAGGTACTTTTGCTGTAGGAGAAAAAGAAACTCTAGCAGGCTAATGTCAGCCGGACTCCTCATCACCTTCTGGCCTGCTGACATTAAACAGGTCAAGGTGCAGTGTGTGTGTGTGTGGATTAGGTTTATATTACATTGTGGGGACCAAATGTCCCCCACAATGTAATAAAATCCAGATTTTTTTGACATTGTGGGGACCATTTTTCAGGTCCCTACAAAGATCTGTGACTGCAATCAAAAAAGTAAAAATGCCAAAAGTCTTGTGTCGTCGTTGGTTGCTTATGGTTAAGGTTAGGGCTGGGTAGGGGTTAAGGTCGTCAAATTGTGATTAGATTTTTCCCCATCGAAATGAATGGAGAGTCCCCACAAAGATATAATTATAAATCTGTGTGCGTGTGCGTGTGTGGTGTTGTCTTCTGTCATGACGTCTGTAGGTCCTAAACATAATATATCAACACAAAGATGGGATGCTATATTCTCTTTCCCTCCACGAGTTTACTAACTGCAGCATTAGACACAATATCGCGCCATTTCTGCCAGTAATCCGGCGAATTGTCCAGCCGTTTAGCCACAGAGCGGAGACGACAGCGGGGCACCTTGGGAAATTCCAGATGGTGGTATTTCTCTCAGTTATGAAGCATCTATACTGTAGAGACCCTAATAAGGAAATGGTTGGTCTTTTTTTTAACCTTCTTTGGTGTGACACGTGTTACAGTTCAGGCAACAGCTACGGTGACCCCCTGTGGAGTGAAGCGTCACTGACCATGGGATGAACAACAGCCTTCAGCCTTTTATGAGACAGAATCAGACAGAAAAGCTGTGCTTCTCGGCTAAAACAGAAACCCTGAATGTAAGCAACCAAACGAACTACAGGAGTGTCCGTGTTCAGAATTCCTGTCATGTATCAGCATGGCTGAGCTATTTAGAGCAGTTCCGTAATCTGAAATCTCGACCGGCTTCGTTAGTTTGTGGACAGGGCTTTTTGCTAGGTCATGCACACATCACTACAGCAAGCTGGCTTGGCCTTAGGGGTACTGGCCCCAGCTGAAAGCTGATTGGCCCTCAGAATGCCCCCTGCCCTGTCACTGGCTAATTTGAAACATAGAATTGGATATTAATAAGGTTAGCCCTTTTACTTCAGTTATAGGTATCACCATATAAAATTTTAGAATTGGTTCTGCTGCAATTCCATGCATTATGGAAGCGGATACAAGGTTTGTGTGTGTTGGGGGGGGGGATAATGGGGGTACTCCTGGCACAGATACTAAACCATGAGCTGGGGGATGGAAAACT
>JAODLD010000044.1:20440632-20492961 GCA_026781065.1 Mormyrops boulengeri | reverse complement strand
AATTTAGCGTCTTGCTAATGGCAGATTTTTCCCTCCGTTTTTGATTATATGCGCTCTGTTTTCCCGTGACACCAGAGGGATGCTCGGAGAAGCTGCGATGATGTGGAAGGCTCATGAAATCAGGGACCTTGGCTGAGGAGTCAGTGCATTCAGCACGGCAAAAAGAGGAAATGAAAACAATTTCTTGCTGCCTTCGATGGACACCTCGCTTACAAAGGGCCTTTTGTTGTAGCTGAACACAAGAAAGAAGACCTGAGCCTTAGAATGCATCTCTGTCAGATTGTGAAAATGATTGTGTTTGAATTGCCGCCTTGCGGTTGGTGCCCTTGGGATGACCTTTGAGAGGATGGTGCTTGCGATGCCTACATGCATTTCTCCATGCTCTGCTTACACCTTACAGTTCTCTGTGGCACTGTGCATCTTGCTAACCTTTTGCTCTGTCTCTCTACCACCCCCTACTGCCCCTCTCTCAAACAACGCCGTCACCACCACTCCAGTGATCTGAAGCGCAGGGTTAGGATTCTGATCGACGGCTCCCTCATCATCTCCCAAGTGAAACCGGAGGATGCTGGGAAATACACCTGCAGTCCCAGCAACAGCCTTGGCCGCCCGCCCTCCGCATCTGCACACCTGACGGTGCAGTGTGAGTGTCACCGCCGCGAAGAGCAGCCGCACACACCCGCTGCTCCGCCAGCTTCCGCTACGTCGGCTACCCTACCTGCACCTTCGCCCCCAAAGCAAAAATAATACTGCAGAACTCAAAGTGACATTTCCGTGGATAATCTCTTATCAGTTTTAAGCCTTTAAAACCCAGTCGTTTTGCAGCAGGAGTGATACTAGGATATTTTAAAGGTGGGGGCATAAGAGGGGCTGTAATTCATACAGAAGGGCCGACCTAATCATTAGCCAATGATATGTTTTGAATCGGCGGGTGACAGGTGAGGGGACACTTTGGGGCCAATTAGCTTTCAGCTAGAACCAGTGCCCATGTGACCACGCCCCTGTCTACCCCCCAGTTTTGCACTCAGCTCTTCAGTGTTTATATGTCATGCAATTGTCTGCTTTCCATGTGAAATTACTTTTTTTGACTTGGTTGGAGGACACTGCAGCGCATGTTCATTCTGTCTGGATTAGGGCCTTCTTAGTGACTGCGTAGAGTGCGCGATTTGGCAGTGAGAGATCTGCAAGCAGGAACGCAAGTAAGAGTAATGGATCTCGCACCCAATTTCCTGCTGTAATTGCCGGTAGACTCCGGTCGCGTGCTCCAGCCTCCCTGGGCGCCAGAGCGAAGCCCATGCATCCATGGTAACTCCCCCTCATAGCCGGGAGGAGGAAGTATCCTCATCGCCAGCCCCCATCCCGCCCCCCCATCCCAGGATGAGTGCAGTGGACTCGCTGACCTTGAGCCAAGCAGTCTGGCCTCAACTGAGCCTTCCAGGAATGGAAAACGCGTATTTTTTTTAGCAGCGACCATTTGTGCAAGTATCATGAATATTTAAAGACAGGTTTTCGTTAAGATTAAAAAAAAATAAATTTTATACGTGACCTCTGAAATGTCAGGTGCGACTGTCTCAATTAAAACGGGCTCTCGTCTTCCGAAGACGCGACGTTCCGAGGGTTGCGGGATGTCCTCTGGTCTCGCTTCCCAAACGTGCCGGCGGAAGCTGGGCCTGCAGGCGCCTCCACTAGGCACTGGCAGTTTTTGTTTGGAAAAGGAGCAGTGCCCCCCTTTCCACTGGCCCTTCCTAACCACAGTACCCTCTCCGTGATGTTTTTGAGAAGCAGCATGGGTAAAAGCTGACTGACTTGAAGAGGGGGTCCCTCCAGGGACCGCATATGGGATGATGTCATTCCCTGCTCTGCGGAAACCCCCCTCTGCCGCCCCCCCCCCAGCCCAGTCCCGCTTGGCAGAAGCACGGCAGCTATGCAGCACGGAGTCTATGCCAAGCCTTCCAGCTCCACCCCAACACCCTCCTTCTTTATGTTAAACCCGCAAATTAACCCCTAGATGGGTGTCCCTAGCCCCCCCTCCCCCAGATAACAGTAGACACCAGTTACCACCCCAGTCTGTCTAGACAGGGTTCCCTTCTTACCATCCAGGGATCTGCAGTCCCCACCATAAAAGATCCCAAACTGCACGCAGCGGGTTTCCCTTATAAGGAAATTTCCGGGAATGAGGCCACCCCCCCTCCCCCCGCCTCCTGGATGAACCTGTCAAGCAGGACTCTTCGCTGCCAAAGATTTTGAGTTCTGCTCTGGTGTACCATGCTGCCTGCTGCAGCCCGCTTGTGGTTGATTTCAGAACTAGACAGGCTGCTTACATGAAGACCCCCCCGCTGGTCACCCCTCAGCAGCCCGATGGCTCGACTCCATGTCATGCTCGTGTATGTAGCCAGCCCTGGGGCCACTATGACATATGACGGCCTGTTATCCCTGATTGGCCGATTACTCTGTCACATGCTTTTGCGGCTATGGAATTTATGTCATGGAGACCAAAGGCCAGAGGGCCGTGATTCATTTTGTTGCCCATTTTTCAGATTCTTCGGGTTTCTTTTGACTGCCTTTTTTCGGCTGACGGGTCATGCTCCTCTGAGTACTTTTGGTAACTGCCTTGTTTAACAGCGAGCCCCATGCAGAAAGTAACTATGTTTGCATCACGGGGTCTCAAACTTGTGGTATTGGTTCATCGGTCTCTTTAGATTTTGTTCAGCTCAGGGGCATGTACAGAGGCAGAGCCACAGCAGGCACTGGCCCCAGCTGAAAGCCAATTGGCTCCTGGAGTGCACACCTCCCCTGTCACTCACCAATTCAAAAGATATCATTTGTTAATTAATTAAATATGACCCCTCACATATCCGCCACATTAGAAAATCCTAGAATCGCCTCTTTCCCCTCCACCTGGCTTTTTACTGACAGTTTTACCTGCCATATTTAATGTCTCTGAATGGTTTTTGATGCAAGGAAGTTCGATTAACGTTTGCTGGTTCCTTGTTCCGATGTGTTTTTTTTTCTTAACTGAAGCTTAATAAATGAACATTGTACAGAGAGTCGTTCGGGTGACCCTGCTTCCCTTGGCTGGATGCCTGGAACGTTGCATCTCAGTCATAATCGGGGTGGCATAAGTGGCTACTTAGGGCATAGAGGAACCCCCCCCCATCTGATCAGCCTTTTAGAATGGGGGGGTGGAAGGTGACCAAGGACAATTAGATTAATCACATTTTACTTAGGGCCCCAAAAAATGTTGGGCCAGCCTTTGGTCATAATGACACTCTGAGCTCCCCCCCAGACCCTGCCCGAGTCGTGAACATGCCATCGGTCATCTACGTCGCGATTGGACTGCCAGGATACATCCGCTGCCCAGTGGACGCCAACCCACCCGTGACATCGGTCAAGTGGAAGAAAGATGGGCTTCCTCTGAGGGTGGAGAAGGTGAGCCAGGCGTCGGGGGGGAGGGGTCATCAAAAATGGCCTGGCATAGCAGGCCATGGATGATCATAGGGAATCTTGACAGAAGTGTGTCAAACACCAAACGAATGTAAATATCCCTAGACCCATATAGCATGGGATCTTCGGCTCGGCGCAGAACGTGGGGCCGTTCCCAGAGGCCTGCATTACGTGGTGTTCCGTTTCAAAAGATGAAAATTCAGCTTAAAAGAGAAGCATCTTGGAAGCACTACTCTGTTTATCCATTAGTTTCCTTGGATACATATTCTCTAAACCCATGAATTTCTGTCAACAGAGTTCCAATAAGGTTGTAGTACTTTAGTGGTTGAATGACGCCGCTTGCATTAACTGGGTGTGGTGTGTAGCTCCCTGGGTTAGGATGCTGTGATCAGAAGGTTGCTGGTTCAAATCCTGTGGTCACAGTGATTTTGCCATTATGCCCTTGAGCAGGGCCCTCTTTTCCCAAAAAAAAGTGCATCGCTTTGGATGAAAGTGTCTGCTAAATAAATTTACATAAATACTTAGCAGACACCTTCATCCAAAGTGACATTCAAGCGAGGATCAGAGAACAAGGCCAGCCGGTGTCCCCAGAGCAATTGAGGTGACACACTGCCCGGCAATTTGCCAGACTGTTAGAGGCGAAAGCCTCTGATTGGTTGCCGGGATTTTACTGCCCGCCCCCTTCTCCAACAGTACCCCGGCTGGAGCCAAATGGACGATGGGAGCATTCGCGTGGCGGAGGTGACAGAGGATTCTCTCGGCACCTACACCTGTGTGCCTTACAACGTCCTGGGTACCATGGGACAGTCCCCCCCAGCCCCCCTGGTGCTAAAGGTACCTCTTCTACCTCCCATTCGCGCCCGTGTCGCACCCTCGTGACACCACTGACCCTCGGGCGTGTTAACCCATAGGACCCCCCCAAATTCTCGGTGGTCCCTGGAGGGGAATATAGGCAGGAGGCTGGGAGAGAGCTGGTCATCCCATGTGAGGCTGAGGGAGACCCCTTTCCAAATATCACATGGAGGAAGGTAAGCCCCCCCCCCCGACCTAAATTCATTAAGGCCTTAATGAAGCTGCCCTTTTAACAATTAAGTGCACCAACATGTCATCAAAGGTCCCCATAATAATGTTAATGTTCCAGCGATTGCGGACATGAGTGCATGCTGCATGTGAGTGAATCTGTGTGATGATAATACTCTACTGACGGCCCTGACACCATGAAGGTCCTGAAGACCTTGAAGGTTCTCATTAGCATGATGTTGACTTTAGATACATCCGTAGTGGTTTTGAAATCAAAGAGGGACCCACCTCACAAACACACACACACACACACACACAGGTTTGTAATTATATCTTTTAACTTTGTGGGGACTCTCCATTCATTTCTATGGGGAGAATTCTAATCCCAACGACCTTAACCCCTACCCAGCCCTAACCTTAACAAATGGTCCTGAAAAATGGTCCTGACAACGTCAAAATAACTGGTTTTTATCACATTGTGGCGGACATTTGGTCCCCACAATGTAATATATACATAATCCACACACACACACACACACACACACACACAAACGCTGCCAGGGTATCAAAGACCTTTGCCTGCATTCAAACATGCGCCAACTAAAGAGGCTTCTCTCTGGTAAAGGTAGGGAAGCCCAGCCGAAGCAAGCACAACGTCCTACCAAGAGGCAGCTTACAGTTCAAATCCCTCAGCAAGGAGGACCACGGGGAGTGGGAGTGTGTCGCCACCAACGTCGCCACGAGCATCACTGCCAGCACGCACCTCCTAGTGATCGGTAGGGGCGCCTACCACGAGCCGGCATCGTTCTTTTATTTTTGGTGTTTATGGAAGGTAGCTCCGGTCCAATTTTCAGACGAATGTATGCAGTTGGTGGAAGGATGGATCGTATAAGTCGTTACTTTAGGTGTCTCTGGTCAAAACAAGTGAAATTAAGAGCAGAATGAGACGCGGAGGTGCGGAACAGCCAAAGTGTCGGTCGTCATGGCAACACAACAAAAAACAGCAGCGGTGAGCTCTGATTGCTCAGCGCCGTTGACATCCGACAGATGGGAAGGCGGTGTTTAGAGAGCGGTTTTTCAGGTTGGCCGAGTGGTGTTGACATTTGGGACCTACAGACGAGCAAACATCTGCCTGGTGCCCAAACCCGGCCCGAGAGGGTGGGCCAAGCGATTTCAACCGGGCGAGAAAGAGTTTAACTGGAAAGCGTGAACATGAACACATTTAAGGATGCCTGTCCAGCCAATGCGGGCTCCATCTTAGATTCAATTAGGTTTCACTTTTTTTCCATTGTATAGTATAAGTACGCTGCCAAAAGTACATAAGTGCTACAAACGGTTGTACAATATATTCATGTGTATAAATAAACAGAAAATGTACATTTATACCAAGGCTGCTCTTTCTTGCTCATGGAGATCTACCACCCTGCAAAGCTTAGCGTCAGTATAGCTGGCTCTGATACTGAGATGCTACTGAAGGACCTGATCATCTATCAGGTGTGTTAGGCTGCACCTAAGCTCCTCAGAGTATAAATCTCCAGGAGCAGGAATGAGCAGCCACTGACCGGTACAGTGGTATATATGGTATAGATGGTGTGGTATAAATAATTGGTATATGTATCATCTATTATCTATGATTGCAGTTAAGATGAATGAGAGCTTCTGTCCTGTATATGTAAACACATACACACACAAATAATATGTTTAAATAGATATGAAGTGGGGGTGGTGTGCAGTTTATGTTATTGGGGGGTGTGGATGAATGTTATTGGTGGTGTTCCGAGTTCAGCAGGGACATGGCTATGTGGATGAAGATGTCCCTCAGCCTCTTGTACCGCCTTCCGGACAGTAGGCTAATGGCTGATATGTGCTTGATGAGCTCCTGTTCCTCTCCTTTTTGGCCATTCATAAGGTCAGATATTTCACAGGACCAAATTCGCCTGGTCTGACTCCTTGAAGGCCTTCACGGTGTGTGTGACGTCTGCCCTTTCGCTAACATCTGGTTCACTAACCGTGATTCAGCTGCTTGCTATTTAGACGCTATTCCATGTCCGCTCACCTTGGGTCTCTTTCCGTGACCTCAGGAGTTCTAACCCTCCCCTCAAATCCTGTTCTGCTTTAATAGAGCATCAATTTACAACTGGTGCCGAATGAAACAGCCCCGAAATTCCTGCCAGTAAGAGGGGAAAAAAAATGGTGTGATTAGTGGATCGTCTGAAAAATAAGCGCTTGCACTTCAGAACACTCTTGGAGGGAGTTGGGTTTTTTTGGTCTCTTCCCCCAAACTCTTTCAGGAAACGATGCTTCTCCAAACGTTTGTAGCCATCGTTACGGCGAGATTTTATGTCAATGAATTACAGTCCGGCTGATTTTTTTTTTTTGTGACCTGGGATAAAGTGACAAGGTCACCTCCTGAAACGGAAATGTTGGAGTGAAGCTATTCCTTTCCTGCTGTATCAGGCCGTCTGCGTTTAACTCTCACGGGCCTCTCCGTAGCGGTGCCTGAGCATTGTGTGTCGGTAATTAATGCATCTCCGCGTCCAGATGGTTTCAGGGGAAAAAAAAACCCTACTTGAAGTTGTGAGATGGCAGAGGTGATTTTGTGACCTGATGGTATCCCGTGATGGTATCCCGTGATGGTATCCCCTGATGGTATCCCGTGATCTTCTCCTCTGGGTTCCGTTTAATCTGGCTCCCTGTCAAAGCTCCTGGCTGGAAAAAACATCACACGGTAACAGAAAGGTGCCATTATCTCTGACTTCCAATGACGTGGAGGCTGGTGAAATTGGGCCTCTCGGGTCTTTAAGAGCATGGGGGGGGGGGGGGGCTTAGCGATCAGATTGCAATATTTGCAGAAGCTTTACGATGGCCCCCCCTGCACCACACCAGCACGCTAATTATGAGTGAGTGCAAGTCTGGTCTAGGGAGATAAATTTAACAATGTGAGATGTTGATCTCGTGACAGTGTTGACGCTCTGGAAGCCCCGATTATAAACATCTAATTATATCTGCTATGCTTTTAACAATAGCAGAGTCTTCCCGTTTTCGGAGGAAAAAAAATCAAAGCCTTCAGGAAACCAATTTAAGAGTACAGCTACTGACACTCAATATCATACAAATTGCAAGTGATTCCTTGGGACATAAATTTTTACTTCTCTGCGTACACTTATCGAAATTTAATAGAAGCGTAATTTTGCAGGTCCCTACGTTTTCTCTGAAATGGTTATATTTATTTATTGGCGGTCTGGGTAAATTGTCATGGTAGTCATAGCAACACATTCTTACATCAACATGAAGGTTTATTACTAAATCTAAAAGTGCTGTAAGTAAGTATCAAGAGATTTGCCAATTGTTTGCCTGAGCTGTAATTAGTACTGTAAAACATGTCTCTGTTCTTTAAAGTACTTGATTTATAAGTATTGTATGTATAATCTCTGGCTTTTCTAGGACTGAATCCAGTAACATTTATATTACGTGTCTGGTTTGCACAATTATGTATAATCTTTTTTGTGGAATGCTTTATTGGTTCTGGTTGATGTGGTCCGTGTTGTGCACCCACCCTGCTAGGCACAAGTCCTCATGCCCCAGCCAACGTCCATGTCTCAGCCTCGACGACCTCAGCCAACGTCTCCTGGGAACCCGGATATGATGGCGGATACGAACAGACATTCTCAGTCTGGTACGGCCATGTGTGAGTCATCCCAGCATGCTTTGCTTTCTGCTTCTTTCCTAACCGTTTTGATTTTTTCCTGAGCTTTGTCCTGCTGATGTGAGGCTGTGGTGACCCCGGAGGGGATGGTGGGGCAAGATAGGGGTAAAAGTCCTGACTGGGGTAGGAAGGCGGGGGGAGAGTTGGATGCATACAGAAGTTTTTGGTATCTGTTTTAATTTGGAATGGGAGTGGGGGGTGTCTCCATGTCATAATTAGTGTGTCTAACTATTGGGGCCACTAATTGATTATGTTGTGTTCCATTTACCTCAGAAATTGGAAGTCGGTGCTGGGAATGACGCTTTACTCAAGTTAACCGCTTTCCATTACAAGAAGTTGGAAAGCCATTTAGCAATACCAGTTCTAGCCAGGTTCATTGTTAGCAATACCAGTTGATAACAACGCATTACATGGTATTTTGTGCTCATGGGAGTTTTACTTGCACAAAAATGTTCTGAAGGCAGAAGAAAAAATTATTGGTTCAGGGAGATAACCAATCGGATTGTAGAGGAGGTGGGTCCAAGCAACTAGAGGAGGCAGAACTAACCAATCAGATGTCCTGGTCCTGCCTCCTCTAGTGGCTTGGACCCACCTCCTCTACAATCTGATTATCTCTCTGAACCATTCATTTTTCCTTCTGCCCTCAGAACATATTTTATGCATACAAACATCATAGCAACATGTCCAGAGACAGAGGTTGGACAGTCCTGTGTGTGTACAAAATAAGACATAAGTACAAATAAGCAGTACACAACTGCAGCTTTCAAACCTGTTGATGAAGGGTGCAGCCATCTTGAATTCTGAGGTTGGGATTGTAGAGTTTCCTCCGACTTTCCAAGTCAGAACTCCGACTTCAGGGGGCATTCTTGTTGAGATTTCTGACTAGGAACTTGGAAATTCCGACTCCGTGATACAAACGGAATGCACAATTAGACCCCCTTTTCATAAACCTCTATTGACTCTGGTGCAGGAAAGTCCACTTATTTCTTAAACTCTTTCCCAATATTTGCCGTTCTTGGAGGGTGTCACTAGTTCTAATGCAATCAGTTTATGTCCCCTAATAAATATAAGTAAGTGTCCAGAGCACAGACATTTCAGTGGCCTTCTCTGGGACAGAGATTAGCAAGCAGCTAACACTAGCAAAGTGGTGAATGCTGGCGTTCTTGCACCACAGTGTCTCATGGTGGTCCGGTACCGGCCATTCATTTTGGAAGTCCGGGTGTTCCCAAACGCACTGTGGTCGGCCAGGATCCAAATAGATGAATGTGGTACAAAAAGTTATATATAGCACTTATATATAATCTGGAATTTGTTTAAGCTCTTGCGGGACTGAGCTGTTGTGAAACACTGTATATAAAACACCTTATTAAGACACAGGGACAATTATGGGTTTCTGTTGTAAGCAATTAGTATGGTCATTAAACGTTTCACTGAAAAGTAATAACGAGTTTGTGTGATTTAAGGGCAGTATTGTGTCCTCTCGTCGTATGCTGTGGGAGCACAGTCATTACAGCTGTTTGTGCAATGTTTTCAGACCTGACTCGATGTGGCCTACCAGGAAGCATGAAGGAAACTACTGATATATTTTACATATACTGTTGACATATATATTGTTGACTTTGTTGTGTTTCACGTTTTCACGACACTTGTGAGATATACTTTTATGCACACTGTGTAACGGCCATGATGCCTTCTGGCTCAAAGGCCACCTTGTCATTTTACTTGCACATTGTCATATTCAATTAGATTAGCTTATAGATATCAACATTATTGTCAACACACAAAGTAAAGGAACTCAGATGGCGAAACGCAGACACATATATACAGCAGAAAGTAGTTATGGGAAAAAAATGGGGGCTCATTCAACCGCAGGTGTACCGGCAAGCCAGTTTGTCTTTTGAGAAAGGGAGCTATTTCTGGTGCGGCTTGGTGATAGGGCATGGGCAGGCTCACTGGGGGGTGGGGGGGGGGGCTTCCTGGTTTCCTTGTTAACGATTTATGGGAATTAGGGGCAGGTGCGCAGGCTCAGCAGCACATAGTAAGACATGAAAACCAAAACTGTGGTTTTCGTGAGAATGAACAAGACATTAATCTTGGGAGTGCGTGTTAGACAACTGTATCAACCAAAGCAGTACATCAGAGTCACAGCAGGATTATAGAGGCTAGAACTCAGAGCAGATATCATTTTATACCTTCAGTCTTGAATGAAGGACTGGAAGAACCAACCAGCACAAGCCAACTAGTCACCTGACTCTCCTTCCCAGGAAGGCCACACCCCCTTCCCTTCTGACAATAATATGGAATGAAGAACACAAATGTTTTATGTGTGTTCTTCTTTAAGGATTCTTATAACAGGTCAGGGGGCATTCTTAGGGGGTGGTACTGGGGAAGATGGGAGTGGGGGGTGTGTGGTGGGGGGCAGAGAGACGTGGGGGTGGTGGCGGGTCACACCTTCTCCCTTTTCCTCCTTCACCGGCTGCCTCGCTCTCCTCCTTTTGCTCAGCACAGCTTGGCTTTCCCTGGCTGCTCCTGTTCTCTTGATATTCCACCAAATATCCTCATTCTGTCCCCCCACCCCTTATTTACATCATTTACTTATTTAAGAACATCCCTTCAAGATGTTCTGCCAAATGGTATTCAGGAACATTTTTTTTTGGGGGGGGGGGGGTCCAATTTGTTATGATTCTTTCAGTATTGTTGTGACATCCCTTCACACTTTTGAATCACCCTCTATTGCCTGTATAGAGAAATCTGTGTAGTTCACAATATAGATGGAAAAGGACAATGATGTCAGACACCATGTTCTGGGACGCTCTGTGTTGGTATCCTAGCAACCACTGACTTTTGCGGATAGCGAATACAGCAACAATTCAACGGGAATGAAGAAGATAAAATGATTATAGGATTGTAAATCTATTTTATTGAAAATTATTGTTTAAAATTATTTCATTATTTAACATTGAAATGTCAGCTTCAGTCTTTGGAAAGATTGCTAGTATCATTATAAATTACTTTTTAAAATAAAAAATATATACTTTGTAAACAAAATTGCCCTTTGTTGTGTTGGCACTATGAGGTATTATGATTGCACTATAGTCAGTTGATAACAGCTTTGCAGTGCATTATGGTTACATGGAGGATCACAGTGTACGTCATCTGTATGTACCTAACTTGCAGGGCATTCTGAGTATTAGCGCTATATAGTAAGTCGGATTTGCCTTAAGGATCTGAGCATTGCTACAAAATGGCAGACATGCTGTATAGTGCACTGTTTCAGTAATAGGGAGTGATATCAAAAACAGCCCTTGCGTCCTCAGACGAGACCACTTTGGGGAAGGGAGCGTAACCATGGTGACTACGCATCCAGGATAGGGTGTGTATGCGTGTGTGTGTGTGGGCACGCCTGCGACCACGAGTGGGTCTGTTTGTGGGCGTGTCCATGCGTGCGCATGCGGGTTCGTCTGGAGGGTGCAATTGAGTTGTGTTTACTGGGGGAGGGCTGACGTTGAGGGACCCCCCCCCCGCAGGCTGATGGGACGGCTAGCAGGGGTGATCGTTCACAGTTTGGGGCTCTTCGGCACAGTCCTCTCATCCGGCAGCCTGGTTCATTCCAACATGCCGTGCACCTTCCTGCCTCACTGACTCTGATCCAGCAAATCAGTGCTCGATTAATCTGGTCTAAGGTATAACCTGCGGAGAGCGGGGCCGGCACTGCCCACGCTCAGTCCCGGGGGCTTTGCCTGGCTGAGCAACCGGCTCGACTTGTAAAGGAGGGCGAGCCCACTTAGAATACTAATGGCGTCCTGGGTTGCCCTTGCTTATTTAAGTGGGGTATCACCCAGGGGGTAGCTGCATAATGATGGGGGAGTAGGTGATGGTGGGGCTTTTCCATGGCCCCTCTGGTAATCCCTGTGAGCACAGTGTCCCTCTAGGAATAGATGGTGTCCCCCTCCGCTCCCCAGCCTCCACAGAAACTGGAAAATAACGTCCCCATGCATTTAGCTTAGATCCTTCGCACAGCGTGTTTCAGTAAAGAAATTTGCATGTGCCGGCGGGAGGTGGGCTTATGCCATATCTGGCCCATGTACCCTGGCCAATTAGACGTCATTGCCTTCACTCAGCCAATAAGGAGATTGTGGTCATGGCTGATGGACAGACAGCTCAACCAATCCTGCCACCCACCCACCATTCGGGAGGCAGGACGTCTGGAGCTTCCTTTGGCTGTCAGACATGTGCTTCGCTCAGACGGCGTCTCCCCCCCCCCCACCTGTCAGCCGTGCCGGCTTCTGATGCGCCCCTCCGCGGCGTTCTTGTGCCCACCCTTGCCCAGTCCCTCCACTCTGACAGCCTGACGCGAATGCGCTGGCACCCCC
This sequence comes from Mormyrops boulengeri, assembly GCA_026781065.1. Taxonomy (NCBI): domain Eukaryota; kingdom Metazoa; phylum Chordata; class Actinopteri; order Osteoglossiformes; family Mormyridae; genus Mormyrops; species Mormyrops boulengeri. The sequence goes on along the minus strand of JAODLD010000044.1, from coordinate 20,480,418 downwards.
GCGCGCTCTGCCGGCAGTCACGCGCACGCCGTTTTGGTCCGCCGTGCTTCAGAAGTCGAGTGGAGACAGAACGGTTTGGTAGAGAACGGCGTGTACAAGTACAGCATGTACCAGTCCTGTAAGCGTCACAAATTTGTCACAATCCCCCATCCGGCTACTCGTTATCGTTACTCATGCTGCCTGAACACTGCCAGGCACACCGCTGATACTTAACACTTGTGCTGCAGAAAATATTTGAGATATCCAAAAATAAAAAAGGTTTCAGAAGAAAAATCCTCATTCATATCCTGACTGCGGCATGGAGCCAGTCAGGGACATAAGTAGAAATTCTGGGTCCCCTGACAAATTGTCACTTTCACTCCCTTTTGTATTCATTTCATGAATTCAAGGCCCCCTGTGAAGTGCTGGGCCCCCAAAATTTGCCAGGGTATCCATGCCCTTACTGTGCTCCCTCATGCTAGTACAACTCTTCTCACAGGTAACTCACGCATAACTAATCGGAATAGAAGGCGGATACGAGTCGAGACGGTCCTAGCACTGCCCGAGGGCACCCAAAAAGCCCTGAAGTATTTTTGAAAAGTCAGTAATGTCGGTATAAGCATGTGATCACAATCAGACGACTGCAGGTACCATCGTGAATAAATCATTTATAAATAGGAATAAATTGTGCTTCAAAAATATATCAGTAAAAAGTATTACACTACCACTACATATTACCACTGTTACTAATTCTGCTGCTACTAATATTTCTGCACTTAGCTGGAAGATGCAGTACCTCAGAATGAACTGTGGGTGGCAGGATGGCGCCTCTCGCAGCGCAGTCGGCGTGTTTGCATGTGCCCAGCTACCGCCCTTTAAAATGTGTCCGCGAGCATTGCGTGTGCTGCTGCGCCGTACCTGGCGGCATGCTTTGCCCTCCATCCCTCCATGCCTGTTTGTGTTTCGTGCCGCAGAGCATTACGAAAGTGCCGGCGTGCATTATGGGAAATTGTGCTGTGCATCCAGGTAGTCTGGCTCCTATAGGATCCAGGCTGTTTAAGCATCCTGGAGCTTCCCTGGATCTGTCAATCTTTCCTTATCCAAACCTTCAGATCTTCAGGAATGCAGCATAGGATATTTTTTTTAATGCCCAGGCTTTACATATCTAGATTTTAATGTTTTGCCTGCATTTTAATCCTCAAAGTTTTTAAAAATTGAAAACTACTTTGTAAAAGTCATCTGGTATGATAAATCCGAATTAAGATAACAGATTATTTTGACCTGTAGATCATTTATTCTTAATTATCTTGATACTTTTTGGATAACTCATTAAGTCAAACCTAATTTTTAGTGTTACTGGGGAGATGATAATATGTCTTTCACTAATGCCTTGAAGTGTCACATGGGGGGTCACGACCCTGACTTGAACACGTCTGTCATATGGGGGTCCTTCTTACTGCAGGGAAGTGGCCATAAAGCAGAGTAGAATTTTGTACATTACAGTTTCCCAACAGAGCTTTAATGCGCCAGCAGGGGGCGACAAATGCCGAGAGCGGCCCCTATTTCAGTACTAGACAGCTCACCTCGTGACTCTGCCGGTCAGTGACCCCTCTCGCGCTTGTGTCCGACTGTCCCGGATGGCGCAGGGTGAAGAGAGCACAGCTAGGGCCACACGATTGGCTCTCGGTGCCCGTGCCCGTCGCTCAGACCTGGCTGCTGGTGCAGGGCCTGGAACCCGAGACAGCGTACCAGTTCAGCGTCCTGGCGCAGAACAAGCTGGGGACAGGCCCGTTCAGCGAGGTCGTCACTGTGAACACGTTAGGTAGGTGGAGCGGCCTCCACCGTGCTGGGATAGGGAGCATTCGACGCGTCGAATCACATCCAACATTAATCAATCAGTAATTAAGAAAAGAAGTCATTTAATCAAAACATTCTCATGAGTTAATCAGTCTGCAACATATTGGCAAGTAAGCACCTCATTATACTCAGTACTTGTACCAGTACTCACAGCAATAAACCTTAAGCTTCTTTAAGCCCAGTATCCTTCACTAGGGTAGCTACACAGGTTAGGACTCTGCACCCGTGATCAGAAGGTCACTGGTTCAACTCCTGGTCCTTGAGTATTTCCATTAACCTCAAGTGCTCTAGGGACTAGCAGACCCTACTCTCACTTGTGCAGTGCTTTGTATTTAACTATTCTCCATAACCATTCATCCAGTATAATACAAGAAACCAATATACCATCCAGAAGACTTTAAAATAAGATAATTACATATCAGTCATTCACAGTTGCATGCACTTAACTGGGGCTGCTCAGGGATGTGAAGGCTCACTGCTTCTCGGCCTGTCTGCTTACTTTCCAGTATTTCCTATAAGTACCCCTGAACCACTGGTGCTGCTAACCCCACCAAGGTGCCTCACAGCCAATCGGACACAACAGGGAGTCCTATTGACATGGATCCCTCCAGCCAATCATACGTCGCCAGTCGATCGGTATGTCATGGAGTTCCGCCTGGGAGAGAGGTGGGACATCCTGGACAGTGAGATCCCTCCTGGAGAAACAGAGCTGCTGGCAAGAGACCTTGTCCAGGTAAGAACAACATCTGGGTTTCTCTTGGTCCCAAGTGCATACTTTGATGGACAAATCAATTTGTATAAGCAGTGTTTCCCAATTCAGTCTTCAGGGACCCACAGTCGGTCCAGGTTTTTGCTCCCTTCGAGCTCCCTGCCAGACAGTCCACATTTTTGCTCCCTCCCAGCTCCTGGTGGGGAGCAAAAACCTGGACTGTCTGTGGGTCCTCAAGGATCGGGTTGGGAAACACGGGTATAAGTTTGTTTGATGTGAAGCTGACTTCTGTATGATGACACGTTGACGCTTAACTGGTTTGTGGTTCGTCAAAGTGACCCTCTTTGCGGTAAATTCTTTTCAAGTTTAGTTAATACGCTGGAACCTGTGTAGTACAAGGCTAAAGGATGAAGAAGAGCTTCTGAAGCTTTCATTCCCAGAATTAAATGTCAGAAATGCCATTTTGGGAGAGCTCAGGATCAAAGTGGGATAGAAAGTATTAGTTGGACTTCAAAGTGGTTAGTTTTATCCTTCCTCGGTGACCATGAGGTGCATTACCTGATGAAAAGCTACAGTGCATTTACATAAAATAAGTTCAGATTTCAGTTACTGGCCTGATGGACGTCTCTGCTGCTATCAAACAGGAATATCCGATGTAGGTAGTACAATAATACTCAGACATGATACAAGACATACAAGCAATATAATACACCGACACTGCATAGCACAATATATCATACATAATAGATTTGAAAATGTGTTAGGAATAGGTTATCTTGAAATCCCCAAGGCTCACATTTTCCATAAAGTCAGTCCCATCTCTGATGGAAACTTTTCATGTTTTCCTTATGCATCAGAAACTCACACATGGCTTATACAGGTGAACATAGAAACAGATTATCATGTATGTCATTGACGTTTGAGAGAGGCCTTATTCCGGGCCTGGTACTTGCAGTTCTGCGCATGCTGGATGCTGTAACCTATTTATGGCGTACAGCTGGATTTCACTGGAGCGGTTGAAGTAATTGTCCCATTTGGGATTTCGAATGCGGCGCCCTCCCTCGAGCTTGACTCGATTTCCTGATTCGCCGGCGTGGTGAGCTGTGTTGTCCTCTTGCCTGAAGGTGCATATCGGCTGTTCTCGCCATTCTCTTGAGCCTGGTCGACCAGCTGTCCCACGTCGTTTTGCAAGAAACACCTAGTATGTACCTATTAAAGGAATCGGTGGTGGATGGGTCCCAGAAAATGCGTCCCTCTGTTGAAATGGGTGTTTAGCTTCAGTGCAGATGAAGTCTCTTGTCGCGATGTCATTTCCTGTGCTAGTATACCCATGAGTGTTCCTTCATTTCTGCTTGTGAGATCACTTCCTCTGGCAGTACACATCTTGGTCGTCCATTTACATTTACTCATGAGGTCATTTCCCTTGATGCTATGCTCCTCTTTGTCCCTCTCTGTCTTCTCATGAGGTCATATCCTCTGCCAGTATGCCCCCACTCACCCTCCCGAGTGTTCCCTTGTTTTCCTGATGATGTCGCTTCCTGTGCCCTTGGCTTTAAACTGTTTTTTACTGTACATGATGACTGTAACTACAGTGACCTGCTCCGCGCAGTGCCTCTGTGACCGTGCATAGCATGGTCCCAGCTGGGGGGGTTGTGTGTGGCGTTATTGCCACCTACTTTACTGAACTGCCTGGCCATTCTTCCAGCTAACTAGAAAGTCCCATTCCGTCCCTCATGGCCTGAACTGATTCTGTCTGGTGTCCAATGTCTGGTTCATGTCCACCGCTTGCCAACACTTTAAATTACTGGTTCAACTTACCCAGGGGTACTGATAAAATGTGACAGTCAGTCTTTGACTGCTTGTTCAGTACAGGGTCACAATTAGCCTGCAGTACCTCCCAGGAAATGCGGGACCTGAGGCAATCAAGTAATGCAGACAGCTGTTCTCTTGAACCGCATGTCTTTGGACTGTAAGAGTGGACTTACACAGAGGGTGCAGTTCCTGCAAACTCCACAAGTGGGCCCCTGAGAACACAGTGCTAGCCACCAAGCTAGCATGTAGCAACACAGGAAAATCCTTTGTATTATATACATGGACCATGCATTCCAGGTGAGCCGTAGTGGATTCTAGGGGACATAAGAGGGGCTTTAATTCATACAGAGGCCCAACCTTATTATTAGCCAATGGTATGTTTTGAATCAGTGAGTAATGGGGAGGGGGCACTCCGATGGCCGGTCAGCTTTCAGCTGGAGCCAGTGCCCCCCCACATACACCCCTCGCTATCATTTTGAGTGGTTGGAGAGCTTTTTTTGCTTTCGCTGCAGGATTCGTGGTACGAGTTCAGGGTGATGGCTGTTATGGAAGACCTCATCAGCGAGCCCAGTAACATTGTGGGAGTTTCGAGTACTGGTGAGTCAAGAAGAGAGCATGCAGGTTGAAGTAGATTGCCAGGGATGTTTGAAAGATGCTGCAAGGTTGAAAATTTTCAGTACTTTACTGCCCCCTGTTGGAGCCAAGTAAAACCTGCATCTTTGAATGGTAAATCAATTCTGTCATTGATGAAATTTCTGCGGTGATAGTTTAAAAAATTAAAGCGCAGAGTTAAAACATATGCTTAATTAAATTGCATTTTTTAAAGTGGCTTCTTTTACCTGCTTTAGCAAATAAACTGTATTTTTAGGCTAATCAAGCACACAGTGTTTGCTTGTTTGAAATATTGGTGGTTGGAAACTGAAGTCTGTTCCTGACGCCACTAAGAATTATCCTTCCCGCAGTTGTGCGTTCCAGTTTCTTGTCTCATGTGACTCTCGCCACGTACCTCTCTTCCTCAGACTTCTTCCCTCCCCCAGAGATGGCAGACGAGGGCCTGGCTCGGCCCGTGGTGGCCGGCATCGTGGCCACCATCTGCTTCCTGGCGGCGGCCATCTTGTTCAGCACGCTCGCGGCCTGTTTCGTCAACAAGCAGCGGCGGCGTAAGCTGAAGAGACGGCGAGGTGTGTACTACAACAACGCGTCAACCAGGCTGCCGTGGATCGACTGTGAAATATAGGCGGTATACGCAGGGAGCGAAAATTATTTTTCCCGGTCGGCATGGCGTCATTTTCACTCTTTACCTGTTAGCTTTAGCTTTGCCTCCTGAGAATGCATTTCAATTGAACTTTGGCCATGCGACCCAACAGGGTAACTGATTAAATGAACTGTCATAGAAACGGCATAGCTAGGATGAACATGCCATTAATATAAACAGTAAAATGCAGTCTAATACTGCAACATCTATGTCAGCAGTGTGTTTTTTATGTATATATGTCTTTTTGACCATATCGTTATTGGAGCTGGTGCACTGTGCCTGTTACCGGAAGGTCGCCAGTTTTAGTCCTAGTCTCAGCAGTGCGATGTCACTGTTGGGCTCTTGAGCAAAGGCCTTAACCCCCAGTTGCTCTAGGGACTGTCTGACCCTGATCTCTCAAAAATAAACAAACAAACAAATGAGTCGCTTTGGATAAAAGCATCTGCTAAATCATTAAGTAACATGTCCTGTTGCTTCCGTTCACAAAATTGAGGGTGAGTTACCACTGGGGCGTTTCCTTCTAACCCAGCAGAAATGCAGGCTGTGTAGAATGAAGGTGCATGCTGGGAGATTTCTGTCCTCTTGGCACAATGGCTAGCTGTTCGCGTGGGGCTGGGCGTGCAGAAGGAAAGGCCAGCCGGTCTGGCTTTACGGTACCATGTGAAGTGATGTCTTGCTGTCTCAGTGCTACCCTGAGCGCCTTTAATCTGACCGCAGGTGTAAGTGTCGCTAAGTGCCGCGATATCAAACCAAGTGTGATCTGTCGTCAGTAATGGGGAACTGCTGTAGCAACTGTGAGACTCTTTTTGCACTGTAAAACATCCTATCGATCGTACATGCACACGCACACACACACACACATTCACACTCACAGGCTAACTAGAAAATAGATTTATACTTCTGTTACTATGACAAATATGAATCGTGAGAAAACACAAATTCACGCAGACCTTTTTTGATTGTTTTATGTAGTTAAATATTGAGCTGGTTCTAATTTTGTTCTACATTAAAGTAACATATATTTTCTTTATATTACATCATATGAGTAAAAAATAACACACAGCACAAAGTGTTTATTTTTAATGCGGCGGGTTGAGCCATGTCACCGCTGGGCTCTAGAGGAAAACCCTTAATCCCCAAAATAATGGAAATAATGGAAAATAAATGGCTGATCTTGCACTCTCACTCTTCATTCTCACCTCTATATGTGTCTCATGGAAGACTAAAGATGGTATCTGCATAAGTTGACAACCACCTGAGGAAAAGACATTCTGAAAAACTGAAAGATGCTCTGACTTAATCGTCGCAGACTGAATTACAGCGAGCACATTCTCACCAATTCCCTGGCAGTATTTTGTGCTCATGGGAGTTTTTCTTACACAAAAATGTTCTGAGCGCTGAATGAAAAATGATTGGTTCAGAGGGATAACCAATCAGATCGTAGAGGAGGTGGGTCTAAGCAATGTCTTGGTTCTGCTTCCTCTAGTTTCTTAGACCTACCTCCTCTACAACCTGATAGGTTATCTCTCTGAACCAATCATTTTTTTGTTCTGCCCTCAGAACGTTTTTGTGTAAGTAAAAGTCTCACTAGCGTGTTTTGTGCACCGCCGGTCCAGCCAGCCACTGCCTACTCATCGTCTGTATCTTTCTTGTTTTCTTGTGTCTTCTTTACCAGATCCCCCACTTTCGATAACACACTGCAGAAAAAGCGTCGAGACACCGTAAGTAGCACCAGCTGCAGCAGCTGTTTTTTGTTTATTTGTTTGTTTTAAAACATGCTTCAGTCTATGCCAAGGCATGGGATGGAGCCCTGTGCTCCATGCTGGGCAGCTACATCCGCCAGCCCCTGCTGTGGTCACATCCAACACCGGCTGCCGGTAACCCGGTGCGGGATGGGACGACGTTCTGTCATTCAGCCCCAGTCATGGTTCAAACTGTCAGTATTGATGGAAATGTTTCCTCGCAAGCTTGAGGGTCTACTAAGGTCTGTTCTTACATAAACATGGCTTTGAATTCCAGTACAGGAGGCGTGCACAAATCGTTAGCATGTTAGGACGTTTGCCAATGGCTAAACGACGCCATGCTAATTCAGAACGGTTAGTTTATTTAGAGCTTGGAGTCCAGTTGTATCTTATGGATAGCGCATCCTCCACCCCTTGGCCTGCTCCATCCACCACACTATGCTTTTCTGAGCTTTACTGTTGGTTTCAAGCACTACACTTGGCACCGAAGCACAGCACATGTTAGGAACTATCCCAGCGAACAGGGAATGTTCCCAGAGCTTTAGGTAACGTTATTTAAAAGTCTTCACAGAGTTGGCAGAGAACGTTATTAATGTTAATGGGACTTTATTTCCACGTTTTACGTTTTAACGAAGGTTCTGTCAATGTCAGCAGGGTAACATTGCTACCTGAAAAATGTTCTAAATGTAATTAATGTTGAAAAATATTGTTTTATAATAACTATAATTTTATTGAAGTGCTATATGTGTATACTGCAAATACACGGTACAGTCCTGAACCCATGACCTTAGACGTGTAAAGCAGTAGTGCAACCCACTGTTCTACCGTGCCCTTTGTTTGTGTTTTTTTTACTATTCTTAGTTGTAGTAGTGGGACGTTCTGGGAACATCAGGAAAACAGGACACTTGAACATTTTCAGACCTTAATCGTCATGTTTGGTAAACATTCCTAGAACGAAAAATTGCGAGCTAATTATTAATAATCAAGAATTCCTGAACCACCAGGTGGCATAGTAGACGTTCAGGTTGCAGGGACTTGTCGACCTCCCTACAGCCATCCAGCAGAACTGTCCTTGTCACTGGTGGTGGTTATAATTGACGTTTTTGTCCCCAGAGAGCTGATATATAGCCGAGGATTCAGTGGCAGCCACTGCTCCTGTAAATAGAAGCAGCTGCACCAGCTGTTTCCATCAGGAAAAAAGGTGCGGTGATGTCAGAGAATGCAGGGACGGGAGTCTGACCAATGAGAGGATGTCTTTAGATCCATGGGAGACGATGCACTACACTGTGCCATGCGATACATCTGCTCAACATAGGTAGCTAAACTATATCACATGTAGCACTTTTAGCTATATCACATGTAGCACTTTTAGCTATATCACATTTAGCATCTTGCTTAGTGTGATGCATATGAAGGGATAAGTGAATTTTCCTAATGTTGGATTCAACTGGGCACCATGATTTATGTTGGAACAAACCTTAATGTCGTAATACCTCCTAGCTGTTATTCTTTTTGTTCTTACAATTTTTTTTTCTCCAAATTTTGAAGCATAACACAATTGGGGCTGCTTCTGTAGTTTATCTTAAATATTTAGAAAACCATTTCCAAGTTCAGATTTAAGCTTAAAAATATTATATGTGTGGATATGCCGATTGAGACAAAATAGTCAGATGTACACAAATGAGTAAAGCAGTTTAATATTTTATATCAGTGTTCCCCAATCCGGTCCTCGGAGACCCACAGTCAGTCCATGTTTTTGCACCCTCTGAGCTCCCCGCCAGACAGTCCAAATGTTTCCTCCCTCCCAGCTCCCAGTAAAACATGGATTGTTTGTGGGTCCCCGAGGACCAGACTGTGAAACACTGTTCTATATTGTAATAATATAAATCCAGTAGGTTTCAGGCAACTTAAGAACTTGGCCACAGTAAGTTTGCCATTTCAACTGACTGGTTGAATGCTTGAATGACCCAGAGCTGAATCTCTTATATATACACGGGGACACTGTCCAGGATAAGCTGTGTGGAAAGATGATGAACACTTTGGTCCCAAATTTCTCATTTCCACAGGTATTTATTAGCGAATGCTTCCTTGGCATTATAAAATCACTGATCAGTATTGTGAACAAAAATGAAAGTAATTCATAGACGATGGTTTTCTAAATTACTTTCATCACACCCTTTTCTTTTCTTGAGCAGTTGTGTCTGGCAGTTATTTTATGGGGAGGGGGGGCACGGTTTGTTTAAAAAAGAGTTTTAATGATTAAGGTTTAGATTTGGTTAGCACTGTTGCCTTACACCTTTGGAACCCAGGGTGGAGTCTGCGCCATGGCTTGATGAGTGTGGAGTTTGAAATTTCTCACCCATGTCATCGTGGGGTTTCCCCTGGGTACTCTGGTGTCCCCCCACAGTCCAGAAACATGCTGAGGTGAATTACAGTTACCAAATTGCCCGTAGGTGTGTAAGTGGTATGTGAGTGTGCCCTGCGATGGGTTGGCGCTCCAGCCTGGGTTGTTCCCTGCCTTGCATCTGGGATAAGCTTCAGACCCCCCATGACCCTGAGTAGGACAAGCGGTTACAGAAAATGGATGAATGGATTAATGGATGGGTTTAGATTTGCTGAGGTTGTTAAATTAGGCCAGCTTCTTTGAGGCATGAAATGCTGATTTAAAATCTCTCCTGAGAATGGGTCCCAAGGCCAAGGTTACACCTGCTGTTAAGTACTTGACTGTTTCAAATCCAAACACTCAGTCCAGACACCATTAAGTTCAGAGTCTATACCCTAAACCGTCAATAACAAAGGGGAAATGTACAGACCAATTCTGTTTTCATATTCAGTTCAGTTAATTTTTATATAGTGCCTTTCACAACAGTCTCCCCAAGGCACTTGACAAGAGTGTATGGCAAACGATTACCACATCATTTATACACAGGGGTGCATGAAACAGGGAAATGGGAAGAGGGAGAGAAAGAGTGCCAGAATATTGTATATTCATATATCTATTTTTATATCTGTATATCTATTTATATATTTTATATCAGAGTCCATTTCTGCTTATCTTACATACAGTTTTTTCCGCTGCTTCAACTGTTGTACCGTATAGCCTGGTGTCCGTTGTCACGGCACCATGTGTTGTCTCACACAGGTAGGTGTGACTTTTTGGGGACTCTTGCTGATTTATCAGGCTCGCTCACTCACATTCCCCATGCACACACCATGGAGGCTGGCCACGTTTGTGTGCGGTCCACAGCGATGCTCACAGGTTACATTCATGGCTGCAAAAAGGCTTGAACAAAGAAGTCACTGGTTCCTGTAGACCAGTATTTCTCAACTCAGTCTTGAGACCCCCAGACAGTCCACATTTTTGCTCCCTCACACACCTGTACCAAACAATGAATAACAAACCAAACAATCAAGAACGAATCAAACAATCAAGAACACCGAATGCATGATAGAGGTGTGCTGGGAGCTGGGAGGGAGCAAAAATGTGGACTGTCTGCGGGCCCCTGAGGACTGGGCTGAGGACCACTGCTGTTAAATATTAAAATGCAGATGAGATTAAGGAAATTGCCTACTTTCTACACGTTTTAACCACAGGGAATGCTTTTAGTGTTACTTCATTGCAAATTATTACTTACAAGCCATAACCGAGTGGATATTTAATAGTCAGATCAGGTTTCTCAGTTCAACGGAGTACTTGTAGCATGTGACCGTGGTTTGTGAACACATCGAAGGTGATGCGGTGTTTAACTTACCTGGATAGACAGCAGAGGGCGATCTCATAGATCAGTGAAAACGGAGGAACGCCCATCCTCCCGACTGAACCCCACCCAATCTCTGATTTGTCCCCCGACTGCGTTCAGGATGGCAGAGGGCCCAACCGAAACCCAGTGGTTGAAAAGCGGCCCGCTAGCAAATCACAGACGGTACACGTGAGTGTCCGGCCTGAGGCCCGACGGGGCCCGCGAAGCCGCGTGGTCTCGCCCGCAGGTACACGCTGTATCCGGGCCGGCGTCTCCATCGGCTTCGTGAAACAGTAACCCACTTCCCTTACTGTCAGCTGGGCTTAACCGGGTTAAGTGCAGCACATCCCTCGTTTGTGTCTTCCAGCTCAGAAGGTCACGTATCAGATAACACCAGACCCAATTGCAAGGCCGACGGCCCGGTAATTTTAGGTTGGGTGGGGCAAACCGGTTGCCATCTTATTGCCCACATTGACGTCTGGTAACTCTGTGTGACGGGAGGTACATTCAGCAAGAGAGCTCACAGTGAACCTCCTGGACACATACGTGTTGGACATCTGTCCAGTCTCCCACCCCCAACCCCACCAAGTTTACCATGGTAAATATGCATGCTTTACTCAACATGACCCTACCTCCTTGCTTGGCTACAGCTTCTCCCCATTGCTTTGATGGCTCCGTTACGCACCTCAGCTGGTTTTTACCATGGTACACTGACAAAGTTGAAGATACAGAGTTTGAATAATGATAAAATAGTATTTGTTATACAAAGCTTTAAATTGCTAACCAAAGCTATAAAAGCGATCAATTACAAAAACAAGCTGAAGGGATTTATGTAATATATAATATATATGAATCCCTTCATTTATATATACATATATATATGCCTACTTAACTCCTTTTTATGTGTGTCTTTCCTCTTCCAGTTATAATAACTTCACCCTTTGATGACTTTTGGAGTTGATGTGTCGGTTTATGTAAATCTGTATCCCACTCTGTGATGATTAGCTCTGTAATACACAGTATTGTGACTTTGTGGAGAACCACTGTCAGTCCTGGAATGATATCTAACGGTGAAACGAATAATCTTGGCATTGTTTTACAAAAAAAGAAAGGAATAGAAACGTGTTTGTCTGTTTTTTTTCCACAGTTAATAGCAATTGCTCTCGTTATGCAAAACTTATTGTCTGAGTGGTGTGACTGTTAGGAAAAAAAAGCGATGTATTACTATATTGGCATATTTTATGATACAAAAGTCAGTTTATTAATACTACATCTCCTCGAAAACGTATTAAATGTGACTTCAGTATGGTGCTGTAAAAATAAACCACTGAAACCAGTTCTCGGGTACAAAGCGTAGAGGATTTGAATGTTTGCTTCATAGTTGTGCTATTTATTGCTATGTATGTCAATTCCCTGATGCAGCGCAACCGATTCAGCAGACATATTAACCAGACAGCCATAAAGCCAACAGGCGACCGATAAAATATCCCGCCGAAATCCGAGCGGCACGTTTAACGTCGAGTCCATCGGTGTTTCCTCATCACGGTTACACCAGCGGTGCCGCTCCTTAAGTTCCATTGTTCTGGTACTGATGTTTTCCCGAATGCTGAATTGCCGCCTCCAGGGCCGAGCGGTGACGTGCATTTGCATGGCGGACCCTTTTGGTGCAGCGGCTTTGTCTCCCAGATCTGCCGTGCTCATGACCGTGCTTTTTTTTCTTAATTTTTAACTATATGGTCTCCCCAGCAACAAGGTGCAAAGTCTCTTCCAGCAAACTGTAGCATTTCTGCTATGATTATATATATATATAAAAAATCAAAAAAAAAAACTTGTTTAAAAAATGTCTACCAAAAGTCATGTAGCTACAAAGGTAATCTACCATTATACCCGGCAAGTGATATTGCAGTTTTATCCTGACCTAGCTGCATGAAATAATATCCTCCGTGCATGTGTGAAATGTATGATGTATAATGCACTATGACTAATAAACAGAATTCAGACATGCACTGGCTATATCTTTCTTGTGTCTCTTGCTCTTCTTCCTCTCTTCCTCCTTCCTTCTCTCTCTCCCTTTCTCTGTCTGTCTACCTGATTTTGCTGTGTTGATTTCAAGGACGCACAGCCTCATTGACCGTCAACTCTTCCTCCATCTCTATTGTGTTTCTCGCCGCAGGACTCCTCTTACCCCTTTGCCTGGCATTGAGCCCTACTGGGAGGGGCCAGACGGCAGCAGCTACAGGCCCCCGCCCACCAGTCCTCAGTGAGTGCCTGCACCTTGTTCAGCAGTGTGCGCTGGCTTTAGCGGCAATGCTCCATGTGCGGGTGCTGGGCGTGGCCGCCGCACGCTGGGCTAAACGCCCTCGCGGCTCCACTCACAGGCGATGGCAGGCCGCCTAGACTTTTAACCCCCCCCCCCCCCCCCACTCCCCTGCTCCCTCCACATCTGCCGCTCCCCACAGCCTGAGCTCTTCCCTGTCGCTCAGCTCGGAAAGTCCATCATTGCAGCTGCTTCTTCGCCGGTGGCCCAGCCGTAGGCCCTTACCCATTGGCCATCTTTTGACTTAAATGACCAAAATCGCAGCTTTCCAATGTGTGGCCGCTGGCCTTCTGCCACCTCAGCATGGGATAATAGAGGAGATCGGTTACGGAACAGGTGAATCTCTGCCCAAGACTAAACATATCCCTTGTTTTGGCTTTGAATCCCTTTACAATTTAGCTGCTATCCAGCGACACAAGATATTAATATTAACTTGGAATTCCCAGTACACCAAAGCCCATACATTACCAGCTTCACTGCTGGATGCATAGAACCAGCCTGCTTCACTGCTGAAGCATGCAGCTGATAGTGAATTTAACTTCCATGTGAAATGTAGGCTGCTCCAGGACAACCCATTACCTTAGGAAACAGTCTATATTGGTCGTATATCCATATCCAAAGATCACCCACATTTCGAGTATCCAGCTGGGGCCTCTCATTCTTCTTGACCATAGCAACGTTTCAGCTTCATCCCCGCTGATGTAGGCACACATAAGCTTTGGATAATGAGTCATTTTGATGACCTTGTCATAGCTACATTGATTGAAAGCAACTTTTGATGACAAGTGATTTCAAGGATCATGGAGAAGGAAGACATAGTTGCTTTGGTGCAGGGGAACCAACCCAACATAGTGTCTTTCTGATGGATCTTTAACCTTTCCAACATGGGGTGTGGCTGAAGGTCCAGACAATTAAGTAGAACCAACTAAACCTCAACATTGGGGTCTAAACCATCCCATGAGAATTCAATGACTACAGTGAAGACCACAGCCATTGTGACAGGACGTGGTTAGCTTGAAGACCATTTAAAATGTGAATTGTCCATGGATCACACCAAGGAAGTGTTGGAATACAGATAAGTGACAGCCTCTAGGTTGTGAGTGGACCCTGAAAATTAACAAAATGCATTTTTTCCCTCAGCAGCACACATTTGTGTACCGTAATACTGATATTTCCAGTTAAAACTGCACTATCCCGTCCCCCAGATAGTCTCAAATTTTGCTGCACTTGGGACATTTGGATCCACGAAGTGGGAGAAAGTGAGGAAAGACCAACCGCCATGTGCGCAAAAAAGCTCAAGCGCCCTGCAAATGCCCTCATATGTACCTCGTGCCCTTCCAGATTTTTCGCTGTGAAGTGGCCCCAGAATCACTGCCTCTCAGGGACCAGCACCCTGCTGCATACCGGTGCTTGACCGTACCCACGCTTGCCATTTGCTGATGCGGCCATCCTGCAAACCTTGCTGTTTTTCATTCCCATTTTGGATTCGTTGGTTGGAGGAGATATCGTTTGCCCCTTTAGTAGCAATCACCTTCTGCATTATTCGTTGCCATAGCAATTTTTCATGTTCTTTTTAGAAAACTAATCAGAAGACTTGGAAGTTCAGCATTGTTTACCGTATTTAACAGTATATCCTTTGGTGCCATAAATTATTCTGTTACTTAGTGTTCTGTTTCTGTGTCCAGGACTTATATTGTATACGCCTTACTGATGTATTATTATTATTATTATTATTATTATTATTATATTGCATAAATTTGACATGTCTATGTTTTTTTGTGCATTGGTCGTAGTGATAATAGGCATTTTATTCTTCTGCTAGTGTGCTGTGCACAGACAATCATGACACTGTCTGAATGTGTTTAATCGTAAGCTTGCACAACAGTTTGGAAATAGAGATATCATACCTCCTTGATCAAAAAAGGAAGAAAATATTTTGTTGTTTTTTTAAAAACTGCTTCTATATCTTTTGTGTGTATTAGATGCTGTTTTAAGGTATTTCGGATCTAGTTCAACTTTTCTTGATCACACTCTGGGTTCTACTAACCTGTACTGTGCATTTGAGGTATTATATGACATTTCGATAGTGCTCTTTACTGGATCTCTGGTGTGTTCGTTACCTTACATCCGTGGAGGGCAGATGATGTCTGTCCTCAATGCTGCCATGCATTGTACCTCATACCTTAAGAAGACATTGCAGTAAGATGGACACTGTGTCCTGCAGCTTGACTTAAATAGCAGAAAGGACATTCTTGCCCATCAACAGCTGGTTGTCTTCGAAACTAAGGCCCATCAAAGCAGCCATAAAGACTACAAACATTGACAAAAACACCCATAAACTTGCAGCCATAAATTGTATTTTATTGGTCTCAATAAACTGTTATGGTTTAACATGTCATCTGATTGCTCATTTGTTTTCTGGAAGGTAGCTACTACTTGGTCCTTGTCTCTTGGCACAGATACTCTCTTGGTATTATGAGGAACCCATGGTTGCCTCACTTGTATCCATAGAAATATCAGTTGTTCTTTCTTCATAAGGACTGTGCAACTTGGAATTTAACACATTCTAAGTCTGTATTATCATACTCTGTATGTTGACATATCCAAAGATACTTACAATGTTCCATTGTTAGTAAATCTATATAAATTTGTCCTTTACGATTTGCATTAGACTACATGTATAGTTTTTTTTTCCGTTCCCCCTGTGTGTTCTTGGTATTTACAACTGATATGTTCTGATAACATTGTTAGCAAGTAGGACAGCTGGCAACATTGTACATATGAAGTCGCTAAATGATCAGGTCTAGTATATGTCACAGAGAAAGTAAATTATAAAATGAAAAATATGAAATATGAATAATCAGCAGCGACAGGAGAGTATGAGATCCAGGGAAGGCTGAGTAGTGACATCTCCAGAAAACAGAGGGAAAACCAGATGCAGTACCACTAAGACGGGTCACAAGACCTGGGAACTTGGGGCCTGTCGTAAGAGAAGTGAAATAATCCCCAACTGTTCTATTGAGGAAGGTGTTTAGAGGGAACATGTTTCCTTATGAGTAATAAAATAGCAGTATATAGGATACATTTCAAGGAGGCTTTATGAAGTCTGCAATAAGTAGGGTTGTTGTGGCTCATGGGCGATACTGACTCATGGTGAGATCTGATACAAATGATTATCCCCCCTTGCCCAAATGCCCACCCACATGACTCGACTGTGACTCATGTCCTTAATGCACAGCAGTCACACGCCTTTGGCAAGCATTTCAAGCAGAGCAGTTGCACAGTAGCATCAGAGGTGATACTCCCACAGAGCAGTGCGGAATTCATTAAGGGTCACGTGATTCTGTGCGTCAATTTTGCAGTCATGTGATATCAGCTTTTTTTTTTTTGCTCTTGACCTTGTCTCTGTCATACTGTGCTGCACCTACCAGTGGCATAAATTTGAGTAGCTGTACCCATAGTAAAATATGCTCACATGCCCTCCACTGCAGATCTCACAGTCTGTTACATCATTACTGAAAGGTTACATTGAGTTTCTCTGGTGTCAATTTGCTAATGAGTATTAAAGGACAAAGTGATCCACCTCTAGAAATGTTCCTCCACATATTCTTTTGAATAATTGAAACAAGGTAAATGTCCCTAAAAATCAGTTTATGTGGGCTCCTGCTATGGCCAACTGTATCTATTGTTCTTAGCTTGGACCGTGCTGCAGATGACTGGTTTGTTGTCTTCTTCCCATTCCACAGGTCCTCCTCTGGGAAGCTAAGTCCCGAGAGTATCCGATCCTTGGGACCCCCCTCCGAATCCTCAGAGGACGGCCGTGGCCTACATATGAAGAAAGCGCCGCCAAGTCCCGCCAAGGAGAAGGAACTGTCCCTCTACAAGAAGACCAAGAGAGCAATAACCAGCAAGAAGTACAGCGTCTCCAAGCACGAGGCAGAGGCCACCACCCCCATCGAGCTGATCAGTCGTGGCCCAGATGGCCGCTTCGTGATGGAACCCTCTGAGATGGAGACCTCCGTCAAGCCCAGGCGCATCGAGGGTTTCCCATTTGTGGAGGAGTCTGACTTGTACCCAGAATTTCGGCAGTCAGACGAGGAAAACGATGACCCTGGGCCCATGCCCCCAGTCATGGCTACACTCAGACCTCACCAGATCTCCCCCATGTCCTCCAGCCAGGAGTCATACATGCAGCCCCCAGCCTACAGTCCCCGGTTCCAGAGGCCCATGGAAGGTATGACTATCATGGAGAGTAGCCGGCTTCAGGCCACAGGGCAGATCAGAGCCGCCCAGCATCACCGAATCTTTCCGCATGGCCCATACTATGGCTACCTTGGAAGCCCTGGCGAGTCTGAATCCCTGCCTCCCTTCTACATGCCCGACACCAGCCCGCTTAGCTCAGTCATGTCCTCGCCCCCTTACCTACCTGAGGGCCCCTTTGGCCATCCCACCATACCAGAGGAGATGGGGGAGGGCGAGATCCAACATTACGCCGCCTCTGGCAGCACCCTCCCGTTGACCCATACCCCCTCCACTCGCTCCCCGGAGATCTGGCAGCAGCCGGATTTCCCTTTTGCGAGCCTGGAGGACCCACGCTTCATCTTTCCACCCCACCACCCCTTGCATCTTCACCGGGAGCTTCCCCTGCCTCCTCCTCCTCATGTTCTTCCTCCCAGTAGTCTACAGCCCTCTGCCCTTCAGGTTCCCCCGTACCCCGGTATCCTGCAGCTGGAGACTCCAAAGAGCCGCCCAGGCAAGTCTCCCAGCAAGGTCAAGCCTCAGGGCCTTCCAGCCAAGCATTTACCTATGCAAGAGGCACAGAGTCTAGGGCAGCTACAGCTAAGACATACAAGCCACGGTTTGGGTGTACCAGTATTGCCTTACCCTGACCCGGCAGCCCACATGGGCCCAAGCACATTCGGAGGCCTGGACACCCGGTGGTATGAGCCTGGGCCTCAGCTCAGCCCCAGGCTGACTCGCAGAATGGAGCCCAGCACACATCAGGTGGTCCTCCAGCCATCCCGACTCTCCCCTCTGACTCAGAGTCCTCTGAGCTCACAGGACGGTTCCCCAGAGATTGTAGTGCGCCCCCGGCCCCGTCCGAGCGTCATCCAGCCCCCCATACCTCCCGAGATGTCGGAGATCACCCTGCAGCCCCCCTCAGCAGCCAGCTTCTCCCAGAGGTCCTCTCCCTCCTCCTCACCCGCCCAGGGCCAGAGTAGCAGGCGGGCGAGCCCGAGCTACCGCTCCCACATGGCCTTCGCCTCCACTGCAACAAGCTATCCGTCCCAGTCCCCATCACCCCCCATGGAAAGCAGCGACGTTTTTGGGCAGATGCCATCCCAGAGGAGGACAGACGAGGAGATCCTTCCATCCGAGCCCTCTCCACCTCAGTTGTCAGCTTCAGGGTAGGTGCAATAGGCTGTCACCCGGAAAACAACTCTTGACCACCAGAGAAGAAGACTTCTATCTTCTACCCCATTCAAAATTGGTCTAATTAGTGAGTCAGCTTGAGGTTTAAACCTTTGAAAACAACCCTTCTGTGTTATACTAGGGTTCTACAGTAATTGTTTAAACAAATACTGTATATAAATATATATATATATATATATTAGTAACTATATTGAAACTCCCATAAAAATTGTCTACTGTTTCTAGTCAGATTTGCCAAGGTTTGTGCACCGATGACACACAACGCCATACCATTTAACATAGAGGTCTTCATTTGTTGGGCTGTACAAATTCCAGTCCCTGCTGCTTTTTTTGTCAAACATTCAATTTCCAACATCCATCCATGAAATCTATGAAGCACTGCAACAAGCTCACCTGGGGACAAACATTCGGACAGGTTCGGCCGCCGCCGAATTCGTGATCCGAAAGACTTTAGAGTTGATTTCTGAGATGAACGTAAGTCCCCAGGCGAAAGCAGTCCTTTGCTTCACAGATCAAGTGTCGATCATGTGACTCAGGTCGAGGTCTTTTGCTTAAAAACCTGGGTCAATTCAGAGGATGCACAAACCTGAAGGATGTCCAGACCAACACAGGTCCCTAAAAAGCCTGGAATCCTAAGGGGGTCACCACAGGATCCCAGTTTTCTCTTCCATTCTTCATCATGCTTTTTCCTTTACTCTTTCACCCAACAGGCGGAAACCTACAAGTGACCCTCAATTGAGCGCTCTCAGGCTAAGGGGCGCTCCTTGTTACAACTGACTCCAGGCTTTTTAGGACACCTACTACATGATGTGATGTGGAGGGTGCTTAAGGAGTGTACACCCTATCAGGCACAGGAAAGGGCGCTTGGGGCTGCCTCTTCTTTAATGATTTGATCATATGACCACATCTCCCCAAAAGAATCCCCCTCTCCCGCCTTGTCCCCAGGAAACCCCGGGAAATTATTGGCCAAACCGCGTTGCAGGGACTGTGAACTCTCATCTGTTGCAATGTCTCCATCATCTTAATTAGGGACAAATTGGGCATTCTGATTGCTCGGGGTGTCTTACCTGCTTTGTTTTTGATTGATCTCAGCTATCTGGGCAGCGTTGTTGTGACCAGGTCCTCTACATCGCAATAGGTAAGGGTTGGATCCATGTCTGAAAGGGGGGGGGGCAGCAGGTGGGGCTTTTAATCACCTTTTCCTTTAAAGGGGAATACGAGTCTTTGGGTCTAGCCTGATGTGGTTTACCCAGGTTACTTCCAGTGATTGAAGTTATTTCGTTCCAAGTGCGCATTTGGGTTCTGCAGTCTTGAATGAACACAGATCTGTGGTGCTTTAAAAATTATATATATATATATAGTATATATGTACCAAATTGAAGGGAACACTGTTTTGGATATTGTTTATTACGTGAAGATATAGTTCTTCGCGCTGTGCCTATTGTTTACTGTAAACACCAAAATGTTCCCAGGTGCAAATCTTATCTTTTCTGATAAGATTTACATTGATACTGATAACTTCACAGCCTTGAAATACTTGCGTTTGAGCTTCCCTTGACTGTAAGTGGACAACGTGACAGCACTTCCGTCTCAGATATCTGGAAAGTCCTTGTGTTTCAAAATCTCCCATCAGACTGCAGAACAGCCGAGCCTTTCTAAAGCAATGCCAGCCGAGTGTCCCTCCAAAACTAGCGATCCCATGACTTGAGCGACAACAGGAAGTGCATGACGGCAACAGGAAGTGCTTGAGAGAGCAGTATTCCCCTTTAAAGTCCTGTTCCATGTGCGAAACGCCATGCATGCCATTGCTAAATATTGCTCTTCAGTTCCAAAAAAAGACAAATCTCAGAATAAATTCTTGTTACATCTGTTGTCCGAGTGCCTTGGTTGCTTTTTTTTATGCGACTGTTCCTGAGTAGCCATCACCCCTCCCGCCATCTCTTCCCCCTGTCAGCATGGTGAAGCCCATTATAGACAGTATCCATGTCTATGGACACATATTGATGATGATTTTGTGGCTCAGCTGTGATCCCCCCCTCCTCCCCCACACTAATGAGCTTCGGTTTCTCTTTTCACAGCCGCTGCAGAAGGACAGACTCCATATAACACAGTTTCCGTTGTTTTTCGTGCCTCATGAAAACCTTGTGCGTTTTTATCAGAATTCCAAAGGAAGCTAATAAAAGTGCCTCCAAATCCGGACAGGAAGACTGCAGATTTAGTTCAGTGTGGATGCAGAAAGACTCACAAATACGCATATGAGGATATCGATGCAACGCTTATTTACGTACTACTTAATGCAGTTCCGTTTTTTCTTTAAAAGAAAAATGGAACGTTGGTTTGATGGTATAGGACTACCTAAAGCAAGGTCATCTGGTAGTTCGCTCACCGTTTCAAATACAGAGATTTCCCCGGTCAAAATCGAAGTAGCAGTCCGAACCAGTGACATCACCCAAGTCACGTTAAAATCAGAAAAGTGAATTAGGAACTTGTTACGTCGACAAAAACTGCAAGACATCTCTTTCTCTTCTCAGATTTTTCTTCACAATGAAAGTATAACTTCGATAAAGACAGTGCCTGACTAGTGTTGCGGTTTGGGCAAAGAATGCGATAGCTCAGGGTCATTTGGAGGTAACCATAGGCGTGTCTAATGATGTACAGATACTGCTGATTTTGGGTCCAGAGGATACGATTTTTGGACCCCAAGATACCTATGCAGAGTCTGGTCTTCTGTTGACCTTTCTCCTCATCTTTTTTTCCCTGCAGAAAACGTCAAGGTGCAACGAGTGCCCCTGCAGGGTCTGAGAGGTTGGAAGCACTGAGATTCTACCGTGCTAAAAAAGGGAAGAAGGTGACCATCAACAATAACAACTCCAAGTTCAGAAAGAAGGCAGGTGGGTGTGGTGCAGTCTTTTCCATTGCAAAATGTCTGTGGCTGGATATGTCACTGCAACATTATTTATAAGTGTGGGGCTCAGTAGGTTAGGACACTGTACCTGTGATTGGAAGGTCAGTGGTTCAGATCCCAGGGTTAGCAGAGTAATTTCACTGTTAGGCCCTTGAGCAAGATCCTCGACCTCCAGGAACTGCCTGACCCTGCTTTCTCACTTGATGTGCTGTAATATAAAAGAGCCTGTCTGATTACAGCATGTCTGGTACATTCATACTGACTCCTTTCTGGCAGCCTTTCATATGGGCATCAGTTGAAAGACAGCTGCTCATTCCTTCAGCTAACACTGATTTCGAACCTCCAATCCAAACCTAGTGTATCATTTCGCAAACTACATAGGGTCAGATTTAACATCTTTGATTTTCCTGACACAATCAAGCACTCTCAGCTGCTGTGAAACTTTTATGATTTTTGAACTCTGTCATCCACAAAATGTGTTTTGTGCCCTTTATTCAGGAGGGGGTAAGAATTGTGCCACATCACTGCCAGCAGGCACATCTTGTTTGGGATTAATAGGGCACTTCCTGTCTTGCAGGCCCCAATCAGATTGTATATTTGCACCAGGTGATTCTGACTTCCCAGCAGCACCCTACTGTGGTGTGAGAAGGTAGTATTATCTCAGATTGCTTCCCTCCTAGCCGTAGGCATCCCCGTGGAGCGCTCCACATGGCATCATGTATCCCTCCCTGCTCCCCTTCCACCACCCAAAATCTAACTGTCACCCCAGACCAGCGTCATGATAAACTCTGTATTATCTCCAGCTGTACAGCACTGGAACGGATAACCTAAAAATTTGTCCTCACGAATCATGTGATCGAAACTGCCATCCACCTTTCACTCATTGCCAGTTTAACCCTTTTCGTGAGCATTTATGGCCGAATATCGCACTGCACAGATCCTTCTGCTCTTCTAGTGCCAAAGAGTGATCTGACGCTATCTTTCTTTGAGAGTTACAAAAGGGTTTCCATATCTGCTAACCATAACTCTCTCCGTGTGGTATGGGCGGCAATAAAACGTGATGACCTGAAGGAAAGGAGCTAGGGTCCGTGCCAGAACAAATCTAATGGCCAGACCCAAGATTTCCACAAGGGGGCACTAATGTTAACCATTTAAAAGCTAGGCAGTGGGCAGACAATCCAAGCCAACCCAGGGCCACACCCCTGTCTAGTAGGCAGATCTTTTGTAGCTTCTTTGGAGTGTTTCTTTTTGGGTGGGGCACAGATAGTCATTCAAGCCCCCAACCAGGCACCGATGATAGAGTGTCACCTGCCTCCCTTTCTGATGTTCCTGAGATCCGAGGGCAGTAGAGTACAGGTCTAGAGTTGGACAATTTGTGGTGGGAATTCTTTTGCATGCTACAATGTCCATCCTGAGGGACGCTGATAGGAAACATCTCTCGTAAAGTAATAGTTTCACACTGAATGTTACACCTGCTTCTCATCATAAAGACTCTGCTCCTTTGCTCACCATTTTGAAATAGTTTCTACTCTGATACTGTATGAGTGATGAAGGCTGATTTTTGCGAATATTGACTTATTTTTAGCTGACTGTGCTGATTTCGACCCAGGATGGGGCTGTGGCACCTTGTCGGCATCGCTGCCTTTGACAGGTGTTTTTGCTAAAATGGCTCAGGAAAAAGTCTAAGACGGACTTGCAGCTTTACTGGGCTTCAACTCAATGGTTTTGAAGTCAACATCTTTACTCTCTCTAACAGGGCAGGCTCAGCCTTTTTCAGAACTCTAACCTACATTTGATTAACCTAGTTATCATTTGAATCTTCCTTCCCATTCTGACAGGCTGATCAGATGTGTGCGGCCCCCTGGTGGCCACTGGGCCCAATGACGCTGCTTAGTTCACCTATGCCTCGATCTTATTAATACCGTGATTCATATCGTGATTGAACAGCCCGGCTTTCCACTCTGTTTTCATATATTTGTCGGTTTTCTTTTGTCACGTCATTTTTGCCGTGCTTTCTAACCTAGCTTAGCACTTCATATGTTACTTGTGTTTAACACTGAAATTTCTCACCTGAGGGGATATCGAAGGCACCCTGTCTGGGGTTCAGACTTCCTCGGCACGTTCCTCGTATTTTTGGATGCCTGGCTATCCGCCTCTTGTGACCACACTGTCGCTGTCCACCCCAGGTGTGTCCACTTCACAGACCCAGCAGCTCCGTGACTCTCAGGTACTCCAGCCCGAAGAAGCTCTCTACCTCCGCAAGAAGAAGAAAAGGCAGGACCCGTACGCTCGCTTCTCCGCTCTGCTGTACCGCCGACCACCCCGGGAGGACCAGAAAGCCATCCTGGCCAGCATGGATACAGCAGACCCAGACCATGCTACACTACTCTGAGGTCACCAAGCCAAGGCCACGCCCCTCCCCCCAAAGCCACCAATCATACGAGACAGCTCTCTCCCCATGAACACCAATCACATCTGCTCTTCAACTCAGCAGCTGTCGTCGACTCAATGGTCTAACTTTTATTTCATTTTGATGTTTTCTTTTGTATTTCTTTTGTTTTTTTCTGGCACTTCAGAAGACATTAGTAATAGCTTCCAAAGTTTTACTCCAGTGCAAATCACAACACAGGGAAAAAAACAAATTCGCGCATGACTGCACAAAGCTTAAATGTTAACTAACCTAATGCCTGGGAAAGGGTTTGTGAGAACAGAACAGTAAGAACTCTACTTTAAAAGCTAGCTAAAGGTTCATCCTTTGACGTTCATTCTACAGTATTACCACAATACGTCGATAAGCTTAGTTCGGTGTTCCTGGAACACCAACACAAGAGTTTTATTTAGTCGTTTATTTTACCGCGGTCCTGGTTTACAGCTCACTCTTGCTTCACATTCCTTCACCCACTTTGCCCTGCGAAAC
The DNA here is from genome assembly GCA_026781065.1 of Mormyrops boulengeri. NCBI lineage: Eukaryota > Metazoa > Chordata > Actinopteri > Osteoglossiformes > Mormyridae > Mormyrops > Mormyrops boulengeri. The sequence goes on along the minus strand of JAODLD010000044.1, from coordinate 20,455,752 downwards.
CTTCCCGCCATGGGAGACATTTTCAGTGCAACACAGGGTTATCTCTTTTGGAAATATATACCTCAGGTCATTTCGCAGTTTACCACATGGACTGAGCCTGTTCATTTCTTTCGATAATGGTTTCTGTTTTTGTTCTATCCGGTTGTAGGCGAGCTTCAGCTACAATGTTGTAGGTGGTGGCCGTTCGCTGTACTTGTTTGGTGAGTTTTCATCACGCGAGGGAACACCTGCAACCTGTAAGGAAATAAAGCGACCATAAGTTTAAGAACAGATGGTTTAGCATGGTTACAATCTCTTTGATACTTTTGAGGGCTTCGGTAATGGTATCTTTAGTTGAGCGTCTGCAGTAATCTTGTTCAATTATCGAAACCACTGTGCAATCCAGTATTTTCACTGATTAAGTAGGCCGTTTAAGATGCAAAGCACAATGAGAGGTGCATCTACGTCAGATCACGCAGGGAGAGAAAATGTCAGTTGTTTATTTCAAATTTTATTGCCGAGCTTTGGGCCTGTTGCCTGTTTGTTTTCCTGTAAGGTCTGATAGCCGTAGCTGGCTTTTGTTTGCACTGGAGCAAAATCTTGGCTTTCGCTACTCAAACACATTCACCTCGTCTCTGAACACACTCAGCCTGTGTCATTAGTATAGAGGGCTCCTGACCCTATCCAAAAAAAGTACTATAGTAATGCCAAAAATACTACCGCTTCCTTAATCAATAAAACAACAAAAGTACTGTACTGTGAGGAGGATAGGATTTTGTGCCATACTGTACTATAGTATTTTTTTAATTGCTTTGGGAGGGCCGGTGTAAACGTATATGGCTTCCTTGGGCTTTGGTAGGGCTCAGTTGCCTGGCCTATTTTCGTTTATTGTGTTGTATTTGTTGAATAACTCAAATTTAACTGCCTTTGGTGACCAGTTTTGTAGCCTTGACATCCTGTTTTTGTACGTTCTTATTTTCATTAGATTAGATTTCTTTTTTAAAAAAAAAAATACAATGTGGAGTTGTCTGGTTGCAGCCTGCAGGAAGGTGTAAAATCTCCTGCACGTCAAATAACAATAATAATTCCCACATTTGGTGACCAACAGGAGGAGCTGTTTCACGACTTAGCAGGGCTGCAAATGAAAGTCTGCATTTGTGCGTGTGTGTTTTTATTTCTAACATCAAAGGGTGCTTATTTTGTATAAATCCATATGTATTTCCCAGTCAGATCAGACATATCCGGACTGGGTGAGACTAAGATGCATGTGTTCTGTCTTGGTGCACAGGTGCACACTCTCGTGTGCCCTGGATCCATCTTGCTAGTCCATTTGAGCTCTGGAGTTCTGGGGGGGAGAATTGTGGACTGAACTCACACCACTGGCCTCAGCTGGGACTTGTTAATGCCTGACCCACTAAAGAACGAGGACAGGTCCTAAACTTCACTTAGGTTCCTCTCGTCGGGCAGAGAAGAGACGCATTGTAGGTTCATAAACTGTTAACTTTCATATGCTGATCAGGAAAAATGAGACACCTTCCGCTAGAGGGCGCTAATTTCAGGGCCCATGACGCAATTTAGTGCCATCAAACTGCTGTTGCGACTGATAAAAACTTGGGAGCGTTTGCCATTGTGATTTAAGATCGGCTTTTTCTGTACTGCGGGTCTGCACTGATTTTCCATGGACTTCCCTCTGTCAGCCATTTGGATAAATTCAGTGTTTCATTCACTATGATTATAATTCTTAAGATATTTGTTATATATATGACTTTATAAATATGGGGGAAAATGGCTTCTATCCTGTTTAGGCTTTGACCTACATAAAGACAAAAAAGCTTACTGTTAGTCAACGCCAAGGCAAATTTATCTTATTAAATGGGTAATGGGAGTGCCATGTTGTTTTTATTTTGTTTTTCCTCAAGATTTCACACAGAGCCCAGAAACACTGGATCACCCAAGTGGCTAGAAGACCTACGAGTACATTACCATAGGGTATGGCCTTTCGTGGTGATTATCACAGATTTCACCTTTAGCCCAGCATCACATTCCAAGAAGTAGAGAAACCCACCTTACTCCATCTGACATTGGGGTTCACGGTTCCTGGGAGGAGTCAGTAGTCTGTAGATCATTGAGTTTGTGCAAGGCTGGGCATAAAACCTTGGTGCGTAGTTTTGCTCAACACAGTCAATCAGCCGTGCTCTTTTGTGATGTGAGAAATAGCCGTGGTAAGTGACACTGGGGTCACATTTGACAGCCGTACAAATCGTGTAATCGAAATAAGTATTTAATCGCAGCTTAGATCTTAAGTGAATTTTATTTGGTATACAGAGTAAAGAAAACCCGTCTTGTGTGAGTGATCTGTTTGACGTAATCCTATTTAATACGTTTATGGGAACTGCTGCGGCTCTGAAGGGTGAAGTGTGAATTTAACGATCTCGGTTTCTTTAATGGGATGACTGTTCACCCCCAGCCCTGTGGATTCGCAGACCCACTTGAGCAGAGTACTGCGGTCACGGTGAACCACACAGCTGTCTACACGTGCTTTTTCACACGAGTGCGTTGCAAACTAAACGCGTGCTCGAGATTACCTTTAAACCCGTGTAATAAATCTTGGCGATTTTTTGGTAAATGTAATATTACCGTGAGGTGCTACAATTTAGGCGTTACGACATAGGGATCTTATAGTCTTGTGGTATCAGGAAGGTGCTCTATATTCCCGTGTGCGAGGGCACCATTTGACCGTGTCGTAGCGAGATCCTCTTCAGATGCCCTTTGCCAGTTCGCCGTCATGCGGACAGTGCAGGATTTATGTGTAACGGAGCGCACGTACTTACGAAACACGGCCTTTAAACCAAAAGGCAGCTTTCCACCGACAAAGGGAAATTAATGTACTGTTTACCGCTCGCAGTGGCCGACGGCAAACCCCCTGGGACTTCCTTGAAACAGTGGACTCCGCGCTCTGGGACCCGCCATGTGCGGAAGCTGTTCTTGTTCCGCACCGTTTTGCCAGCGTGAACGATTCGGCCAGATTCGGTGGGATTCGGCCACAGTTCGGTTTTGACGCGCGATAGCGATTGCAGGAGGTGCGTGTGCCGAAACACAGCTGGGACAAGCAAACCGGCATTTCCCGGCTGATTTCGTAAGCAGCATCGGTAGGTGGCTTTTTGTGAGCACACCTTGATCCTTCGCTGTAAAGAGGCTTCCCGATGTCCGACTTAATGTCGTCATTGGAGACTGCTGTCAGCCTGCCATGAAAAATCACGTGAGCAGGTTAACGCTTGCAATAAATGCTCGCTAACATGATTTGACCGAAAAAAAAAACACTTGAAATTAATATTTCTGTTACCCAGTGAGCATCCAGAAACAGTATGCTTAAAATTGCCATGTGACTTACATTATTTATTAAGTTCCTTACAGACATCTTACTCACATACCTTTACACCTTATCATCTCTGCAGTAAACCTGCCGGATTTAGATATTATGGTGAATAATCATATGTAAGAATGTTTGGGCTGTGAGTGTAGCTGATTTGCAGTGTGGCAGTACTTTTGGTTCCTAATGTATGTTACCTTTCATGCCATTTCAGCTTTAGTCATTAATATATATTTTAGTTCACATTCGTGCAGCATTTTTATATGTTTTTTTTTTATTTCTGAAGTCTTTTTTATTATATTCTGTGAATGGGACATTTTCTAAAGATCTTCTGTATTAGTTGCAAAGTCGAATACGTCACAGCCAAGCTCGTAGTAATTGTAACTATGAAAACATTAGTACACTTATTTATTTTAGAAATGAAACTCATGAGGAATAATATTCATTCACTCCCATAGCTATCCGATGCAGATTGGGGATAACAGAACAAAAGATTATCAGAGGTAATTACCGGGAGTTTTGATGTATGAGAGTTTTCTCTAAGTAAATTAGAAATCTCAAAAGGCCTCACAAATCGCAGTGACATCTAGTCATTATTTACTAAACTCTTATCACTGAAATTCTGTAATATGGGGGAGTTACAGCTTGCAATAGAAAATGGGAAGATTGCTGCTCATAGACAAACACATTTAAACGGCAGCTAAGCTACCTCTCAGCTTTAGATCCTGCCTGTGTTATTAACTGGACATTCAGAAGCCTGGAGTCGAAATTGTTACCAAGCTGCCTGGTCGGCGATTATTTTGACCTCATGTACTTAGCTACAGCTGCTTGATTACACAAGTCAGTCATAGAGACACACAAATATTCTGTCTTGTGCTTTAAAAGTCAAAGCACAGCAAATTGCTGTAGAGAACAATCCAGCTCAACAGGTCACAATCATTCAAAGTCCACCTGGATAAATTCAGGCATAATGTACAGGTGTGGCTGGTTCAGAGTGAAATACCTGCCTGTTCCACTGTCCCAAATCATGGAGAGGGACACAGGCAGCCTATTCCAAAGAACTCCACCTCTTAACTAGGCCTGGTATTTGTGATCTTATTAAAACGTTTTCAGTTACATGGAAGCCACCCTTACTTGGAACACTGCTCTCACAATATTTTAAACTTTGTTCTTTACAGTCACATTTGGCAAGTTTTAGATTTATTGGCATAATTACAAAGTAGTCACAGATTCTGACGTATGTGTGTTAAAATAGTGTCATCTTGGGTATCGTGTGAGTCAGTGGGCTAAACCTCTATGCCTGTGATTGGAAGGTTGGGGGTTCAACCCCGGCCTTGACAGTGTAGTTGTCATGACTGACGAGGAACATGGACCAGGGAAGGAGACGAAGGATGGGGGAATGAGGGATTTATTAGGCAAACGGGAAGGCACACTAGGCAAAACGGGTAATAACGTCAATGACAGGACTGGGGAAAGACTAACAGGAACGCAATTATACAAGACTAGAAACAGCTGGTAACATAGGTATTCCACACGTGGTCAACGAGGGACGTGGCACACAGGAGGAGCGGCACGATCGGGATGTGACAGTAGCCATTTGTTCATAGACCCATGGGCAAGGTCATTAATTCTCCCATGCCCCCCTGCTCTCTGGACACTGCAAGGTGGCTGTCCCTTTGCTGTGGCCCCCAAATTTGTTCTCACTGGTATGGAAAGCAAGACAGGGCAAGGAGAATTTCCTCACAGGGATTAAGTATCTCCGTTCATTAGATAATTTTCCACTATTTGAAACCATTTTTTAAAATGTACAGAAATATTTTAAGAAGTTTTAATTTAAAAAAAAATGCATGTAAGAAGAGATTCATGGGATGTTTTTTTTTTTTTTGTTTTCTTTTTGTAGAATGTCCACTAGCAAGCAGTATATGTAATGCTTCTAGTGGAGAGATTTTACTTGCATGGTTAAAGTTCCGAGTGCAGAATGTTTGAATGAGGAGAGGCGTAAGAGGTTAAGGATTTTAAAAAATGGGTGTGTGTGACACACATGATGATAAGAAGGCTAAAAAAAACTTATTGAAAAGGGCGGGGTGAAAAGTGCCCAGTGTGACCTTTGACCTAACGAAGAGTTTGTGTGGGGTGCAGATTGATATTAGCTAAGTTCATATGTTGCTAGGGCATGTGCTGACTGATATTTAAAAATGCATACAATAAATGATGCATTTGATTATAATGATATGTAACAGAATACTTTTGACTAGACTTAAACTTCCACGTGACGAAAACAGTACAGAGCGCATTAAATCAAAACAAGGCAGAAGGTTGCATAGACATTAAGTATCCTAGTTCTAAACCCACACTTGGACTGTTTGGGGCTGTTTTCGTGGTCTTTGCACAATGAGCACTATTTTCAAGGCCAATGCAATTGGGCACCAACAGAGCAAAACTTTAACTGTCAAATACTCAATTTCTTTTATTTCACGGTGCTGAGCAGTGGTGAGGAGACTGGCAGAGTGTCAGCGAACACTGTTAAGTGGTACCAAGAGGGCCCAGTTTGCAGGCGGGTGACACTGGGACCGTGCCTTTTGTGCCCACCAAAAGCGAGGTTGCAGTGTGCTTTACGCCACTTTGAGACTGTCTTTCTGGCACTGAGCATTGATACTTTTGGGATTTTTTTTCTAACCAGAATTGTTTCTGCGGTACGTTTCCGATTACAAGTACAGTGGTACCTCGGTATACGTCCTTAATCCGTTCCAGATCCTTGGACTTATACCAAACAGGCTGTATACCAAATGAATTTTTCCCATAAGAAATAAATGGAAAATGATTAATCCGTTCCCATGAAAAAAAATCCTATTGTTATTGGCATATTATACATTGATGGGGTTGTATAAAATAATTTAAACACTGCCTAATGCTAAAATACATAAATACAAAAGCAGTTAGATGAGAAAATGAAAAGAGTTATAACGCTGGTTGTTCACTGAATGGTAGCAACTGGCGTACTGACGCTCCTGGGCAGTCGTGGGTCGAGAGAGAGGTAAACAAGGGTAGCGCGCGGTGTCGTGACTCATTTGACCCAAGTTCTAGCACGCGAGTCGTATTCCAAACAAAGGTCGTATACCAGGCAAAATTTTTCGCGTCCAAACAGGACGTTTTCCAAGTTGGACTTATTCCAAACGGGACGTATACCGAGGTACCACTGTACTGCTCATCCGTATGATCCTTGCTGTCGTGTCAGAATCCACACACTACGTGGGGTAACACCTGTGTTGAGCATGTTTTCTGCTGAAATTTTGTACCCAGGGCAACGCGTCAAAGATCTAACTTGAAACATCTTAACAAGAAAAAAAAACACTAGGAATCCTTCCAGGCAGTTAATCTATGGCTTGTTTGTTGGTACGTTATCTTTCAAAAGATATTTTTTTAAGAAACATGAACTACAGGAGATACTGCTTAATGATGTCTTTATGCCACGGAAAAAAAGACGTTCGTCTGCAATAGAATATGATATTTATTTGGCGTATTGAAATGTATATTGTTTAATAATAATAGGTCTTGTTTTGAATGTATAGATAATGTCATCGCCTAGAACTTCAAATTAACGTGTGTGGCTGAGTGTGTTTGTATGTGTGCATGTGCATACCATCTATATACAAATATATACAAAATGTCAAAACTTTTTTTTCCTTTCCATACCTTCGGTGCGCTGACTTTGGACAGCAACTTAAGCCATTCTTAAGCTGGCGCGTTGAGAAATCCACGCCTAGACAGAGCTAATTCAGATTTGTCATATATTGGCGTTCATTTTATATAAAGAACAACATCTCTTCCGGTGCAGTGCGGGTGTGGTCTGTGTTGCTGCAAAGTCCAGCCTGCTAAACTTAGACTTAGACTGGGTTTAGTTTTTCATAGCGTGAGTCTTGCACCTAATGGAAACGGATCCACTTTATTGGTGGGCTTTGTTTGTGCGCTATTCTGTGCATTATTGGAACTTTTTGGAATAAATATATTCTTAATGAAAGAAACGGTAGCGCCTTGCAGTGCGTGGCTATGAAGTTAACCATATTTCTGCAGTGATACGAAGTAATTTCGTCGGTTCACAAATGACGCACGTAAGCTTATAATGAATCCATGGTTACTGGTCACACAAGCAGTAGCTAGAGGTAATTGTTTCAGCTTAATTTGACACATTTTTTAAATATACTTTTTCACATGTTGCTCACTGTATTCTTATATCGATCAGATAGGCCCAACTTGTTACATTAAAACACATGATCTGGATGCCAGTCAAAAGCAGACTACAGGGTAAAGGCGTGACATTTTAAGCAAATTAAATAGAAAAAAAATCACTTAAAGGGCGAGGGCTTAGACTGGGTCGGGGGGTTGAGAAAAGAATATAACACAGTACGTGGTGAATAATCATCTAAATCCTGACACGTCCGCAGACAAACACACTGCTCTCTCGGTCTGGGACACAGCCACGCGCATCTGTACACACATAATGCAGAACATTTGCGTCACATGTGTAAATAACTAAGATCTGGCAATATATTTTTATGTATAACTGATAAACGATGCAGACAGAAAGAGCTGATGAATAGAAAAAAAAACGATCCAGTGGCACGATATAACCATGTACTGTAGCGATCCTCTATTTATAGATCTGTACAATGTGAATAATCAAATTATAACTAAATGCTACGACATACTTTAGTTTTGAGACTTAATCTTATTAATGAAAGTATATTACAAAATGGTAACATTAATAACTTTCTGTGGAACGTGTTATTGACACGTGGGGAAAGGTTTTTTTTTCTTGAGTAGCGTTTCATTATTTCCAGGTACAAAGGTTATTTTATTTTTATATCCATTGCTGCTTAAAGCAATACTGTATCATAAAATAAATATGAATATTGGTATTTAATACTTATATAGACTTCTTAGAAGCGAGTCGGTTGAGTTATGTATAAAACAAACTAAAAAAAAGTGGTACGACATGCATTTCAAGATTTGTAAGAGTATGAGGCAGATACAGGGTTGTTAGTGAAATTATTAAACCTAATCAGAAATATTGGTAGTGTTTTAAAAGCTTTGGCTTTCAAAATTGTTTTCTTCACGTGTAACTCGCTTAATTGACGTGGTTATAGATTATTTGGCTGTTCTTTGAATGGGGATGCATCGACATTAAATATTTGATTTTTTTTTCTTTTTATTACGTAAGCATACAGTGTGTGCTCAGGCTGTGCCACGGATAAAAAATAATTTACAAGTTCTGTAAGTACGGTAATCATAACCAGTCTGAATGAGCTGCCAATTACGCGCTCCTGCTCGACACTACGTGGATCGGTTAGATCCAGTCCTGAAACCCTGTATCTTGTATCTCAGACTCAATAATAATATTTTTTTCCTGGTGGAATTGTCAACTTCATTGGGGCCCCCGTACAATCTGCTTAGCGGCACAGTACCTGACGTGTAGTCTCTATTGCTCTAGTCAACAGACCGTACAAGTAGATATATTTTACTGTATATGTATACGTGACCAATATTTAAATCTGCTTAAAAAAACAATAAAAATTATTGCCAGAATTGGGGGCCCCGACTTATTTCTGACAACGAACGACATGTGTGTTTCCAATTTAAGCTCTTTTTATATATAAATGGGTGTGTGTTACCTGCCTCTTATTGATTTAAGGTTGCAAAAAGTGTCATGATTGGAATAACGCACCAGACATGCCCATCGCTCACGTGGGAGGGGGGGCCCTCCAGCGCGTGGATTAGCGATGTGTCTGGACTTTTTCGATGCTGTGTCGACTTTGCAACTGCGTTGTACACATAATGACTTGGTGCTATTTCCAAACTGTATTCGTGGTGCTCTTAATCAGAGTCAACACTGCTTCACTCACATTGCAAGCACTGTTTTTTATTAACCAAGGAAGTTATAGTGTAGTACTTTACATGTGTAAGACACATAGTATCTGTGCAGGCAATAAACTAATCTGTGGCGGTGTTGAATGTTTCTTGCATTTAAAGCTGGTGTCTGATGAGGAAAAAAAAAAAACTTGTTCGTTTTTTTTGGGTAACAGACGTTCAATTTTAGATGTGTTTTAACTACAAAATCTGTTACACCAAATAACACCGATGAGAGCAAATCTAGGAGCAGCAAAGAGCTGGGTGCGTTAAAACGTAATCGAAAATCTGAACTAAACTGTCTCCAGAGAAGTTTTAAATATCTGGTTATGTAGCATAGATTGGAAACACACTGATTTTAAATAATTTGAGCAACTGTCTGATCTGTTAGTACATAAGTACAAGACAGAGCTTTGAGCACGTCATACAGAAAACACCAGACAAGAGAGATGGCGTTCACTCAAACCCAGAGCTTTGTTGAGGTCCTCTTGGCAAACCTACTTTCTTATTTTTATAAAGCATCGTCTGAAACTTCGTTTACAAGCACACACTGCAGTAATTTTTTACCGGTCCAGTAGACCTACACGTCCTTCTCAACCTCCAGTTTCTCTGAAATACTGTCTGGTTGCACGAAATACGTCTCTTTCCTCTATATGTTTTAGTCTTCCCGGCTTGTCTCTGTTTTACGACCACAGTCGGTTTAATTCAGCCACACATACGGAGAGCGGTGTTGCAGTGCGTTTCCTTTCGTAAATTAGACGGTTTTGGTGCACACATGGGAACACAACTGCTGTGTTTGTACGTAGACTTAATTCGGTCAGGTAGAAGCCGTACTTTAATTGGGGTCAATAGCAGATTCACCAGCCGTTTATTTAGAGAAAGACAGGGGAAACTTTTTATGTATTCACTATTAAATATTACATTGTGCATTGTTTTCTGTAAAATTGACATTCTCCATGCTGGACACTTCCAGAGTTTATCAGCACTGAACATAACAGATAGAATGTAATGATAAGGTACATAATGAATTTGCCTTTTATTTCATAGTCACCATTCACACTTAACTGTTTAATACCAGAGTACGCTTTTACAGCCTTTTTAAAGGTTTGTTTAAAAAAAATGTTTTACACTCTGAGGATGTATTTGTTATTTGTTTATTCACTGAATATCATGCTTAATAGTTCTTGCTAATATGTTATTACTTCAAGATGTTGCTGAAATAAGCACCTGATGTACATTGTTTTACCACATTGAAGGCAACGGTAAGCTACTGTTTAATATGAATTTTCATACACCTTTCCTAATACATTGTGTAAAACTGAAAAAAGAAGAATATTTAAAATGTTTAGATTTATTTTGAGCTTTGTTATCAATGTATTGTTTTTTTTTTTCCAAATACTAAAATTTAATAAAAGAGGTAGCCAGAGGGTTAATTGTTTACCATTTCGGGTATTGATCTGTTACAGCCTGTTTTCCCCCCCAACACATTTTGTTGTTTAAAAAGATGGAAAAAACATATATGGTGCTGTACCAAAGCCTTATGTCACATAATACTCTATTGTACTGGTTTTTCTCCCCCACATTTTCAGCCTCTGCTCAGCAGGAAGTTGAATACACTGTCTAGGATTGCATGCGGCACATTCCCAAGGCTTCGGGCCCGTGTGCTTTCTGCCCGGTGCAACAGCGTCACCTATCGGCAGAAAGCCGGGTTAATCGCAGAACCGATTTTACACTTCCCTATATGAGTTGGTAGCGGTATGTAACCCCAGCTTCCAACAACAGCGGCCATAAACCACCACATACTGGGCATAAAGGAAGATTCCCTCGTATGCTATTGAAAATCGGGGTAAAAGCGAGAATTGTAAATCTTTGCCTCACTAGAATGCTGTATAGATGAGTAATTTATGTCGGTTCCGGAGACAGCTAAACAGACTCTGGTTATGAGAATAAACGCACTGAGAACGTTGTGCTTCGAGCTTGAGTCTGTTTAATTAAATTCGTATTTTTTATTCTGCTATGTGTAACATCACGTCTCCCCCCGTACTTACTTGAACGATCCAGACAGAGTGAGTTTTCATTGCTTATATAGGCCTGTCTTTTTTGGTAACAATGACAGCGATCATTTAAAAACTGAAATTCATACAGCCGTGAAACTAACACATTCTGCACACGCATTCGTGTATTTGTAGGGGCTGGGGTCCAGTTGATTGTTAGATTAAGTGAGTTGCATCAGCCAGGCCCCGGTGTGTTCCAGGTCTTGCTGAGCGCTAGAGAGGCTCCCGAAGTAGTAACTGCTGTTGGTTATGAAAGCAGCGCTGCGTTGAGCGGTTACTACCACGCCAAGCAGTGTGGGCAGAATTTGAGTTGATATTTACAAAATGCTTAAATCACATGTAACATTTACTCTGCTTCAGAAATGTTTTGTATTTTGATATAATAAAGATTTACCAAAAACAACCTTCTTTAGCAACAGTTTTATCGGATGGGTGCCAACGTTTTCTCTATTTCATTTTACTTTATTACCTTTTTATTAAATAAGAATGATATTATTTTCCGAGCACTTTTAACGTTGCGGTAAATTGTTAATATAATCTTTTTGAAATCCCACCAAAAGAGCCAGCAACTTTGTCTGTGTGTCTCATTTATAAACTTTAGCCATTAGATGGCGGTGTTGTGTGCGAAGTTACAAAAAATGCCAACCGAAATGTTAACCATTTACTGCGCTCTGTCAGAAAACTTACACGCCAGTATCATTTCCAATGAAAAACGAGCTGCTCTTTATTCAAGCTGCTTAAGTGTCCTATTACTTTAAGTGTTTCGTATACACAGACGTTCCGAACCCAGATGATTTATGATCTTTCACACTATCCACGGTACAAATTTTGAACATGGGTGACTCATTTAAGACAAATTTACGTTTCACAGTTTAAATCGCAGCTGCTTAAACAAATCAACAGTCATGCTCGTCAGATGACTATTTCCAGTTGGCACCGTTCACGAGCATATATGCAACGTTTTATATTAACATAAAAACTTACATATATGCAATCTCGGAAATATCTACACATGCCATGTTTCATGTACGTATTTAAATAGGAGGCATGTCTTATGTAAAAAAGGGCGATGCATGCTGGTAGCCCTGGAAGCGCGTCCTCGATCCCGTGCGCGGAGCAGCCGGACGCGCGCTCCCCGTGGTGTACTCGGGAGAGGGGTAAAGCCGCATGGTGGTGGTGGTGTGAAGAATGATTTAACGTAAAAGGAAAGCCTAGTAGGCTGGCTGGCTCTCGTTATCTTCAAGTAAATCCACGAAAAGTGCGAGTTCGTGGCGACGGGTCAACGTGTGCAGTTTTATGGCCAGATTGGAAACGTGCTCGCTTGCAGCTGGCGCCAGGTACCTAAGATAAGACACTGCACACACAGCTCTCGCCAATGGTTTTCTGTTTTCTTCCAGCACATGCATGGGATTTATTTTTAAAACGCAGACACAGATGTTAACCGGTGGCGATTCCTGGAGCACCTCTCCGCGCCGTGACCGTTAATGCGGACGCGATCGCGGCGGAGCCCCTTCAGTCTGTTTCCTCCGTGTTTATAATGCGGCTTCCCGGATCTGAAGAACCAAGCGACGTGCAAGGAGAAGGGAGACGCCGTTGACAAGCCATCGGGAACCCGGCAGTCCTTTTTTTTTTTCCCCCACCGGTTACAGGTATGGGGGGGGGGGCGGGGTGGGGAACGCCGATGGGGCGCTTTTGTGGTGCAGTTGAACCCGCATCCACGCTTTTAATACGATTTATTTATTTTTTATGGTGTGGGCGGCGAGCGTCTGTGATCTGCACTGTTGGCGGAATGAAAGACGCCGGGCGATCGTGTGATCTGGAGCGGAAAAAAGTTTGGGTAGATCGGACACCCCTCCCCCAGGGATCTGCGGGATCAGGGGTCGGGGGCGTGCGCTCCGGAGAGCCGGTGCTGAAGATCGGCCGGTGCCTCACCGCAAAGTGCAAACCCACCTAGGCTACAGTGTGAAGACTAATGGCCACAAGTCATTTAAAGGGAAGTGGGGCAAATGCCGCCCGTTCGGGGGCCGCAGAATTCTGCGGTTTATTTGTAAGCGATGCATCTGCGCCTTGGCCATGAAGTATTTAGGAGGTGCGCTGAAACATTCATGGCCGTATACCGTTACGGGCACCTGCGTATGTGAATGAAGCCCATCGGTCACCGTGCAACGGCGCCTGTACCCTACCGGCTTTAATATTGCATGCCTTACTGTAACGGGCATTAATAATACACGCATTTTCGTCTGTGCTGACATGCACTGGCGATGGCGATCTGAATAAGCGGAGGTACTGAATGTCCGCATGTCCTGCAACCTGAGTCTCCGGGCAATATGAATGACAAAGTCATATGGCGTGGTACGGTCGGGAGCCTGACTTTAGACATTTATATAATGATAGTAGCCAGTATCATATGTGATTCTGTCTTCATATCTCTGACCTTTAGTAGTCTTACTTTTGCAGTTCTTATGTGGCTTTTAGGGATAATCGGCCCTGTATTTTGGGGCTTCGAGTACCTTTACCGCAAGCTGTTGCCTCTTTCTGTTTGCACAGATGTCCCTGTTAGCCTGGCGAGATACTGCATCTGCTCAGGAAGACCTCCAAGTCATTAGCAAGGGTGGGGAGGCAGAGAAAGGGGGCCTTTGGCTACAGTTTTGAACCCCCTTCCCCCTCCAAGTCATCATTTTTGTTTTTGGGCTTTGGTGGGTTTGGCGTCCACTGGGTTTCTGTTCGGCATTTGATGAAAGAAAAGAGGGCAAATAAAGCGAAACCAAAGCATGGTATTTGCTCAGTTGGCCGGAGTTGAAGTTGGTCCTTCACAGGCGGATTTGGCTGTTTCGGATGGTCAGGAATAAAAGCTGTGTGTAAATAAAGGTGTATTTTTGTCCTCATCAATTCAGTCCCTGCTGGCTGTGACCTGGCCCCAGAGAAAAGTGTGTGCCTTCAAGTGATGACAATATGGGTGGCTGTTACTGGGGAAATGTCTGGCCCACCCTGGTTTTCCTGGAGATCAAGCTAAGGCGTAATTCTCTCATTTTTACCACTGTGCCTAAAAAAAAAATTCTAAACTGAATTTTGCTGCCATAATTTTTAATGAATTTGTCTGACGTTGTTTTCCAGAGTGACTTGCATTATTCATTTTGATCAGCAGGGCTCCACTTTCAAATTCAAAGCAGTCGTTGCCCGTTAAATGTTATCCTTTTGAGGAAATGGCTGCTTATGAAAGCTGCCCGGTTTTGCTTTTGGGTGCGACGCCAGCCTGTCCAACCTTTAACCCGTTGGAAAGTGAATTTTTTAATGGGAGAGACGTCACGTGACTGTCAGGTGTCACATGATAGTCACATGAGTTTTAATCCTGCAAGCTGACACTCTCGGGACATAACAGGAGCACCTTCGTTTCCCGCGGCTCGAGGGAGGGGTACTCGGGGAGTCCACAAAAAATGGAGAAACGTGGTCTCCGACGTTCAAAGTTCTTGTTCCCGCATAACCGTTAGGCTTCCAGATGATGCCCTGGACCCATTTAGTAGGATTTGATAGGTGGGCTGTAGCAGGTAGCTGAGTTTTATGCGGGGTGGACACTAAATCTAGCTAAAAACTGCAAGTCTCGATTTCAGCTTAATTTTGCTGGGCAAGTTGTGACTCGGTGACACGTCAGTGGGTTGGGGAATTCCAACTCCCGTTTGGGGCAGGATCAACCGGACAATCTCTGCATCTTCATATTGAGTTACTCTGCATTTGGTGCGGGTTTGCCAAACTATTACAAGCAGAGCTGTTTGAAAAGCTCTTCTGTGGCATCAACAGGCACATTGAAGTACGCAT
>JAODLD010000044.1:20418892-20440602 GCA_026781065.1 Mormyrops boulengeri | reverse complement strand
GGGGGTTGTGGTTTTCGTGGTCTTATATTTCGCCTTCATGCTACTAACCTCTGAAGAGTCGGGCAGAATATCCATAAGGGATTCATTTGAAACCATTTTTGATGCTGTGTTTTTGCGAGGGGGGGGGAACGGAACATCTCAATTCCAGTGATAAAAGCACAGTGCGATAACTAGACTAGAACTGAAAATGCCTACGTTGTGATGTTATGAAACTCACCCACACTGCCTTGTGGAGTCGATATACAGCCCATCTTCGGTCCTGAATTCACGTCTCATCGTTTACGCTCCGCTTTGAAGCCGAGTGTTTCCTCTTCGAATGTGAAAACAAGGGAGGCTCACTTTCCCCTTCCTGTTTTCCGGGGGCCGGGGCCAGCCAGCGTCAGCGGCGCCCCTGGTGCCGAGCAGTAAATCTTTAGCTGGATATTCTTTTAATTGTCTTGCGTTGAACCCCAGAGAACATGCACTGTGTGTGTGTGTGTTCATCAGCGTCCCTATTTCAACCTCTGCTGAGATTGGAAGCCTCATCGCGTCATTCATTGTTTATTTTTCTGCATTTAATATTTGATATGCATCCTTATTTGGATGCATATCAAAACATAGTATCTTCCATGTGGTGTTAACCTGTTGGCTTTCTGGGAAGGGCGGCTGGTGACTCAGCACCGGCAGCTGTTGTCCGTGTGCGCACCCCCTAAGCGGGGGGGTAGTATCATCCACTGCTGCTCTCTGCAGCGCTGAGACTGATCGCTGTGTTCCCCCTATGCTGATATCGCTATTCCAGCAGATATTCACAAATTCCCGTTCTTTACATCGGCAGTATGAAGCCATTTCTAGGGGGTTATCGCGAGTGTGGTTTTGTGAATGTGATTGTAGGTCAGGGTGATCCAAAATAGTCGCCCTACTGCTCCTGAAAGGTGTTCCTGTCCCTGGGGGCAGGGGGGCAACAGAACTAGTTTTATAGTGATGGGGGGAGGGGGACACCAGTGGTGGGGGTAGTGAAACAGAACCTGGACAGCTGTGTGTGTGTGTGTGTGTGTGGGCCATTCACAAAAAGGAAGTCGGAGGGCCTGCAGTTCCCATGCCAGCCTTGACCTGACCACCTGGTCACTTGCACTGGGATGGGGGCTGCAGGAGTTTGACCCCCCCGTCCGGCACTATGGAGTTTCACCCAAGGCTGCTCCCCCACCTCCGCATTCAGCCTGCCGTCTGCCACTTGGAATTGGCATTCCCACAGCACCTCGACCGGCCGCTTCCGTGTGTGGTCAGCTATTCAAATGCAAAGGCAATGCAAACAAGCCCCCCACGTGGCGAATGGCAATGCGGACGGTCCGCGGGCAGCCTCGCACCCCCCGCGGCAGATCGGGTCTGCGACTCTTACAGAACCCAGGATTTAATTCCCAAGCAGGTCTGTTTTTGTTTTTTTTCTTTTCTCTTTTTGAAAATGACGGTGGCTTGCCAAATGAATTAACGTCCTTAACTGCTACTCAGACCTGACTCTTTAAAATGGCCATCACTTGTATGAGCTAGCCATTGTTTTTATCATTTGTTTGTTTGTTTGTTAAATAATGCTTGCTGTTAAGCACAGGAGCCTGTCTTAGGAGATACGGGGTGGTTTCTCTTGCGCTAATGTGATTTGTAATTGGTCCCTTTCGCTAATTGCATTACACATTTCCAGCTAATTGATATATATCTATTATTTTGCTCTTCAGTACCTAGTTGGCTTTGGTTGTTCAAGATGAAATGTTTTACCTAGTAGCATGTACTTTTTTGAACGTATTGCTGCATAAACTAACAGATTGACCCGACAATATCCTTTCCCCCCTTTTTCTTCATTTTCAAGATTTTAGCAGTTTTCTGCTTTATGTTGACCCTGTGACACATGACGCCCAGGCTAACCAGCAGGAACCAGGGGGTGACCTGTGCTCCCATCGCACATCTGATTATCCGTATCCGCGCTCTTCCCGCTCTGCCAATGACGCAGTGCCGTGTAGAAAAGCTGTGTACCAGTTGGACGGAAAGCGCCATTCCCCGCCTTTGGTTGGATGCCAGCAATTGGCAGTCACCTGACCGGCTAAATAACATGGGACGTTTGCTCAGGAAAACGAGTTTGTGTTCAGGTTAAACACTCTTCCTTTAGTGGAAAGGTGCCAGTTTATTTTGCACTGCTGGCCTTCTGGTTATGTTGAATAACTTGAATATATAATCGTTTTTTGGCTTTTTGTCTTAGTTTGTCATTCTGTATAACATGTGAATTTTTAGGGATTTCATAAAATGTTTAGCTCCCCCTCCCACCCTTTTGAAGGCAAAATAATTTTTTTTGAGTGGATTTTTCTTCAAACCAAAATTATTCATGAGATTATAGATGAATGCTTCCTTGATTTGAATCAGTCAGATTCAGATGGGAAAATGGAATGGGTGATAATGTACTCATCTTTAAAATGTCATTTTGCATATCAGGAAAGTCGAACAAAATGGAAAAATATGGAATAGTAAGGCTTAAATGCAGATGAGACCTGCTCTGCAATACACAGATTTCAGTATGTCTTTGAAGGTTTTCAGGCTTGCTTTTTCAGCTGAATAGAAATTTGTACATACAGTACCTTAACGGTTGCATGTTCATGGAGGCCAAGTCGGCGTGGTTACCTGTGTCCCAAAAACAGCGATGCTCATGGGAGTTTTATTTACACAGAAATGTTCTGAGGCCAGAATGAAACAAGATTGCTTCAGATAGGTAACCAATAAGATTGTAGAGGAGGTGGGTCCAAGCAACTAGATGAGGCAAGGCCAAGACATCTGATTGGTCCTGCGTCCTCAAGTTGCTTGGACCCACCACCTCTACAATCTGATTGGTTATCTCTCTGAACCAGTCATTTTTCATTCTGCCCTCAGAACATTGTGTAAGTAAAACTCCATGAACAGCAGGGATGCCTAGATGAGATGGAAAACTGAAGCTGTTAATAAATGAGGTTAGGCTAGCAAGGGCATCTGCTGACCTGTTTCTTTCAAGACATCTGTCTTCATCTACTTTGCAGTACAGGTTGTGGTTATGGATCTGTGCCCATGTCCAGAAGGTTGTGCGTTCAGATCTCGTGGTTGGTAGAGTAATCACATCATTATCGGGTCCTTGAGCCAGGGCAGTTATCTCCACCAGTTCCAGGGACATTGTTCTGACTCCAAGCATTTTCCTCACTTAGGCCAAAAGCACATGTTAAATAAACATGCAGAACTGTCACTCTGGTGAGACTGCCCTGAGTTTGTGGTCGAAGCTGCTCTTGCAGCATGAGAGTTATGAGTCACGCGTTCGCATGTTAATGCGAAGAGAGGCTGTCCAGCACTGCAGCCCCTCGACGGCCGCAGTCGCGTGCGGTAACGCGTCTCTCGAGTGCAGCCAGTAGTGGCCTGGTGAAAAGTGGCTTAATTTGACTCGCATGGTACTTTCTTTGGTTATTTTTATAAATTAGATTTTCTGTTTTTGATTTTGCTTACAAATTCAGCTGAAATTGTGGCATTTGACTGCCCTCGATGGAATGGTAAAGGTCAGCTGATTTTTCTGGCCTCCATTTGCCATTTTTTTTGTAATAAATAGTTTCACTGTAGGTAGAATATGGTTAAGTATAAAGTTCAGGTGTGCCGAAGATATCAAGGACAAAGCAAAAAAAAGTAGCTAGAATTACTATTTTTACATGGGGTTAAGAGAGATCCTGTGGTGACATAAGGAAATCCTGGTGACGTTGTTGTTTGCCTGAAAACCAATTGCCCTCCTTAGGCCTTGAGCCATTTTTCACCTGTTCTTAGATTCTACGGGCCAGATGATCTCATCGGCAGAGTTTGGAACGAGAGTTGAGCCCCACCCCAGATATCCAATTGGGTCAGCGAAGTTTTGAGCTAAGAAGTGGCTCCATTGTATTCCTGTTAAATGATGTGTAACAGAAATAGACTTTAGTGCTGGGTGATATGAATCGAAGTGTAATACAGTGATACTTTCGAATTTAACATTTAGTCAGTGATGTGAGGTGTTGTTGAGCATTGACTGCAAGCTGTGTAGAGGCAGTTCCTGACTGACAGAAAGGATTCGTCCCACAAACCCTTAAGTCAGTTTTTTCTTAAGTCGGGCTTAATCCCCCATGCCATTCAAGACACCTTTGTACAAAACACAAATAAGCTAAAAAAAAATATACTTGTAACGTACTAGAGTATACATATTAAATTCATTAAAAGAGAACACTTCAATATATCTTCAGTTTTAATCGCCTTTTTGTAGATCTGCCCGTGACTGGAAAATACATGTTAAAGTTTTGTGAAATGGTAAGTAAATTAACTTGTATGTTTGTGCCTGTGAGTCTATTGAGTTTTTTCTTGGGTGGTGGCTGCCCTGGGTCGTCCTCAGCAGTGTGTCATCATACTGTCTGGGACGATCATAGGTTCATTCTGAATACTCAGATATGCTGATCGCTAATTGTTGTACATTTTGTATATTTAGCAGATGCTTTTATCCAAAGTGATGAATGTTTTTGCAAAAGCAGGCGCTGCCAGTCCCTAGAGCACTTGAGGGTGGGGTCACTGGATTTGAACCAGTGACCTTCAGATGGCAGGAATAACACTGTATCTCGCTGAGCGACACAGCTCCCCCCGCATTTTAAGTTCCCATGTTCAGGGTATCCTCAGACTAGTGTATGTAAAGTTTTCATATTGTGTGCTATGTATTGTTGCATCCGTACGGCTGTGAAATACGGCCTTGGTTCTTTTCTTTGTTACCGATATGGGCAATGCTGCAGAGAGAGCAATCTGTATGCGGGCCAGGGATGTTGCATCATGCAAGTAGTCAGGCCCATTCTCAGCATATGTGCGCTAATTCTTAAATATGTTGCGGAATCGAGGCGACTGCACTGCAGTTTTTCTAACCGCCTGGGGGGAAAATAATCTCTGCATTTGGGATTAATTTTTTCCTGCTGTCATGTGAGAACTGGGAGAGAGATGTCAGGCTTTAGGAGTGGGAATCACTGATTGTTACCGCACTTTTCAGTATCCGGATTTATGGGCACATTGCACTTTTCCGGGGTCATGGATGAAGCAAGGCAGAGGTGGTTGAAATGATGAAAGGTTGTGTTTTTTTGTGCTGGATCTCTTAATTTTTCAGGCTTTTGAAAATCCCTTGAGTCCCATCTTGTATAATGAATTCCCCTTCGGATGTAGAATATCTTACCTCTCCATGTGTGCTGAATTTGGAAGGTAACCTTATCAGGGGATATTTGTGGAGATGATGGAAAATGAAGTGAACAGTGCTGTCAGAATGTGCCGTTTGATCTGTGGCCTGCAGACACCAGCTGACAGGAAGTGACCCGCATATCCGTGGTTGCAGGGAGAGCCAAGTCACTTCTACACTGCTGGTCCTCCGATTCCCGGCCACTTTCCCTTATAAGGGTGTCCCATTTGACCACATTGATGTGCTCTCTGCAGGAGATTCATTCAGAGCAGTTCCTCTCACACATGCCTCGTTTCCACCAACACGGAGCCGGTGCCGGTGCCGGGCTGGTTCTTGCTTGGTGACATTTGAGAACCTGCCTGTGTTTTACACCGGTTTCAAAAAAGAACGGAACAGTAATGTTACATAGGTGGAAGTGAAAGGTTAATCTATATGTCATTTTTTTGGATTTATTTTGCCGAATTGAAAAAAAAATTGTTTTTAGAGTATGACCTGTTGCACACTGTCTCCATTGTCCATATCCACTTTTGTCTCTGTAAAGGCTCCCCTGTATATGTATGTAAGTGAGTTGAGTTTATTCTCACTCGCCATTTTACTGCTATCCTTTTAAGGGTCACAGAGTAATGCCAAAAAAAACTAACTTTGATATCTGCCTCATGATCTCTTCGCCACTCGCATAACTCGATGTAACATTTTTCCGCTCATAAGCCGGCAAGTTGTTGCACTGCCGGCACCGGCTATATTAGACAAAACTATATCTGTTATGGATTGAATTGTCCGGGTCTGCAGAAGGTTTTGTTGCGAGAGCCTGTCCCACTTTTGCTGACGTTACAGTGGCAAATTCTGAGCCCATGTTTTCTTTGGTGCTGTGCTGGAGCTGTTTTTTCTGGCCCAGGGCTCTGTTTTTGCGGTGGAAACGTGTGGAACTAGTGCCGAAAGTCTGGCACCGGCACTGCGTTGGTGAAAAAGAGGCATATGAAGAAGCATTTTGCATCTTCGACTGGGGTGCTGGGACCATATATTAAGAACCCACCCCACCCCCTGCCAGCTGAAGGGGGTGCACTAGGCTCACCTACACTTTTCATCCCATGCAGGGATGTTCAGGAGATCCCTAAAGGCATCAAGTTGCTGAAAGCCTGGGCTCGGAACGTCTCTTCGCCAATTGTTAGTGTTGGGCGCCAGGATGTTGCCTGCCATCTACCCTCCTTCCCATGTTCGCTCCATTAAATAAATGACCTATTTTTTGGGATTTATGTTCACTGGGGCACTCTGTGCATTTGCTTCTGTTCACTTAAAGATTAATTACACATTTCAATTGCCCCTTTCCATTCTAGGCTTTGGGCATCGTGTCTAAACAATGGTAGGCAGTAGATTTTTTTTTAATTTTCTTTTTTTCCTCTTCCAAGGTAATGAATCTGAAATTCAGTGGCAAAACACAAGCAGCTATTGAAATATCAATTTTTCCCTAATTTTCTTAATTGAAGCCACTTATTTTGGACAGTCACTCCCAATCACCATCCTCATCATCATCTTGCAGCATGACGATGCCTTCACCTCCTAAAACGAGGTTGTATCTTTGCAGTCCTCCTCCTGCTCTGTTATGCATTCTTGTCCACCAAACACGAGTGTTTAACATTTAGTCAAAATGTCAGAACGCGTTTCTTTCCTCATTTAGAGAAAGAGAGGGTGTCGGCACCGATCCAGGAGCCTCCGGTAGTTGTCAGATTCCCTAGCAGATCATGGGGTTTCTGTTATTATCTTTGTAATATCGACGCACCTAGAGCAGTGTTTCTCAACCCAGTCCTCCAGGACTGCTCGTCGGTCCACATTTTTGCTCCCTCCCGGCTCCTTGCACACCCGTACCCGGTATTCGCCATTCTTGATTGTTTGGTTTCTCCTTCATTGTTTGTTACACTGACTAGAGCAAGTGGTTCAGCTGGTTTAGCCTCAGGACCCACATTAAGTTTTAGTTTTTTTTGTATCTATCTGTCTATCTATATCTAATCTCTGTTGTTTATGTCATTAAAATTGGAGGGGGGGGGTGTTGCAGTCAGTATAAAGAAAAAGAAAAACTGGGCATCATTTGCAACCACAAAATTCCAACTTTATAAAAAAATTGCTCAATGAAAAAGTTACTTAATGAAAGTGGTTCTGTGACCCACCAGTTGAGAACAACTGTCCTACAAGAGCCCCAGTTTGACCTGACATGCTGTCAAAGGCAGATTTTCCTGTCGGAGACACGCATGTAGCGTGTAAATAATGGGCATACGTGTCAAAAGCAGAGTGAATGTAGCGTTTGCAGGAGTGTTGGTTTTGGTGACCTCGAACTAGGGCAGGTTTGACCCTGTTTTGGGACTCTTGACCACCGAAACAAAACCTAAAATAAATCTTGATGTTTAACTATTTTGATCCCCTGCCGTGTTGTGCCTCCTGTGGGTTTTTCTGCCCTGGAGGGGGGCTTTCCTTCCCTTTTCCATACCCATCAGTGTGGAGCGCTTCTGCTCACCACGTGTCTCAGCATTTTACCTCTTTGTTGTTCTTGCTTACGTGTGAAATACTTCAGCCGTAGCGGTGGATCGTGAATCGGGGGCGGTTTGCCGGGTTCGCAACTGCAAATGTTCCATCTTTCAGGAGACATACGCCTGAGGTTTTACTTAAGTGAGTCAGTTTAGGGACTTGCTGCGTCCTCTGAGCTACACTTAAGCTCGTGAATGAGACCCAGGAGGGCGGTTTCTCCCCCCCCATCTCATTTGGCAATCACTGGCTCGCCTTGGCCCCCATGTTGTCTATATTCGCATGTTCGCTCGATTTGATGGCGGGTAAGGGGAGTCCTGGCCATGATGAGGTACCTGCAGGTACCGTAAGTGCATTGACTGGAGGAAACTGGCCCAAAAAGCTTCAGATTCAGCTCAAGTGTCCAGAAATGTCACGTTTAACTTATGTACACAAAAATAAGTATTTCTCTCTTTTTTGGATGTTGATCTTTCAAAAACTGCACTGAAAGTCAAGACTTCAACGGTTCGACCAAGAATATTGGTCAATTTCACCCACGATTTTCTCATAGAAGCCACCTAAAAACCAGGCAAAACTAAACTGGGCACCAAAATAAGGCCTTATGGATGGCGTTTCAGGAGATTCGTAGCGAAATCCCGCCATCAGTGGCGAAGTCCTGCTGTGGAAATGAAAGTGAGCCCCCCCTCGTCAGGTCAGAGGTACCCCAATAGCCATCACAAAACCTGTTAAAGACTATGCCTTTTTTTCTTCTTTGGTATCAGTTTAAACCCGTCTGACTTATTTCATCTAAGCTGAGCCAGTTCTAGGTTTTTATGCACCGGCCCCCTCTGTGGCGTGTGGGAGTGTCATTCCAGAAAAGAGCAGGTGGGGGCTGCATGTACCTTCCTGGGTCTGTTTCTGGGGTCTGCAGCTGGAGGGGGTGCTAAGCGAGGTCTCTGAGGGAGCAGTAGGGACCCTCGTGCCTCCTGGGGGCCATTAGCTTTCTCGCTACCTGCCTTTTTTTCTCAGCACTTGACCTGCTGTTTTTTTGCAGCAGTGATTGCCATGCGGGGCTGACGGTGCAGTTTTTCCAGCAGAAGCTGCTGGGCTCGTATCCAATGTGCCGAGCTGCGAGGACAGGCATTTGATGCGGGCTGCAGGGTGGACGACCAGGGTTCGCTTCCCATGCCTGGAGGCCGCTGGCATTTCACTTACGCAGCTTATTTCTTGATGTGCGTTGCGCTTATTTTCATTGATCTAAAATGATACACAGGTGAGAATCAGACAATGTGCTTGATCAGGGTCCCTTGAGCAATTGGAGTCTTGCTCAAGGGCCCAACGGTGATATTTCCATGTTATTTAGCAGATGCTTAAATGCCATGCATTTTTTTTGACAAAGCAGGGTCAGACAAACCCTGGAGCAATTGGGGTTAAGGGTCTTGTTCTAAGGTCTGAAGTGAAGCCAGTCTGCCAATCCTGGGATTTGAACCAGCGACCTTCTGTCACACACCTGCTCTTCTGGCTACGAGATTTTGAATCCACAACATTCTGGACATGAGCCCAGATTCCTAACCCACCCAGGGTGAAGGCCCAGTTTTGCTCACAAATAAGAATGCCGTTCGTTTCGCATACTTGCTCAGAGTTGGCTCGTTGTGTAATGATGTAACTGTGGATTGTGGTCTAACATCATCCCGCTCTGCCATGGGGTATCGAGTTCCTCTTTGAGAGGATTCCATTCTGTCAAAGGCCTCCTTGTTTGTCGGCAGCCATTGATGCCACACACAGAGACCCAGAATGAACTCTGACCTCAGGCTGGGATGCGGAGGGGACGCGGTGCAGTGAAAAGCAGACCTGACCTCCCCCATCGGTGTGATCCATAGCCTCAGCGACGTTCCGCTCCTCCGTCCCGGAGTCGCCCGAATCTTTCCCAGCTTGAATGGCATCTGGACCAGGCTGACCGCCACGATGCTGTAGAGACCCCGATCAGATGCTTCTTCAGAAAACAATTCCCGCTTTGAGAATGCTGTCTGGATTGTTTCCAGAACATTCCGGGACAAGGGATGGGCGGATGTGTTGAGTTTGGGAGGGGCCTTTCCTACCAACTGGCAGTATGGTGTCTCTCCTTGGGGGGGATGGAGTCAACCACACGTGTGCTAGGTGTGTGTGATGTCGTCACAATGAGGGGGAGTGCCAGACTGCCAGAGGGGGTGGGGGCCAACAAGGGCAATTAAAGTGTGAAAAGCAATAGGAAAAATAACAAGCGATCAGTGCAATTTAATACAGAATAAAATGTCTTAGTTCTGTCGTGCATGTACAGTAACAATGTGTGCTTTCCCACCAGTGCTACATATTATTAAATAAAAGGCGAAAAGAGAAAAAGGATATAGATATACAATTTAAAGTTGAGCAGTGGAAAAAGTGCAGTAGTGCAATCATATTCTGAAATGTGTTATATGGGACCTATACTGCAGTGTTGTTAGATTTTTCCTTTCAATTCAAAAGTAAAAGACCACTTGTCACACAAACCGTCATTGATGGGGTGACTAAATATCAGTAAGTGTAGATCTGTGGGGGTGGTAGGGGGCTATGAGAAGAGAGGCGTTCTTTAACTGGTGCTTGAGCTTTTAAGGGGTTACTGACAAACTGGGTGTATGACCATGGCTGTGTGTGAGAGAAACCTGGTTTGAGAAGATCAGAACTGGCTCTAGCTACAGAGAGAGTAGGCAGTACCTAGGGCCCCGGAATTACCTGCACTACGGAGGAAGTGAAATCCTCATCAGTTTTCATGGTAGGGGGGCCTCCCAAGTAAAGCTTTGCCTGGGGCCCCGAAAAGGTAGAACCGGCCTGGGATGAGATTTTATTTCGCTTAGGCACAGAGGAATTTCCTAGGCTTTTGCATGCATAAAACTCTCATATGAAATGCCTATATCTTATATTATCTCCAAAGTGTGTGTTTATCAGTCACTTGTGAATAATTTTGCTGCAGGAGGAATAATTAGCATAATGATGCCATTTCAGTCTATACTGAGATGCCTGGAGTTCGAGCTGGAGTCGTTTGGACTAAAACTGAGATTTCTCTGAGACCTTGGAAGCTATTTTATTTTTTGGATCCGTCCAGGGCTCTGTGAGATTTTCAAGGATAAGTTCTCACTAGAAACATCTGAGAAATGTGAGTGTACACAGTAATTTTCCGATTTGTGCTGGAGTGACCTTGTTTTAATCTAGAAGATGGCTCAGAAGGAACAGATTACTCCTCTGGGCTGGTTCACCATGTGGAGATGAGGTAGCAACTCTCCAAGTGAATAGTGGAGTTTGCCATGGATGCTGTGTGGAATTAGCTGGAAGGCCATATATCAGACGCACTGCAGTTAGCGTGGTCACAACCACTCAGGCCGTAAGCCAGTAATAACAAGGCTGTCTGATGTAAATACTTTTCTTAACAAGGAATATAATATTATAGCTTTGTGTGTCTGGGCATAAATGAAACTGTAGAAAATAAGGCTGTTACATTTATTGTGTTTGCAGTTCTATATATTCTCTGAATTGCCACGCCAGATGTTTGCTTCGCTTCAATGGTGACATCACTTCCTGTTGCAGCAGGAACTGTAATAATTTATCAGGGGATGAATTGGCGAGATGAGAAGCTAAATTTAGAGCTAGAGTGGACGTTGTAGGTTGTCTATGCCAAACGTAAGGACAGCAACATCGGGGATTTTCGTATCTTCACGGCCTGGCTCAGGCAGATGTCTTCGCATTGTTAAGATCAGTAATATTGAATATTGATCTGCATGTAAAAATTATTCTCAAGTACAAAAATAACAGCTATAGCTCTTCCGTTAATTGGTTTTTGATGGCGTGGATGTGCCTGATAGCCTTTTACGTCTTCTGGTTGGAAACCTTGTTGTAAACACCATCTGGAATGCATTTCATTCCGACTCAGTTTTTTTAAATAATAATCATTTTTTATTACCCCCAATGGACAGAGGAAGCTTCTTGTCAGCTGCTTAGAGGAATGGCCGCAGTCCTTCAGGCGTGAAAGATTGGGCGATAGGGGGTCAGATTCTCGTGCCGCTGCGTGGGTCGGGTGAAGGGAGGTCCTCCTTCCCGCACTGCGAGGTGCAAGCTCATTAAAGTATTTTAAGCGCACACATGTTACTTATGTTAAAAGCTGCTAGGCTTCCTAAATTAAGCAGCACACTGTCTAAGACTCAGCGTCCCCCCGTCTGACCCCTGTCTGCTGTTCTGGAAAATAGTTAGACGACAGTCCTATGGTGTTTCCTGCAGTTGGGAGAATGGTTTCGATGAGTTTAAAGCATCCTGAGATGGCTGATATATCAATACATACTTTGGATTTATCTAAGGGTTTTGCGCATGGTCCTTATCGTCTGTTATCCCTCTGCTGTCCAGTAGTAGAGAAGATAACCCCTCTGAGAAGGTCCTAAATATTTTTAAAGCTATGATCATCTCTCTCGGTCACTACTGTATTAAAGGCTGAGTTTTAACTTGGGTAATAAATGGAACAAGTGCATTCTGGGATCTTCCCTTGATATCGAGCACAAGGCTACTGTGCCAGGTGTGTCCTAGTGAACCATGAAGTGAATAGCATCCTACTGGTTGTGAAGGACAGGTTTTGGAGCAAGAATTTCTTAATCCAAACAATGGTGTGGGAGCTATATGGGGGTTCCCCTAGTTCCCTCATTTCATGAGTCATGAATGGCTTTGTATCAACCCTCTGACTATGGACTGTCACTATATAAATATATATTTTCTTTGTGGTAGACATTCCAGGCAAGCAGAGAGCTGGGCTGCGTGGGTATTGGGAAGGGGGTAGGGCTTTGTTTTGTCTTGTAGCTTTCGTTTTGGTTTTCTTCGTTCGAGCATCAAACGGAAGCACTAGTTTGCATGAGGAAACATCCCTCTTGTTCAGGTATCACGACACGCCTCCTGCAGACTCCTGCCGACAGCTCTTCCTGTGCCTCTATCAGGCTAGCAGCTAGAGATGTGCCAGATCCATCCGCTAACTGGTGGGAGAGTGAAACTGAATGATCGCCTGCTGGCATGCCCTTAATTAAGAAACATGGAACAGGTCTAAAAATGAAGTAATACTAGCTGTTGGACGTGTTGCTGGGCGCACCAGTTGGCGTTGGCGTTCGTACGTCTGCCTGGATCTGTCTTTGTTAGGGTTGGCTCAACCCTATTTGGGGCTGCGAGGCTAATTTCACACATTATCATAAAGAAGAAAACATCTTTAACTCGAATGGTGCAAATGCCTCTTATCAACTTTGTGCGGCCTCTTTTAGATGCACGATAACCAAATGATCGTGTCCGTTATGGAGTTTTGGGTATGTTAAATTGCTGTTTTGAATTTGAGCTTTTCTTCCGCAAGTCTTCGTAATTTGTGCTGACTGGAATAAGGTTGTTTTTTTTTAGTTTGTCTGCTTGAACACCTTATTTTTCTCCCTAACATTGCTTTTTTATGTTTGCCTGGTGTGAAAAGCAGTATTTGGTAGACTGTGTAATTTTCAGGTCGGTGAACGCCGCTTGTTTTCCATTTGGAAAATCAGTGGTTCCCCCTTTTCCTAGTTTTCCCAGTGCGGATGCATGAATGTCACTGAAATGTTGCCAGCCTCTGGCAGTTCGGTGGTGCGGATGAATTCAGCGGCAACTTTGATTGGCTAAAAGACCAAACAAAATCTTGTCAACGAGGAACTGTATTTAGCTTAGCAGGGTTGGCCTACATTTCAAGTAGCTACAAAGTGGGTGGGGCTAACTTAGAAGGCCGGGACGAGCTGCGGTGCATCTCTAAACTCTCAGATTACGGCATTTGCTGTGGATGGCGTTCTTGATCCGAGTTAATTGCTGTTGAAGTCTCAGGCTTTTAATTTTAGCATCTAACGTAGCAACCGTCGTAAGTTCACGCCTTAGTCGACTGGCGAGTGTGTCTGTGATGGAATGTACATTCTGTATTTAAAATGCACTTTAACCCTCGGAGGCCAGTGAACAACTATGTAATGGATAACTGTTTTCCTTATTGCTTACTATCTATGAGTCGATGTGAGGAATTGGTATTGTCCCCTCTACTGTGTGCGTCCAAGAAAGCTTACCGCTTGAAATAAAGGCATCAATCTGGAATAAATGGAGTTGGCAAAGAGTAAAGGATAATACGACTTCTTATAATGCCGATTAAGGCAGGATCCTAGCCAAAAAACAAACCGCACCTTTAAACTTGGGGGTAAAATGCTTAACACATTGTGGAGATAGAATAGTGACAGGCATAACAGTTTCTGAACCAAAACAGTATATTTATTTACCACGAAATGACTGTCAGTCTAAAATTTAGTTTTTGTTTGTCTGTTTTGTTTGTGTGTATTTATTTTGACCTTGGCTGGCTTAAGTTAGCTCTGCTGCCAAGTGGCATTAGTCCTTCGTGCACTTACAGTAATTTACCTGGAAGAAAGCGAATGACGGATATCTTGTGGGGGTGGTATTCCATTGTCATTCCTAGTACGGATTTCTAAAATGATTTTCGTACAGCTGGAGCCCCAGTGCCAGAAAAGGCAATATCGGCCATGAGTCATTGGTGAGGAGTCGTCATGAAATCCCCAGGCCTGACAGCTTCGGCTTATTATTCTTCCCGTTGCTTTTAATTTGCCTGAGATGCAAATAAGAGGCGAGGAGGGTTGCTAAGCGCCCTGTTGCCTGCGCCGTGGTGACAAGGCTCAGGGAGGCCACAAGATGGAATCCGGAGCTTTGGTGGAGGGCCGGGGGCGGGTAGCACAAGCGGGGGGAGTGACGGGCCAGCAGGAAGCTCGTCCAGCACGTTTGATTTGTGCTGCCGCTTTTCCCTTAATGTTTGCTTTTGATTCATCTCCCCGATTTTCCACAAACTGAGTAGGCCAGCTGTGCTCACCATATTTATAGCATGCGAATGAAATGGCTGTGTATATACGGATCGATTTTTTGTGTGTGCGCACGTGTGTGTGTGTGTTTATGGCAGGGGGATCTATGGATCCCATCCCTTTCTATTATCTTACGTCGGTGTCTTCTCAATTTACAGCATGCTTGATTTTACTGGTTTTATGCTCTCCTCTTATGTACTTTGGATTTTTTCTCCCGCAGCGAGATTTAATAACTGTAGTAAAGAAGTACTTGTTCCCTTTTACAGCCCTTAAGAATAATGTCAGAGTAGCACTTGACTTTTTTCACATCTCGAGGTGCATTAAGAAGTTTTCGGGAAGAGGGTAATTGATGAATAGCACACGCGATGAACACTCGACGCTGCATACTTGTAACATGAAGCAATATGCTTCCATGAATTGTGAGCTGGGGTGTGGTGAAGTCAGTTTTCCATCTTGCATTTTTACATTAACAGTCTTGCAAGTTACTGCATGGAATAAGAATTAATCGAAATAAAGCATTTTTTATCGTAAGTAAAATGACCCCAGAGAAGGGGCTTTACTGCACAAGAGAGCTGTTAAAATGGAGGACCCCCCCCCTTCTCCCCCACACACACCCCCTTTTTCCTTATACAGTGGTGTGTGACTGTGTAGAGGAGGTGTGTGGCTCAGCTGGTTAGGGCACTGGTTGTGATCGGAAGGTTGCAGGTTCAAATCCCAGGGTCGACAGAGTGGTTTCGTTTTGAAGGCCTTTAGCCCTCCGTTTGCTTCAGGTCTCACCCTGCTTTCTCAATTGCAAAATGAAATTTTAATGTGAAATATATCGTTATCATCTACTAAACAATGGCTGAAGGGTTCGTGTCCCCTTGACAATAGGGAGTCTGAGGCTGTGTCAGTGCACTCCTAAGCCCTATCGTATGACGCCGGATAACTGCGGTAATCGGAGGAGGCCATCTGGGGACCCACGGTGCACTGCTCACGCACGTCGTCATGCCACCAGCTGAGTTTTGAAACTGGACCTAGTGTCTGGATTGACCCAGATGGATACTGCTGGGCACCGTTAGGTAGCGTCCGCATCCCCCCATGGGAGTGAGATCACATATCGACCGTGGGGAAATCAGATGGACATCGGGAAAGTGAAACTTGATGGAGGAAATCACTCTATTTTTTAGTATTCATGCAGAATTATTTGAAAAGCATTTTATTTTTTTATAGCTCGATTTTGAGCGAAGATAAAATGCGTTTTCAACTGGCCCCATGTGATTGTAGGCTAAATCTGTTCTGTCTGCTCTGTTTCAGATTTTCTCTGTGTTTCTGCATATTTACTGTGTTTTCATCATACTGTTGGAATGCTTTTCGTAATCCCAAAAACATTAAGTCAGCCCAATCCGATCGCGTATGGAGAATGGGGTTTGCAGATTTTACTAGCGACCCCTCCCCCCCCACCCTGAGTTCCAGTATGGCTATGCTCATTTTTTTCTTTCGACGTACCATCAGGGATGAGAACAGCGCTGTGGTGGGTGACGCAAGTGTCCGAAGCTGGCCAGATGCGTAGTGTAGTGGTTATGGATTCCGGTATGAGTTACGGTTCGTGAAGCTGAACAAAAACGTCACATTCAGTAATTATTCTACACTAGGGCTACCTAATTAGTTCTGAGTGGGGTTACATTATGAAAATGATACCAATTTAAGAGCCTTTGATTTATTTATTTTTTCTTTCCTCATCAAGATGCTAAAAAAGGAGCGGGAAAACTTGCGTCAGCCTTAGTGACGTTTTAACTGACTAATTATAATTAGTTAACACAAATAAAATGGGACAAATGGTAACAGCTGTTGTATTACGTAGGCCCGATAAGAGCCGGCAATTTATGTTCTTCTGATTAGTTGATGTAGCAATCAAATGGTCAGTAAAGATGAACTGTGAGGCTGCTAATTGATTAGCCCCAGATTTAATGTCCTAATGTGTGTACCAATGAAATGCTAGCTAAAAAAAATTAGCATGAAGAAAATTTGGCGGTACCACTGTTTGTTTTCTTTTAACTTTGCATGGATGCACAGAAAGGTCTGATATGTGTGGATGATGAGGCATTCAGTGGATGTCAGTGGCGTTTCTGATGCTGGATGGGTACCATTTCTGTTGTCTGGAAAATGGGCTAATGGTCCAGGACTCATGTGGGTAAATGGGATCAGATTTGTATTCTTTTGCTTCATTGTAGCTGGTAAAATCTAGCTGAAAGGCTAAGTGAGATGGGGGTTCTGCAGTAGGGATACAGGTTGAGTGAGGTTGGGTGTTTGGTTGGGACGCTCGTCCCGATGCAGAGTTGAACCTCCTGTCAACTGAGAAAATTACTTCTTCCACCTAAGTTCTGAGCTGGTACATTCCAACTTAAATTGGATGAAAGCTTCACTCTTGGTACATTTCAGGATCTTGCTAAATTTAATAAGATTGCTAGCTGCTTAAGGTAGCTTAGTCATGCAAAGCTAGTCTTAGCATTCAAGGGTTCTAGTAATAGAGCAAAAGTCGTGTGTGTGTGTGTGTGTGTGTGTCATTTTTTTCTTATTATTGGGAGCAGTTTGGGGGGGGGGGGGCGTGCAAAATGAAAAAAACACACACAACCGTTTGAGGCCGAAACCAAGTGTGGAATGTTATAGTAAAATGACCAGCTATGCAAAGCAATGAAAAGTTGATTCGGATGATATGTGGGTTTGCCCTTCTCTCTAATGGCGGTCGCTAATTGTTCTTTCTGAACCAGATGAAGAGTAAGTAACAACGAAGGCCTGTCTAAAATGGAACGTACCATGTTTTGTCGGGATGTGGCATATCGTGTTGGATTGCACTGCAGATGTTTGGATGTATGGAGACTTGGCTGTACTTCCGTTCTTTGTACTTGCATAATTTTTATTTAGCCAAATAAAATCTCAAGGGAAGGTCATGATAGGTCTTCAACAGAATATCAAATATTCGGATTCAGAACGAGGACGTCTTGACTGTTTCATCAACATGCGACTCCCGCCAAAAGTGCTGCATTTTACTTTGCAACCGAAGCACATGCGGGTTTGAAATGGCCTAACATTTGCTGCACGTGCAGTGTGTTATGTGACTGGCAGGGGACACGGTGGGGCAGACATTTTGGGCTAATTGGAGGGAACACTTTCAGTCGGACTGAGAGACAAGAAGCCTTTCCTGAGGGACGCCGTTAGGAGTACTTGGCACGAATTGGGTCAGGCGTTTTCCGTTTGTTGCCGTTGATACCAGAGAAAAAGGTAATAGCTTGTCTGTGTTGTAATGGCTGTAATGTAAAGCGCTAAATTATTTTCTATTAGCCGTTACATCTGCGCCCTCAAACTCATTCTGGGTCTTGAATCAGAGCTGAGGAACTGAATGCATCGTTCACACCTCGGATTTGCCAAGGCCTGATGGATATCCCCCGGATGTGTGTACCACCCTCCCACGTCTGTATTGTAATGCTTGCCTCTCACAGACAGGAGGCCACTGTGCTAATATGGATTTGTGTCTCATAAAAAAGTAATTAAGATTGGGCTTATTAAATATTCATCTCGCATTCAGGCCATGACGAGCTTTGATGAACAGACATCTTAATCTGCCTCCATTTTTTCATCTGGAGATTTCATCTGTGCCTTACTGCACCAGAGAACTGCATTTATTTATTTAATTGTGTTTTCATATGCTTTGTCATTTTAACTCAACCTTTGTTTTTCCCGCAATGGTCTTGAGCGTAGAGTGAGCTCTGTTTTATGCCGTTTAGGGGTTTGGGAAATATTAGAGCCTGTTTCCATGGGAAAACATTGAAAGTTAAGTGCGGAGAAGACAAAGTAGATGAAGCTCCGTTTTCGATTTTTCTTTTTTTCTTTAAATCTGTTTCGCATTTAATTTGATCTCTGCAGTGTGCAGATTTTTTCAGGGCTAATCTGATAGAAATGACAAATGTGCAGAACTCAAGCCGGCATCCCATCCCTCAGCCTGTTGCCAGGGACGCTCACAACGCTACCTCTCGCTTGTGCTGGTTTTCTAGCATTCCTAGCAAGCCTGAGATGGTGATACGTCCAGTATGAACAATGCTGATAAGTGGTATATTTTTCTGTCTGATATTACCAGTTCCCGATAACTGATACTGATGACCGGCTAACATTTGAGTGCAACAAATCTGCAATGAAACTAATGTTTCACTATTGCAGCCACAACATGTAATGCAGGCAGTGAAACATCAGCCAGATGGCGCTGACAGAATCAGCCGACGAAATCCCTCATCATCCACTGATCTTCCAATGTAGTCCTCTCCGTTATTTTAGTAGCTATGTCTGTAGCTCTGGTGCTGCTAACTTTCAGTATTGACTAAAGGTAGAATATCGGCCGGCAGTATCGACCAAGACTGAGTAACACTAGGCCGATTCCGATATGTTAACTGATAATATGATAACTGATATTCGCTGCATCTCTTGTTTGAGGGTTTTCTGACTCCTCATAATCCCTTCCACTGACTTCAATGTAGGCCTTCCTCATCCTCCCCATTGGGTTGTGGGTGGGGCATGTGAATGGGATGGGGGGGGGGGTTGCTTCTCTGAGCGTGTGACAGGAGCAGAAAAGCGCTCAGCTCTGCCAGCTTGTGCTCATTCTACGTTGGCGGCCTTCCTGGAGACGTGGGCAGGCCTGCCCTCTGTGCCAGGGGCCCCTGCCAAATGGTCTCCTGAGGAGAGTGAGAATCACCGGTACCCCTGCTAGCGAAGCCACCCCCACCCCCACATCCAGAGTGAACGTTAATCCCTTCTAGGGCGCCATCCGCCAATCCGCCGCCACGGCTGGAGACAGGACAACCATGTGCCCTGCCGGGAGCCTTCTGCTGTCTGTTAAACACTTCAGGTCAAAAAAAATTAAAACAATTACTGCCTATTTTATGCTATACCGCATTTTGTTTGTTTTACTATTTTCAGCCTGTTCAGTAGGACATTTTCAATTAACATCTCCTTCACTTGACATCTTTTATTTATAAAATATGTCGTCTACCCCCACACTTACCTGTGTCACGTTTCTGGTTCTCTCAAGTCCGTGACCTATTAGGTGAAAGACTGTGCATAATTCGAGCTCACATGGGAACCTAAAGCCCTAACTTTTGGCTGCCCTTATAGGTGTAACGCTGTGTTTTGTACTCCCTGCAAAGATGTGGGTAGTGCCCGACGTCTGTCATACCACCATTCGTCTGCGTTCCTCAACCCTTTCGGTATGGATTTTAGACTCTTTCGGCTATGGGGCCATCTTGTTGGCTGTCGTGCCAACAGCGTTATTACTCCAGGCTACATCAGCAGGCAGAAGCTTCCCTCGGATTAAAATTACAGCGACTAGATGTTTCTGTGAAAATGAAGTTTAAATTCCTGTTTGTGTGTTTTGGTTTTTTTTTTTTAAGAAACCCAACCTGTTTGTTGGGCTTCTTCGAGTTTTATTTCCATTTGAAATATTGTAGTGGGAAAGAAAATGCCCAAATGCCTTTGCTGTTTGCCCACTCTTTGTCTTAAAGACAAAATGGTCTTCCTCCCTTGTCCTGAGGGAGCCTAAGCCGTGCCTGCGAGAAATTTTCCAGCATCCAAATAAAAGACCTGGCCCACAACCAACTTGCACATCTCGGACTTGGAATCGGCCATATTCACTTTTTAAAATATGGAACGTTCCATTCAGTAATGGGGAAGATTGTTTATTCACAGATTCTACTGACCGTTCTTTCCACAGGAAACGCTATCCTAATTATGTAAATTGACACATCAGCGTCAATAATTGAAGAGCTTTCACACCGTGCGGCCGCAGTGCTCGATGCCTCATATGCACTGCAAGATGGAATTTTTGTTGCCCTCCTGTGATATGTAATTTAATGCTGTGTAACCCCTTAATGCTTGACTCTGTCTTCTGCTTGCATCCTCTTTCACAGAGCCAAATGGACCTCTTTTTTTGGGCATCTATCATTAATGTGTCCAGCTATATTCTCTCTTCATTCCCCGCTAGTTAGAGATGATGTTCATTAAAAATCAGGACTTCAGCATTGGTCTGATGTGTCAATCTTAGTTGATATTGCCGGATGACATTTAGACTTTAGTGAAGACTCATGAGGCTTCAAAGTATCTGCTCTGGAGATGGTTTTATATGGCCCGTGACATGTTTTTAATTCATTATTAAACCTGACCGCTATTAGATCTCAAAATTTCCACATTTGTGCACCTCTACCCCTAGTTATTAAAGGTACAGTTGCTCTTTCATCCTGTGCTCGGAGCTGGCTTGTAATGTTTTGGTCTGAGGTGTTTGGCCTAGATTGGTTGAAGCTGAATGTTTGTGAACAGTACCAGCTTGATGGTTCCATCGCCCAGGTATGTGCATCAGTTTAAGTTCGAGCTCCGTCAGCCCATTAGGCAAGCCGGGAACTCCGACCTTAAGCACCTCGGGTATCTTCTGGAAAGGTGAAGACCGAGATGAAGGATGGATTTTGCGGCCAGTAGGTATTTCAGGACGTGTCCTAATTAAATTGGGGCTGAGCGTGTATGATATTGGGAAACCAAGCGCCGGTGAGCGGTGGGAGCGTGGCCCATGAATCACAGCGCATCACCCTACAGCCTTATTGATCAAACATCTGGAGATCTTCCCCATTCGATACCACTAATGTAAGCCCATTAGAGTCAGGTCACCCCTAATGCAGGCCTTGCTTGTCTGCTTGGAGCTCCCTTGACACCCGCATTGGGGTTGTCTTGTCAAAGGGTGGGGGTGGGGTTCCAATTAGCCAGGCTGCCAGGGGAGGGGGGAGGTGTCATCAAAGCCTCTATTTACACTGTATTATTGGCCTTTAACTAAAGGTGAAAGGAGAAATTCAGTACAGCATTACAAGCAGGTAAAATGTGGGTACAAACAGTTTAAAATACAAGACAAATTGCCAAAACGATGCACACAATGCAAGCAAACCATGAGCCCTTTTAATCTTGGATGTTTTGTTTTACTGGTTGAGTCCTGCATCGTCTCCTGGTGCGCTTGTCTTCAGATGATGTCTTGTCTCCAGGCGGGGGGGGGGGGGGGGGGGGGGGGGGGGGGGGGGGGGGGGGGGGGGGGGGGGGGGGGGGGGGGGGGGGGG
>JAODLD010000044.1:20412183-20418792 GCA_026781065.1 Mormyrops boulengeri | reverse complement strand
CCATCACTCCTCCTCCTCCAGCTGCCACCGTCCACAAAGCCTTCGGTGTCCCCTTCATCTTTTGTTTTATCCTGTAATACTGTAATATTTGTTCGCAGCCATCACCATTCCATGCCCCCTTCCCCTTATGTGTTCATGTCTGCTGCATCAGCCTTCCAGAAACATCTGAAACTTCAGCCTTGAGTCTTGGGTCTGACTTTGGGAGGGAGATCCAGACAGTGTTTTCACCTCTGTAAATGCATTCCCAGAGTGAAAACTTTGTGTAGTGCTTTTTGAGGTATTAGTGCAGCGGTCAAACAAAAATACGTGCATGTAATGTGGTGGATACATGAAAAGAATTGAATAAGCCACTGTGGTTTTAAATGGTTATGGCCGTTTGATTAAATAAAAAGCGCAATGAAGTTTGCATTCTGTAAAGCAGATTTGTCTGAGAGCGGCGTTTTGATGGGATGAAGTAACAAATGTAGAGTTGATAGTGTGTATGTTTGGAGTTCAGAGTGTGGCACAGTAGTAACCATCCACGTGTCCTGTGTGAGGCCAGTCCTGGCCTCCAGTTCGGAACGAGTCATCGTACCTTGACTGAAGATGAAATGTGTCTCGCACCCGCCTGCTCTGTGCTTTGGTTGGGGGTGGGGTGGTTAAAGAGCGTAGTTCGCCGATTGGCGTCATTGATTTCTTCGCTTTGTAATGATACGCAGAGTAATAGATCGTCAAGTTTAACGACCGACGGCACCATGGGAGTCGTCTAGGGATTCTGGAATCATTCGTTCTTAAAGGTGTGAGTACACCGGGGTAAGTTGTGCTGGTTAATATGGATCCGTTTGATGGATTCTTTTTTTTCCTTGTCATTTGTAGGCTACTTAAAGTTAATTGTCAGATTGTTTGTTTGTATTAGTGTGGGCAGGGATGCAGTAGGACCATAGATACCCTGGCAGATTCAGGGGGTCCAGCAGCTTACTGGAGCCCGTGAATACGCAAAATTATAAAACTATATAATGGGGGGAGGGGCACCAATGTGACATGATGCATTCCCCAGGTTGGGTGGGCTGTAGGTTAGTGTACTAGGGGCTGAAGAGGTACGGGGATTTAATTGGAGTTTTTCAGTATAATCCTTCATTAAATAAATGGTTTGTGTGTGTGGCTGTGTGTGTATATATATATATCAGTGTTGGGAAGGAGTTTTGGTGGTTTGTGGGGAAAGTATGGCAGTGAAATACTCAATTGTTATACTTTAAATTATCAACCATTACATTAAAAAATAACAAATTTCACTAGGGTTTTTTTTTCTTTTAAGTTTTGCTTAAAATCTCATGACACTACTGTATACAGCGATGACTTGCATTGCTCCTGACAAATTCTTATGCAGTCGTTTGAATGGCAGAGGTGGATAATTGGACTGTAAGAGACAGAGTTTTGTCAAATAACAAAAGTAATGCCATGCATTTCGAATTAATACCAGGCCGGAAAAGGGGAGTATTGTGCAGACTAACACACTCGAAGAAAGACCCAAGGGGTGTGTGACTGGAAGGCATTGATCAAGGCATGAATGAAAGCCCAGTGAGGCGGTGTGGGAATCGAAGGGGCATTTGTGCGTGGGCCGTTTTGTACCGACGTAGTAATTGTGACAAGGGAGGCTGCTAATATATCCAGTGGGAAGCCAGATGGGAGGATGATGGTGATGTGGTCAACGGAGCAGATTGAAGAGGTAGACAATGAGCAGAGTAACGTTGAGTACTTGGAGCCACGGGTTAAGAATCGCGTTGCCCCTTCACTAGCTGAGCTCGTCAGTGAGGTAATGATCACGGAAATTGCCTTCTGTTTTTTGCCATAGAAGTCCATTCGACCAATAAAGACTTCCTGTTAGCCTAATCTTTCCAGTTGGCCAAGACGGTAAAAGCCAATGTAATTTACTAAAGTACCTCATGCTGGAGGTGAGGGGCAATATAGTTCAGTGGTTGTTTTTCATATCTCCACACGAGTGGCAGGCCAGTCCTTCTGCTCCCTGAGTACTGTAGGTTGTTCTGGTCCGCTTCCAAAGACTTGTGGCATCTTGGGTTCAGTTTGCCATAGCAGACGGACCCAGTCTCACTTTGGAGAAGTCTTGTTCTCTGCGGGTTAAATGCTGTCGTTACAGGCGTACCGGCTGGGTCTCACAGCCTTCACAATCTGCAGAGGGGTGGTGTAAGGCCCGCTGCGGTAACATCCGGCCGGAATCAGCAGCTGGAAAGCACATAGAGAAATGGGCCCCGTCTATCTATATGTGAGACCTATGTGACATAGTGTAATAGTGGTGGGAAGAGTTTGTGAGGATAAGAATCCCAAGAGGTTGTTTGAGAAGAGATTGAATTACAGTGGGGAGGGGAAATGAGGGCTTTTGGGGGGGGGGGGGTGGCTTACTCATATTTGTATTGAATTGGTGTCTGATGTCATGACAGCTGTCCACCACGGGTACCCCGGTCGAGGTTATCGGAGGTTGCCAGACTCCCGGTTTTCCAAGGAGCTGTTTGGGCAGCTGTCGTAGGTGGGCTTTTTACTGAATCCCAGGACCGTTGCCAGCATATTCTGAAATTCGGAGTCCGCCATCAGCAGACGTGAAGGGGCCGGCATAAGACGTTTTGTTAAGTTTAGAGATGCTTTAAATGTAATTACTGATTTAAAATGTTAATTGATATAGTTATTAGACAGATCTGCTTTATTGATCCCGAGCGGGAAGTCCTGTTTTGAAGATGGATGGACATGCTGGATTTTAGCATTACCGCAGAGCAGCGTTATCAATCGATTGCCTCTAACGTTCTCTTTTGTACTGTAACCTTGAGGACTTTCAAAGGGACTCCTGCTGTTGTCTCGGTCCAATCAATCCATCTTTCTGCCGGCTGTCCTTTTGCGGGCAGCGTCAACTCCTCCGAGCACAATCACCTTCTCCCCAGAGTCGGATCTTGCGATACCTCTGAAGCACCCTCACATCAGTTTGGTTGTTTGGGCCTGTAACGATTCTGGCAGCTGTGGCTCTCTCCGAAGCCCGGTTGTTGGTCCCCTTCCTGTCGGGGGTGTTTTCTGCAGTCTACTCCAGCACCGCCTATCTCTTGCGTCCTCACACAATCGCCCAGAAAACCGGCATGTTCAAAACCGGCATATTTTTCTCCTTTGCATTTCAAGATATTTCTCCCTGTTGTCTATTACCGATTTATCTGAAGAGGGTCGATATCTTTGGGTTTCTGGATCTCCACCCGGGCTGTATATAGGGGTGGGGCCACAGGGCCCTTGGTCCCAGCTGAAAGCTGATTGGCTCAGTCACTCAACCAATCAAAACACTTATGCCCCTCACCTTAAAACAAAATTTATACAAAAAATTGTTTGATAAAATGGGTCAAACTTTGCATAACTGTAGCATGACTGGCAAAAGCTTTGCTTCTGTACAGATCTCAGTAATCATAATCAATAATAATCAGGATTCCGTCGGTTTCCGTCATTCTTCGAAGTGGACAATGTGACAGGCTTTTTTTAAAATTCCAGAGTCGATTGCTTTCGACTGAAACCTCGCTAATGAGTCTATCGCTCTCCCCGCACACAAGACCGTGTGGAAAATTCCCTATGCTTTGCGGGGCCTCTAATTAAGGGCCTACTCCGGCAGAATGATATAGCACCGCCCCAAGTCTCGCTCGAGGTTGCATGTGTGCATTGGAGTTAAATCCACGCACAACGGAAGCTCTCGGTGCCTGTCCTCCATGCAGGCAGCTCCTCTCCCACTGTCTTTTTGTGATATTTCATATTTATCTTCTTGAGGAAAAAGCTGTAGCCCCCCTTCTCATCAAGCTCATACATAAAAGACATCCCACTATTGATCTCTTGATTTTTACTACCCTAGAAATGACCTTCTTGCCTCCAGGTGAGAGTCACAGGCCAAGGTCAGCCCATCAGTTTGAGATCTGCATCGTTGTGTCACATATAAATGGTGGCTTAGTTTCAAATGTCCCGTGAAATATGATGACATCAGGGGTTGCACCAGTGGGATGGGGGCAAACCAGTATGTCTGGCTGGCTTTAGCAGTGGTTCTGCTGGCATGTTTTTTTCCCCACACAAGCCTTCTTTGAGTGATGGTTAGCTAGCGACTTTAAAAAAAAAAAAAAAAAAAAAAAAAGTCTGAATAGCCATACAGAGGTTTTTGGAAAACGGTCATGAAGCTCGGTTCACTTGAGTATCTTCAGTA
This sequence comes from Mormyrops boulengeri, assembly GCA_026781065.1. Taxonomy (NCBI): domain Eukaryota; kingdom Metazoa; phylum Chordata; class Actinopteri; order Osteoglossiformes; family Mormyridae; genus Mormyrops; species Mormyrops boulengeri. The sequence continues at coordinate 20,414,585 of JAODLD010000044.1, read as the reverse complement.
CCTGTTTTTCTGATAAGGAAAAAGACAATCATTGAAATCAACCAGTTCATTGTGTATATAGGTATGTTCTTTTAAGTGTGGATTTTTTGAGAGAGCCTGTCCCTGGAGTTGCTGGCGTTACGGGCCTTGCTCCTGTGGAATCACCTTGTTGACCCTGGGATTTGAACCGGTGATCATAGACACAGCGCCCTAACCTGTTGAGCCACACACCCCGCCGTTCTTTCACACATTTGTTTGAAACAAAGCAGTGAATCTCACTTAACCTTTTGCAGGATGTCCGCAGTCTTCCTGCCGTACACTCTAAGGATCTCTCACTGTCCAACATGTGACGCGTGATATCGGCAACATGTGCACCCCATGTGAAACGCACTCCTCATTGGTTGCCCGAGTGACCTGTCTGCAAGGAATGTGATGAGAGCAGGACCGCTCATTTCTTTAGACACACGTTTCATTGTTTCACAGTTTCATTCTGGACGGGGGGAGCAGTTTACAAGAAGTGTGGCGCTATAAACTGTGCTGTTACATTTTAAGTGTCGCAACATCACAGCCATTCCACGAGGAGAACGTCGGGAATGTAGATGGTGGTTAGGTATACGAGTCTCCATGGATGGTGTTCTTTAATAAAAAATATTTTGTTTTTAAAATGTTTTTTTATTGCTGCTTTTTCTGGGCCTGAAGTATTTTTCTGCAGTGAGCTCTCCTCGTTCCAGTTGCATTTTTATTTGTGGTGGGAGCTGGAATGTTCATTGGTTGGTTACCCCGCCCCGCCCCGCCCCGCCATTGTCCAGCCCCAACTTATGATTTGATTTTTATTTTATTTTTTTTACATTTATTTATCAGATGCTTTTATTCAAAGCGACATACATTTTTGTTGTGAGAGAGCAGGGTCTGGCGATCCCTGGAACAATTGGGGTTAAGGACCTTGCTCACCCGTCCAATGGCCAGTCCTGGGAATTGAACCAGCGACCTTCTGATCACAACCACAGTATCCTAACCCCCAGAACTCACCGTCGAGTGCGAGACTGGGTCGCCATGTCCCTGACACAATTCAAGCTGTAATGTCGACGTGGGGCGCGTGGTTTGTGCAGTAGACTATTATAACGTATACTTTAAAGGTTTTTGCTACAAGAATATTTAAATAACGGCATGTATATTTCCTCTGTCTGGCCTGCCCCACTTCTGATGCCTCCCTGCTTTGTTTCATGCGTTAATGAGAGAGAGCCTTCATTCCCGATCTCAGCTCAGCTGGCATGGGATGCGTCGATAGGCGTCCTCGGCATCAATTTCAGGGTCTAATTTCAGCACAGCAATGTAGCGTTACCGCCTTGTGGTTGAAAGGATTACTTTGTTCAATTTGTCTTTATTTATCAAAAGCTGGATACGAATCACTGAGCGTGGGTCTCTCCGTATGCATTTCCTCTTTTTAATGGCTAGTCCGTTTAGGCTTTTCCTTCTGCGTATAGGCCCTGATTTATTCCTTATTTTAAGTTTCGGAAATCGTGCCCAGTAACCGACAGAATAGAACTTGCCCAGGTAACCTGAAATGGGCGCAGAACCGTTTTTGAAACCAGTTTTAAAACCCGTTTCTTCAGTATAAGTTCGAACCACATTTGGGTGGAGGGTGGGGGCGTGGGGCAAAAGATTTGAGGTCAGTGTTTAAGTCAGGGAATCCTGGAAGATGTGAAGGGTTTTTTTCTCGTTTCTATGGAAAGCAGAGGCATGTTTGAACTCCACATTAGTGTGTTTGGGTAATACCCTGACTGCCCCCCTACCAGATAAGACATGCCTTAATACTACCTAACGGCCCCCAGCATTCCCCAGAGCGCAGAGGATAGAGAACGGTGACCGTCTTTCAGCGGTATGACCTCCCAGCTAGTTGTCGGTTACTCTAGGATATTTTATGCTTCAATTCTTAGACCTGTTCACCCAGTGGCAATTTTACCGGAATGATGCAGATTACATTATCCCATTGTCCATTATGGGCAAAAGCGTGTAATTTTTCATGGAACTTTTGCATGGAGATTGCATGTCCTGCCTTAGTGTGACCAATAGGAGTCGCTGTGCACAGGCCGCAGGTGTGGATTTTCTTTATAGATGTCTAAGGAATGCTAGACTCCGCACAGGTGCCTCTATGCTAACAGGATGTACTCTGTTTGTGAGCGGGGGGGGGGCGACGAGTGCTCAGCGGGGCGTTGCCTGCGTGCTGTAAACCTTCACATCCATTCTGTTAACATCTGGATTGTTACTCGTAAACCCGTCATGGAAGGAGAAATAGTGTTACACTCCCCCAAACTCACTCAAGGCGTGGTCCACACTAAGCTGGTGTGGGATCTGATGGGTAGGGGCCTGCCCCGGAGACCCCCTCTCTGAGACTATTGTGCATTCTGGGACTTTTTGTACCC
>JAODLD010000044.1:20362759-20378926 GCA_026781065.1 Mormyrops boulengeri | reverse complement strand
CCCCCCCGCGGGGGGGGGGCGGGGGGGCCGGGCCGCCACCAGCCTTTCTTGGGGATCTTGCGTCCTAGGTGGGGGGTGGAAATGCCTGTTTGATGGTTAACATGTGGGCTAGCCCCTCGGGATCCGGAGCTCGCATCGTGATCTGACACCCGAGCCCGAGGCGGAGGAGGATTAAGCCCTCGCTCAGAGAGCGCCCCCTTCATCTGGCCTTGGACATGACGGACACGCCATTGCCGACCAATCAGAGAGCTGGCCGACGGATCAGAAAGCGCGCCGGCCAATCAGAAAGCTCGTGGTGGCCTTTTTTAAGATTATATGGAACTTGAAGGATTACATGACATTTATATTAGCATCCCATGATATCAACTTTGAGATCCGGACATGCACATATACTGTATAAAGATGCCAGAGCTTTGCAAGTGTTTTTAAAATGACAATATAAAGCAGAGCTGAAGTATGTCCCTGCATCCTCCTTATTCTATTATAGTCCATTACTGCGTGTGTATATTATATTACTGCATTAAATGCAATCTGTGTACTGCAAAATCTCATTACTGCTTGATTATCAAATGTAGGACTATTTTAAGAGTGTTCTACTCAGTGAGAAAGATTTGGGTCAGGAACACACTGACGGCGCCCTCTGTGGGCAGTGTGGATTACCAAAATACCGTCTCCTTCGGGGTTTGTGTCGGTTTAAAGGGCGCGAGGGTGGGTAGAGTAGAGAGAAACGCACACACACATAGGGCTTGTGCTCTGATCCGGGGAGCTGGTGTGCTCAGATGGGACGCGCAAAGCATCCTTTGTGGCCAAGGGGAGATGTCCTTAGCGAACCGATGCTGCAGGGCCGTTTCGTGCAGAGGTCAAAAGTTCAGCATGGAAGGTACCACTGGGGTGGGGTGGGGGTGGGGGGATTGTCAGTTGGGCAGATGTGGAACACTCAGGCTCCTCCAGACATTCTCCTCCAAAATTCCATTCCATCAGACGCCAAAACATTCCGCTTGGAGCACGATGTCTGGAAGCGGCTCGGCAGAGAGCGTGATGTGGCGTTGGGAGGAGTTTTTTTTCTCCTCATAGTACCAAAGTCATTGCGAGAGACGGTTGCATTTCAGTAAGTCTTGCAGGGGACAGATTTTCTAGAGAACAGTATCTGTGTCCCGCTGTGTAATTTCATCTCCTTTTGCAAAGTCTGGCAGTTTTTATCGCAAGGTGCACGCCTCGCCCGTGCCTGCGTCATGTGGTACCCTGTCTGGGGGTGGGGGGATCTGCCTGCATTGCGTGTTCATGCATATGTCTCGCTGCTGTGCATGTGGCTTGCTGTGTCTCCTGCCTGCTCCCCCCCCTCTCTCTCCCTCTCCCTCTCTCCCTCCCTCTCTCACCTCCCCCTGTCTCCCTCCTTCCTCTCCTGCAGGGCCGGAGCTGGATTGTGAAACGCAGCTATGAAGATTTCCGCGTCCTCGATAAGCACCTCCATCTGTGTATCTATGACCGCCGTTTCTCCCAGCTCCCGGAGCTGCCTCGATTTGACAGCCTGAGGGACCGTGCCGAGGTAAGAAGCTCCACCCCCTTTGTCAGTTCACCCAATAGGACACCTCGACCTGCATACCCAGGATCATGACGGTGTCCCTCACTCTATACTGGACATTTCTTAATTATTGTATAGACGAAAAGGAGTAGGTGTATACATTTATAAAGCAAAATCAATTAAATGTCCTGGTTTTTGCAGTATATTTCCCAGGAACTTCCTTGCAGAAAGCAAGCTAACTGGAAATTGCCAGCTATTTATGTCATTGTCTCAAGTTTCCGAGTGCTTCAAAGGTATTTTTGGAAGGTTCCCCTGGCTGAATGGTGCCGTGCTGGACCCAAGACTGTGATGGTGACTGATATGCAGTCAAACTGTCCTGTTGCCTGAGGATACGGGCCGGGGACCGATGTGATCATCTATTTCTAACACCGGAGTGCGTGACAGTCGGTCTGTGCACAGTTTGAAAAGGCACACAACAGATTCTCATCACAGGAGAACTCTTGGTGACTTCAGCATCTCCTGTAACAGGGTTTTGAATAATAATATTAACAGTAAAAGTAATGTTAGTTGTTTTGTTGTTGTCGTTATTATTATTATTATTATTATTCGGTGTCTTCCCTTCAGAGCTGCAAGTGCTTTATTGTGCATGGCAACGGGATATGCAGAGTGGGATAAATGCAGACTGCTCTCGATCCCAGACGCCACATGGCACTCTCCACACGTAGAGAATGGCGTGCAATTCTCTGGGGTCACCTTTCACCTGCTCTTCTCAAATGCATGACTGTTTACAAACTGCAGCACTAGAAAACGTATAATTAATATATATATTTTTTAAATGCCCATATTGATTCCCTCAGGCCCGTGAGGCCCGTTGAGTATGCCGGTCCCGGTGAGTGCTGGGCCTGCTCTATAGCAGTGGCTCAGTGCCATTCCCGACCCATCAGAGCCCTGTTACCCACACGATGTCTAAATACTGAGTATTCTGATTACAGCCTGCGTTTTGGGTCTAATAATAAAGCAGCTAATCGTACTTAGCCCCCCCCCACCAGTCCTTGGCCTGGTAAAAACAATGTACTTATTCCTGCTTTGGCGGGGTTTACCCTCATGTCCGTCCTCGGTGTGGTGTCAACCTCCGGAGTGGATCGCAGGACAAAGAGGCTTTGAGTAGCCATCCCAAAAAGGGCTGCTCTCAGGTTACCGGGATGAATCGGAAAAAGCATCTGTTCCGAGCCCCCGTGACCGAGCGGACGCTTTTACCCCGTAGGAGTTCATCCAGAGTGGCAGGACGTGGACAGGTGTGGTGGGTCGTCATGGAAACGTAGGGTTTCCATATCAGAACCTCACTTGCATTTATCAGTTGTTTTGAATACGGTTTTTGTCTCAAAAAAACTTGACATCTGCTTTTTTTTTTTATCAGACGTGGAAACGTGTTTGGAAACTTATTTCAGGCAGATGCGCTGCTATTTGTGTGCTTCTGTTCTGCTGGCGGTGCACTTGACGTGCCAGGAACGGCACGTGTCCAGGGGGCCATCACATGGTACAGGGACCGCTGTTTATCTCCCCTGGGGGAGTTCATTCTCTGGGCCCTGGATGTGCCCTTGTATTTGTGTCATAAGATAATGAGCTACGTAGTAGCTTTTAAATGTCACTTGGCCTGTCATTAGCCCAGGTCGCTAACACAAGCCACGTTATTATTGCTAATATATATGAAATGTTCTGTTTCCAAAAGGTTAAACTACTTGAAGGAAGTGGAGAGAGAAACCAGTCCTGTGGCAGTCAGGTTGCAGTTCCAGCTTTTTTTTTTTTTTTTTTTTTAATAAAAATTAAAATTTCTTTAATTAGCCTTATAACCTTAATAGCTCTATTGTAAGATGCAGGGGCAATTCTAAAATTTTTAAAGGCAGGGGGCATAAATGGGGCTGTATTCATACAGAGGGACCGACCTTATGTTGGCCAATGGTATGTTTTGCATCGGTGAGTGAGGGGGAGGGGTCACTCTGGTGGCCAATCAGTTACGACCTGTGGCCCCACCCCTCTATTCACCCTCTGGCAAGGATGTTTACACAGCTCTGGGGTCTGAGGGAAATGTGTGATGTTTTTGGTAGGGGTAGTATTTTAATGGACTGCATAAATATGGTCAAACAGGCCAAGCGCAGGAGGTTTCCGCTGACCCGTAGGTCGCTTTGGAGCGCATGTTCGTAAGGCTTGGCCCAACGTTTGGCTCCGCGTCAGGCAGCCATGCACGGGGGTCCAGCGGAACTTGAACCGCCTCCATCTTCCCGCCACTTCTCTTGGGCTTGAACCTGAGGGCCATCTGGCGCCGTAATTGAGCACCATTTATCGCCGCGAGTGGGATTGTCCCCGCTGTCCGACGCTCCACGCAGCCCCCTACTGCTATTCAGCAGGGCTGCACAGAGACATAGCTGGACCCCTGGAAAATTCTACCAAATGCCCCCTGCCCCCCAAACCAAACCCACCATTATCCACACTCATGCCCCCACCTCTTGCAAAGGCACAGAGAACACAGATGAGCCCCGTGATGAATCGTAGCTACAATAGTGGGACGAGAAAAAATGGTTTTAAGGTCAATCAGTGCATCTCTCTACATTACGTAAGGTAGATTCTCACAGATCTATCTGAGGACCAGGGGTGATTCTAGGAGTTTTTTTTAAGATGGGGAGCATAATATGGATCATAGTTCATACCAAGAGGTCAACCTTATTACCCAATGATTTGTTTTGATTTGGTGAATGACAGGGGAGCTAGCACTCTGGGGGCCAATCGGCTTTTAGCCATTGGCCCTGTGGCCCCGCCTCTGTAAACGTCCCTGCAGTGGATGGGGTGAGGACAATGGTGGATCCACTTTAAACCTTTTCATCTTTCCCAGGGAGCAGCGTGAAGTTCGCTGTCAGCGTTGTCGATATTGGAGATCACAGGCTGAGCACTGCTTTGCACAGAGCAGTAACAGATGTGCAGGGCCGCCGCATCCTGTTTGACGGATGAAAAGAGGGCACAATAAAAATTTGTGTGCGGATAAGTCCCTCCGTGCTGCCCCGTTCATCTTTGGCATCTGGCCGTTTCTGTGCCCTAAATCCTTATGTCTACAGCCTGCCGGCCAGTCAAAATCAAAACGTCTGTCAGCTGATGTGGTCTTACTCCAGACTACCCTGGCGTGCGTGGGGGGTGGGGGGTGGATGAGTCAGAGCATGAGCACAGCAGGTCTGTTTTTGAATACATGAAAAATGCTATTTGCCAGAAATTGAGAAACATTCATTCAGTAAGGATTGCAGGATTTGCTAATCTAATTATTCTCCCCAGAGAGAAATGAAGACGTTACCTCCCACGCTCTGTCCTTGGAAGTGAAATAAAACCTTTTCAAAGTATAATTTCCAAGTACATTTAGTAATTAGATGGAAAGCCCATGTATGTGAAGGTGATGCTGTCGCAGCTGCGTGGAGGCGTCTCGCTTCTGCTGCCGTATCTGGCGGGGGTGGGGGGGAGCGAGAGCGCCAGGCAGTGCGAAGCCGTCGTCCCGGATCGCTGAGGGCTAACAGGGCCTCTCTTCCCCTGTGGGTCCTTGCAGGCAGTGCACCACATGCTGATGGCCTACCTCTCCCGGCTCTCCGCCATTGCCGACAACAAGATCAACTGTGGGCCTGCGCTCACATGGATGGAGGTAGCATCCTGCTAATGTCTCTCTCTCGCCCTCCCCCTCCCCCTTTTCCTCCTACTCTGTCTTTAGCTTTTCATGTCTCCTTCCCTCTCTCTCCCATTCCTCTTCCTTCTCCTCCTCCCACTCTCCCCCTTTGTCCTTCCCTCTCTCCTCCTCCCTCTCTCCCCCTCTTCCTCATGTTCTCCCATTTTTCTTTCTCTTCATCTCGGCCAACCTCTTTCTTGCCCTTCTCTCCCTTTCCCCTCTCTCTCCCTCTGTCCCTCTATCCCTACCCCTTTCTCTCCCCTTCCTCGCTTCCTCCCCTCCTCACACTTTCCCCTTTCCTCTCTCCCTCCCACTCCTCCCGTCTCTCCCCCTCTTTCTGTCTCTTCATCTCTGCCTCCTCTCTTTCGCCTCTCGCTCCCTCTCTGTTGCTCCCCTCCCTCCCCACCTGCCTCTGAACCCTTCATCATGCCGTTCTGCTTAACGAGCCACGTTTGTGTTGTGTACCGCTATGCCAAATATCATTATGTTCCTCACTGTGTGCCCTGATGTTAACACCACACAGATTTTAAGGGCGTGAATATCACCATCAAAGATTCACCTTACACCGTGCGACTAGTGCACAGTAATGAGCTACATACCTCGTACATTTAATAGGAGTTCAGCTGCACCTTATTTAAATGTACCTGTGTTTTACGTCAGCTTCAGGAACGTCTGGTTGTAAGTCTCAGCATGATTTGGTAAATAAAATTTTGCTGTGAATTCAGAACACCTTCATTTTCAATCTCTCTGACCAGAGACAGGCCTGCGTCTGATAAATAACGCTAAAGCCTTGATCAGGGACACAGGATTACTACCTGGGCCATGTTTTACAGCAATAGTGTGTTTTACACAGTGAGTAAAGACTCTATGGTAAAATGGAGGCAGGTAGGTTTGCTGATTCATGGCATTTTTTTTTGCCCCCCCCCAGATTGATAATAAGGGGAACCATCTGCTGGTCCATGAGGAGTCCTCCATCAACGTCCCGGCCATCGCCGCTGCCCACGTCATCAAGCGCTACATCGCCCAGGCAGCGGACGAGCTCTCTTTCGAGGTGATTGCCCATGGCTCAGGATAGCCTCCAACAATGCCCCCCCACCAGGACAATCATGGGCATTTGGCAGGATTTTTATAGCAACAAAACCTTAGCAACCCTAGTGTGTCGCCGTTGGCTGGTTATTTTGAGCTGACCTTTGACCTTTCCAGGTTGGCGACATCGTCTCTGTCATCGACATGCCCCCCAAAGAAGACACCACCTGGTGGCGTGGAAAACACGGCTTTCAGGTTTGTACTGTGGAGCCCCCCCCTCCCTGGATATTGATGTTATATATACCCCAGGTTATGTACTTTGTGGCATAAAGGGTTTCGCGTTCGTATCCTATGGATGACTGAACCTCGAGCCATTTGATGGGCTAGTTGTTTTCATTCAGTGTTCTTATGGTCGTTATAGCCGGCGGGGATTTTTTCGTCTCTCTTTGAATTTCACTTCCTAATTATTATTTTAACTTGCACTCAGATCAAGTTGGACTCTGCAAGTGTTATTTGTTCAGTTTTTCTGGGCAGTTCGGAGTGCTGGAAGAGCGTATTTGTGACGTCTGCGATATTCGCGCCTCATTCTCCAGTGATCCCGGCTGACCTGCCCGATTTCCGCTGGTTTGGCTCATTACTCACTCCGGGGGGAATGTTCGCCGGATCTCCCATTTAGACCAAGCGGGTGGGAATGCTGGGAAGTCCGCCACGGTGCACAAATGGGATCCGTACGCTATCCCCGCTAGTTAAACAGGAAGGTTTTTTTTAAAAAACATGTTAAAAACTAGAACAAAGCGCTGTGGATAACTTTGCCACTGGCTGTGGGTCACCATTTAGTAATGCTAATGCTACATTAAGTAGGCAAAGCTTTTGCCCTCTTCTGTAGGTTTTCACAGCAGGATTTGTTTCAGATCATGATTTTGGATGCTTAATTGGCCGTGTCTGATCTGCAGACCGGACCGTATAAGTGTTGGATGAACAGCACCACATGGAATCGGGTCACTGTGGCACACCAAACACCCTTGTGCCCACTCTGGCCTTGTGTAACAAGTTGGTACGGCGGGTGTGATGACGTTTTATCTCCAGCAGGAGATACCTCTGCTTCTAGCAGAAGAGGCCACACAGAGCTCTGGAGCTTGCAGCTGGAGCAGCTCTCGGAGAGGGGCCGTCGGCCTGAGGTCCTCCACCCTGTCGCTGGAGTCTAATTAAACATGAGACAAACTTCGGAAGGCCACGTTTTCAAGGGCCGTACTGCCGATCAGTTTGTGGCTTCACGGGTTAGGACGCTGTGCTTGTGATCGGAAGGTCACCGGTTCAAATCCCACAGTCAGCGGAGTGATGTCACCGTTGGGTTTTTGAGCAAGGCCCTTAACGACTGACTGCTCCAGGGACTCGCTGACCCTGCTTTCTCAGTGCATGTTACTTTGAATAAAAAATGTCTCTGAATAAATGTGAGCAAGTAGAAGTTGAGGCAAGCTTTTGTTAATGAGCCTTAGGAGCTGTGTGTGCACACACGTTGGTGTGTGTGTATCTGCATGTGGGAATGCATTAAGATGTTTTTTGGAAGAATACTTACTTGTGGCAGCACTGGTGCCCCCCAGGAATTAAAAAGAAAATGGAAAATTGTAGTGCCATTTGTTTTGATTGATCATGTTGGGTTACAAGGACCACGGTGGCCCAGAATCTCCATCTCACCGTGGTCTCCAGGCCGCAGTAACCCGTTGGTTCTCCAACCTCATCTCTTGGATTCTGCAGCTCATTCTGTGTGGTGAACCTTGGATAAGTCAGGGTCAGGACTGTAATAATCATTAACTGTACTTTTAAGTGAGTTTAACAAAGCAGCTTGTGAAGGCGTGTTCGAGAAGACACTCTGGGTAGTGTCTTTTTCAAGGAGAGTGTTGACTGGAAAATTAGCAGAGTGACGCTTTTGGCTTCTATTTAGGTTAGTTATAAGTTCAGGTTTTTTCCTCTTGGTCTATATATTCAAAAGTATATAATTCATGGGTATATTGAACTGAGAAAGTGGTTTGATTGTGTTTCACATTTGTGCTGTGTCTGCTGTTTACCAGAGATAAATGCAGCATTTCCATCAGCAATATTTGGTGAACGGTGCCCTGTTCTCACCCTTCCCAGCAGGGGGTGCCAGTAAGAGACGGCCCCTCAAAATGGGGGTAATTGGCAGGTGCTAGGGCTGCTTGTCAGGGCACGTCACGGGGTTCGCTCTGAAACGCCTGCCGACCAGCTTGGCAGTCCAAGGCGTTTGGACCCCCTGCCATGCCGGACCTGCACCGGCCTGTTCGTTTATGCGAGTTTTCTCATTTCCTTCCCAAAATACCTACGGTAACATCACTGGTCCAGAAAGAGCAAGTCTTACAATGGTAGCACTTTAATCTCATTTTTGCTTGTTTGGTATCCACTTATTTGCATTATACAAGTTCAAAGTGGATTTCTGGCCACTGGAAGGTTGGTTGTATTTCAGTGATTATTTCTGTGAATATTCAACACTGTTATTCGACTTGCCCTACCCTCTTCTTTCCTTTTCTCTCCACAGGTCGGCTTCTTTCCCAGTGAGTGCGTGGAGCTGATAAACGACAAAGTTCCCCACTCTGTCACCGGCTCCATGCCCAAACCAGGTATGGTCGACCGCGTCTGAGCATCTGAATGACCTAGAGACGCAAAATGGAGTCTCTCACTGGCATGGCCTTCATCTGGAAGCTGTAGATCTGTTAGAAGTCCTGTTTTCATTTGGTTTTGATGTGGATTTTAACTTCCGGTGCCCAATGTGTCGATGAAATGGCTTACAAGTGTGGTTCTACTGTAGTGACGTGGTGGGGGAGGGAGTGAGGATTGAGACAATGTCCTCAAGTTATGGTACGGCGAGGTGCCAGCGGCTCGTGGCCAGATGCTCACGGTGTCTCCGTGACCTCCTGTAGCCTTCCTGCCAGGGATCACAGGCTGAGTGAGCAGTGTCGGAATATGGGACCAAGGCCCGGCGTGCCCTTGGCACTTTCTGAGAGACAGGCGCACGTGAAAATATGGAGAGGGCGTTGTGTGAGGCAGGAGGGTTTGTCTGGATGCAGAAAAGTAGCTGTCACTATGTTATTTCATCTGCTGCTAATCCTCTCCATAAAATGCTCTCTATCCTTCCAGGGGTGTGTCTAGGATAGGTCGGAGGCATAAGAGGGACCATGATTCATACTGAGGGGCCAGTCTTCAAGTTCATATATTTTGAATTGCTGAGTGACAGGAGGAGGTGCACTCCAGAGGCCAATCAGCTCTCAGCTGGGGACTATGACCTGTGGCCCCACCCCTGAATATGCATCTGTTTTGGTCTTGCCTCTGAAATCATATGGGGATGTTCATTTAACCAAATGCCAGCATAAACCAGCTACCGTTTTTCCCGGATGTTTTTTTTTTTTATCCGGAACGTTCCTGATTACAGCTCAGACCCCAGCCACGTTTTAAATACCATAACTGTATAATCCTCACATTTAATCTGCAGATTATGCATGGAATCCCCATTTAAAAACCAGGCCGGTTCTCCCTGGATTTCTTTTTCCGGGAAATATTCACTGCTGTGGTACACATCACGGCTGGCGAATTAGAAGAGTGGAAAAACAATTAATAGCTAAAATGAGTCAACGGATGTGAACGGATACTTTTCTATTTTATTTATTTTTTTCTTACCCAGCCCTAAAATATGGTCATTCTTGTTTTTCCATGAACTTTTCCTTGGATACGATGGCGTCAGGCTCACGAAAGTCGCCTGACATCATGTTTTTTGGACTCGCCACATGCTATGGCCGCTCTCGGTTTTTTCCCTCCGTGGACACGTGCCTTTTATCAGATGTCGTGCAGCCAGTCTGAGAGGGTGAATCATCGGCGTCCGTCCGCCGGGTCGCTAACGTGGCTTCTGCTGTTTGGCCAAAACACTGGGATGGGGGGGCGGTGCTGTGGGAGCAAGAAAACCGATTACATAGAACAAGATGAGAATGTAGGGAATGAAGAAACTCACTCTGTGTGCCCAAGGGGGGGCTTATTGTTAACTCCCAGTGCCGCTGTCCTCCTGCCTGCATGCCCAATGGCTCTTTGCCTGCGCTGTCCTCTTGGGGGTGTGGGTGGGTGGGTGGCTGTATGGGATGTCATGAGATCAGATCCTCTGTCCCTTGCATGTTTAATGCTGTTATTTCGCTGTGTCCCCTCCACGCCCCCAGCATCCCCCAGCTCTGGTCTGCGGCCCGCCTCCTGGAGTTTCTTCCCACCCTGTACGTGCTGGTATACCTCACGCTTTTCCGCAGGCACCTGACATCCTGTCCTACGTTCCGGAAACTTCTACCCCGCCCCCATAATCTGCCAATTCCAGTAAACGTGGTTATTAAGTTAGCACTGCAGCAGAAATGGTTATATCAAACCAGAATTTAACAGTGAATTAGTCAAACAAAAGATAGTAGCTCCATGCTTTTGAAACACTTCAATCTTGGTTGTTTCGACAGTAGACGCTTGTTCTCCCTGCGCTGTGGCATGACTTAGCCAGCTAGCGCTGTGAACGACGGGCACACAGCTGCCGTCCCCGTGGCTCTGACTGGCTGGCTGACTGAATGAAACGCTTCTCTCCCTCCCTTTCTCGTGTCCCATCCCGGACCGCACGCCCCGCCCTGCCCTGCCCGCCCACACGCAGACTTGGAGATGGAGAACGTAAAGCAGGATAGTGTTTGGGTGCCTGACCCTCTAAACCACTACAGGCCCAACTCAGGTAGACAAATCTTCCTTTTTGCTTTTGTGCGCTAACCCAACGTAGCACTAACCCTCAGCACTAACGCACCCCGTCGCCGCCGTCCTAACAAACGCCTATAGCTTTGGAATTGACCAGAAATGCTCTGCTCTTTCAGGAGAGCACCTGCATCACCTGATTCTAATGTTTAATATGGTTTTTGTCGATAGTTCTTAAATTTGTTTAGCAATGAGATCATATCTAACCAACGGTACTATGGAGCACTCTGTGGCTCAGCCAGTTAGGGCACTATGTCTGTGATTGGAAGGCCGCCGGTTCAGATCCCAGAGTTGGCAGAGTGACTTCACCCTTGGGCCCTTGAGCAGGGCCCTTAACACCCAGTTACTCCAGGGTCTGGCTTGACCCTCTTTTCTTTGAGAAATGTATGCCTTTTTCAATAAAAACGTGCAAAAAAAATAACAAAATGTAATGTTTTTACAACAATGTCAGACTTCTGAGCTGAATCTAAGGCAGTGTAATCTTAAAAGTATAATTCTGTACCATCCTCACGTACGATAGTCAAGATTTTTTTCTTAAATACTGATGCGTTGTCACATGATCTTCGTTTAAATCTAAGTAGTTAGTATAGTGGAACGGTTTGGGGGGGGTGGTTCACCTCATGACAGTGGGGGTCCTCAACCAGCCCCCCAAAGGCAGAACTCAAACACTTCCCCTGCCTCCTCATCGTTGGCCCTGGCATGAAGGCTCACCTCCTGCTCCTTCCGGAACCATCTTTAATGGTGAATTCTCATCCGTGGCTCAACCCAAGGTGCCCCCTTCTTTAAACTGGTCCTTATTATACATTTTTTTTAATGTGCGATATTTTGTTATCTTTGCTGGGCTTTACAGAAGAGAAATTGGATTAAAGGGGATAGGTTAAAGCATAAAACACACGTGATTTATTCACTTCTGGTCCTCTAAGTATTTGAATTCTCCTCGGATGAATTGAGCTACATTTTCTCCACTGTGGCCAAAATACTGCATGCCTGCTGATCCACTCCCTAATATATCTCGGCTCTCACTCCTGCTCGCACTCATTCACCTCACAGAGCCTATAAGGTTGACTTTCTCCCCTCCTTATCTCCTGAACTTTTCAAACATACCAACTTGAAGAATTATCCCAGAGTATAAATTAAATAATCTGTACTGAACCTGACTATTTAATGCCCATTTTAAAAGCCCTTACCATAAGCTGTAAGTTTATCAGGTTTTTAAAAAAATAAATATAGCTTAATACAATTGTTTATGAACTGGGCACTAGCAGCTGAATTTTTACCATTCCATTAAAAGGTTTTTTCCCCCCTTTCCCAAAGAACCTTTTATGTGTGAGAAACTGTTGGTATTTATTTTTCCCCTAAAGTCACGCTAACAGGTGTTTGTGCAGATGTGGTGGCCACTTGTGTGCCTGTTCAAGGCGTCGTCCTCAGGCGGGGTCCTTTCCTGTCCTGAGGACCCAAGGCAGCTGTCTGTGAGTGTGCCAGAGCAGCTGGGAGCCTGTGGGAGCAAGACAGCGTGAGGGGGGGTGGCCTGTAATGCCGGCCCGCTTTCCCAGGGACCAGCGCCACTGGTCGCTATCTCTCTTCCAGCCTTCTGTGAGCAGGCGACATTGACACAAAGTGCAAGGACCTGGTACTGGATTCGTTTGGGGGTAATCAGGACGGGTTGGCAGGGTGCAACTTCCAAGTGCAACTTCAGGATACCTTTAGGATAGCTAAGTTGTTGTAACTTAGTCTTAAGGTCTCTTTCCAAAACATTTTATACTTTTATTCATATATAACGCAAAGGGAGGCCATTAAAACTTATAAAATGTCCTTGTGACACTCCTTGCTATGTAAAACCAGTATAATGTATTTTCTAATAAAATGAAACGTGAAAATCATAGTAATTTGTATATTGGGGTTGGAGCTTTCCCCCGCTGTGTTGCCGTCACACAGCCTGAACAGTGTCTGTTGTCTGAGTGCAGTAACAGTGCTGCGTTAGGTCTCATTGAATAGGATGCTGCCTTGCGTCAGAATGCGCTTCTCATAGTAAACAGAGCGTCCTTCTTTGGGCCAGGACAGCTCTGAACACAATGGTTGGCACGCATGGCTTATATGGGGCACGGTGCCAAGTGACGGGCTTGGGGTGAAGTTATTTTAAACACCATTCTTCTCTTGGTGACACAGTCATCAACATTGTAAAGAAATGGATGTAGGCTAGGCTGTGATGTTAAACACTACCGCCCCCCACCCTCCATCTTCAGCTTTTTAATACAGTGGACCCGTTTTGCGTTTTTTTTTTTTCCCCTCGATTTTTCTCCCCACCAGAACGGAGACCCAGTGACACTAGTTTTTGTTATATATTATTTTAGAAATCTTTCCCTGTTAATATTGAAAGGCAGGCATCAATTCAAGGAAGTGAATGAGAGATCATGTGAAATAGACAGTTGGGTTAAGAAACTTTATTAACCCTGGGAGTGGAGGGGGGGGGTATTTTACTTCAGGGGGAAAGTGTGCACACAGCAGCAAGTACTCATTGGGCAGATGAACATACATATAGTGTTTACAGTGTAAAACACAGCCCCCCCCCCCCCGATAATCAAAACCAGTGAATACAACCACTTAGACATCCATAAATGGGTGGAGACACCTCAACCCCCGCAAATGCTCTACCCAGTTATGCCCTTGCACATAGTAAGTAAACCTCTGAACCGCGTTGTCTGGCTTGCGTGGAAAGTGAGTTTCGGGGGGGAGTCGCCGACGGTGGTCATACAGGGTTTTCAACGGGGGGGAGGTGTAATAGTATTTTCCCCCCTAACATAAGCAGCTTTGGCGTACATTGAGTTCGAGTGGGTTGCATAAATAAAATAGTTACATTTAAGAGCCGGGTTATTTATTAATAGGCTACTGTTTTGGCCAAAGGCAATGCATTACACCAAAAGAGAACTGCACTCAACCAAAGACTGAACCTCCTACTTTGACTACAAACTCTTAGAAACAATTACCTTAACAACTGGCCCACTTTATACACTTCATACGCTACAACCCAAGAAACTGACAGATAAAGGGCAGATTAACTCCCGTTACGTGCTGTTAACTTTGTGCGATTATGATTATATTTATATGCAGGGTTGCCAACTTTTGGTCGGCTGGCCGGCATGAGATTTTCAATTTGAGAGAAGTCCGCACACGCATTTACGTGTATGTAGGCTAACAGTAAATAATCTGTACGGTTTGCAAACTACCCCAACGCTTTTGGTGCAGCTAATGTAAGGTTTGTAATGGAATAATATAGCTAGATATGCCGTAAGATTTCTTGCTTGAGTGTGACAGTCTGAAAGTGTCATGCCAGATGCGCGGCAACCCGGTCACACGCAAGTCAAAAATTGCGTCTGCGTGTAAGCGGGGACTGTCCGTCATAAGGATTTCCCTGCTCATTCACACCCAAATAAGTTTGATCCACTTCCACTGTGACCTTCCCACCCCTCTGAACTCCATGACCGGGAGTCGGGGGGGGATGAGGTGCGGTGCAGCCTTCACTGGTGTAAACCGACACCGAGGGGCTGGACTTTCGCCCAGGGAGGGAGAGACAAAAAAGGGGTTTCGGCAGTCCCGATGTGAAGTATTGTAAACATCAGCAGTGCCGTTTGTAAAGCAGGCGTCCCTGATCGCTCTGAAATTACACTGTAATTATTTTTTTAACTCGGGTATTTTTGAGTATGACTTTGGAGCTTTTCTAGCTTATTTGCAGGGAGTTTCCTGCCTTTGGGGTTCCTGGATCTGCGTGCATGGTAAAAGTGGGTATAGCGACCGCCCGTGTTATAAGGAAGCCGATCTTCTGCGGCGACGGGGAATCGCGAAGTGTGTGGCGACTTAAGGTAAAAATCTTCTTTTCACTGTTGATTCATTTGTAGCCGGAGTTAGTACGGGGTATTATTCGCCACCTGAGTGCACAATTATAAGGGATTTGTCATGACAACTTGCTTCTAGTGACATACAACATGGTATAGTGTATACATTGATTAAATAGTAAATAAAAAATCTGTGCGTCTATGGTGCAGTGGCGGATACCAGCGGTAGTGAGATTGTGCCTTTTATATTGTTTTAGAGATAGTGTTTCGGTACCTCCGTAAAATGCATCCCTAAAGGTTATTAAAGTGTAGCTTATGTAAGGTTTGGGCTTTGTAATGTAGTAATGGACCTACTGACCAGGAAGCAAATAATGACACCGCGAATGTGTCCTGCATTAATACTCCTGTTTTCAGGCATACGCATGGAGAGTTACTTCTCTTTGCCGGCACAGTCCGGAGTGTTTTGTTTATTTTATTCCCTTCACTTTTGAAACTGAGTAATTCGTTTTTATGGACAGTTTATTAGCTGACTTGACGTTTCGGCATATCAGCTATAAATTTAATTCGTTGTATTTTTCTGCTTAGACATTTAGCAGAACAGTGGAAGGTCTGCCAAGCTGTCGGTGATTGGAAAGGGGGGGGGAATGCGCACCTCCCCAGGCTTTTTTTTTTTTTTTTTTTTACTCCTGCTGGTAACTATACCCAGTGGAAACCCTTGTTGGAAAGTCATGGTTTGGCTTGCGAGTGCGATGACTATTGAGAGCTCAATTGAAAACATCGACTTGGAGAAAATCTGCTTATAGTGTCGGCGTTTGTTACAGGAGTTTTTCCAGATGACTTTATAATGTTTTCATGTTTTTCGATCGGTGCTAAATGTGTTTGAGGGGGTTACCAATGGTGAGCATCATAAAGAGAAGGTCTATAAAAATTTTAAGTCTCTGCAGATATAAAATCGGTTTTAAAGCAGCATTATCTAACGATGTGTGCCGGATTGATTCATGTCTTGAAAATATTTTAACTTCTGGGGCCAACTTTCTTACAAAGCAGGAGATTTTTATACTAATAAAATGGCCATTAAATCTAGGTTTGCACTTTTAACGGAGCCTCTGGGTGATGACGGACCTGGGGCTGAAATTCAGCTATACGATCACGAGATGCAATCATGCTAGCCTACAAGTCTCTTATCTTCTGACTGAAGCCTGTGCTGATGTATCTGTAATTACAAATGTCCGCCCCGTTAGCCTTCCTCTGGGTTAACGTGGCTTTGATTTTACACCAGAATGAATGCGAGCCTGAAATCTCCACAGGACCCCCCCCCCCCC
>JAODLD010000044.1:20317116-20355254 GCA_026781065.1 Mormyrops boulengeri | reverse complement strand
AGTTTTGTTCTGTTCTGTCAAGAAATGTTGACAAGTATTTTTCGTATTCGTTTTTATTGAGAAAATTAATACTGGTCGGAGCCGGTAGCATCGGTCGTTTCGCTCGGCGGCAGGCATTCCACATAGGCCCAAAAGGAGTCCTAGCCTAGCAGCCCAGAACACTAGGATGATACCCCCTCGACCCAGCTACCCAAGTTAGGGCTGGCTGTCCTTCTTGTGGATGGTTGCCATGGTAACAAACGAGCTTAGTGTCCAGAGGTCATCTGGAATGGTTAGCAACCTATGTTTCTCCTCCAGTGACTCGAGACGTTTTGGTTCTGCTTAGGCAGTTTTGTTCAACCTGTAAATCTTCTCCGTTGCAAACTGCCCCCCCCCCTTTCCAGGGGCTTGCACAGGGGCAACAATGTTGTTGGGCAGCTTCTTCAGAAGTTACCACCCTCTGTGATCAGTTAAGTCAAAATTTTGTCCGTTTTTGTTTACACAGGTTTTACACCAAATACTGGTTGGTTTGGTGTTTGTCGTGCGAGTTCCGAGAAACACTGTGAAATTCTTGTGCCACAGTTGCAGGGTGGGGGACATGGGGATAGGATAAACAGCAGTGCATATGCTGGACAAACAGCTTTGCAGTGCAGGGCAAGACACTGCAAGACAAGTGCAATATAAGAAATCAAACAATAAATATGTCCCATTTTTGTGGGATGTTATGTTGAGTGACCATGTTTATTAACATAATGACACTGAGGACAATATGGCTTTTTTGCTCTCGTCCCTCCATGTAGTACGTGTTTAGAGGACAAACAGGAGGCCGCAGAGCCCTGTTGCGGTCACATGATTTATTTTGGGGAAAGTGACTTCGTTGTGCCATTGACCATGGTAGAGTAAACAGTAATGCTGGTAGCTGTGATTTGTTAATAGGCCAGTGGGCTCATAGGGCCTGATTTACCACCCGGGTGCTTTGGAGGAACATTCCGGAAGCGTCAGGGAACGGATCTGAGCAGATGTAGTTGCGTCGCATGAGATTTCACTCCATCCAGAAAAAACACACATAACGAGAAGCGCAGAACCTACCTTTCCCGAGGTTTACGACTGCGTGAGATGTTTGGACCCGTGGCCCCTGTGCGGGTGGATTGGGGCTGTGCGTGGCGCTAACATGACAGCAGGGAACAGTCATAAATATAGCAGATTATGGAGTTTTGTGGGTCAGACCCCATCTGAAGGAGTACAGCTGGCAGAACGTCTGTTGTGGAATTTCCTGAGAGGGATTTCCACGTTAATACACGTAAATAGCAACACATGCTCCTGTTTTTCTTGTTGTGGGATTTTTTTTTTTCATTTTTAAAAGTGTTTTCTTCGTTTTATTTTCAAAGGCAGTTTCGTCTGAAGACGAACAGGTTAGGCCACTAGGTAGACTCCTTTTCCAACTGTAGCTTCTGTGCTGTCCTTGGGACATTGTCCATTCCTCCCCCCCTGTGGTTCTTTAAAATGTCAGAGTGGGTGTTTATTTTTTTAAAAGGGGGCCTCTTTTCTTACAGCCCCCCTCCCCCCCATCCTTTGGAAGGAATGTAGCGAAACTGCTACATCCATGCAGCTCTTCCTCTTTTTGTTATCTGTAGGTTTGCGCCTTTGGGTTACCGGTGCAGACGCAGTCCCGGGTGCATTTTACGAGCCCGGTGTCATGGTAATAAGCCGTGTTCAAAAAGCTGCCGTGACAAACCGCATCAATAAATGTCTAGCTAGCGGCGTTCTCAGCTGGAGCTGCCTAGCAACCAATTACGGCAGAATTTTATTGGGCGCTGGACACTTCTGCGAGATAGAGTTCAAGTTCAGTCAGAGTGCCTGTGCATGTGTGTGTCATCACATCTTCTGGCAGCTAACTTATCTGATCATGTTCAGATACAAGATTAATCGTCTTGTATATCATTAATCTTGTATGTCATAAATCATGAGTGAAGGACTTGAAGACTCTCAAGATCCAAATTAAGCACAGTGGAACTGGGTGGGTATCTTGCCTGTAAGTCGTTATACCTTTTGATAATGCCTGGAATCGTGGTACCCGGTGTTTACTTGTACTTTCATTTTAGCTCCTAATTATGCACAGGTGTTAATTACAGGACTCATCACATTACACCCAAACACACACTGGGCGATCGGTATAATTTCTCTGTTCTGTGCGACTGAATTAGTTCAAGTTCTGAAGTGATTGAATCATGACAAGTTGTGATTTGTTTTAAGCCCTTAAAATTAATAATTCATGATTTTATTTAAACAATTATGCTACTCATCCTTGTGCTTAAATTAACTAGAGAATGAATCTGTGTCACTCAAGTTCAGCACTGATTTTTATTATTATAATTAAAACAAATAAAAAATTTAACCAATATTCAGATAAAAACAGGCATGAGGTGGACAGCATAACGAACACCTGACAATATTTTCAGAGCCAACTTTTGCCTGTAGTCCTCTTCAGTCTTCCTTGGAATGCTGTCATACAAGTCCTGAACCATCTATAGTGGGGCATCAGACCATTCTTCAAGAAGAAAAAAACGTTCAGTTCTTTGAGGCGATGGAAATCTACTCTGCACTCTCTGCTCCAGAAGTTTTCAGTGATGATGAGATTTGGTGATTGGAGAGGCCATGGAAGGCCATTTGACTTCCTCATGGTGTCATGAAACCTCTCTCGAATTTGTTTAGCATTTGTTTAGAGGGATTTAGTATCTTGAAAAACAGGAAAATCGTGAGAATCGTTTCTATCATGGGAAATAACTGGTCCTGGACAATGGCCTTGGCCACCAAGCAACCATACAGAGCAACCATGTAATGTAATTTAATTATTGTGTTGTTTCCATTCTTTTACACTTATTTTTATTTAGCAGACACTTGTCCAAAGCAGTGTACAGCTGAGGCAAATAACGCATTACAAACATACGGCTGTCAAGGAGTCGACTAGGAATAAGTCGACTAGGTACAAGTGTGAGCAGTGTAGGAGCAAAAGCTATACAACATCTTCCAACAAAACAAGAACACTAACTGTATATTATTAGCATATTATTACTGGTAACAAGCCTTATAGGTACTTTTGAACCACCATGTTTCGGTTAAACGCAAGTTAAGAACTATCTCCCCTAAGGTACTTAACTTAATGCGAGTTGACTTGCGTGAATCATGCAGCCTGTTGGTTGCCATTTAATTAAGATCCCTGCAGCAAGAGGCCCAGCTAGATGTCGCGGATCTCTAGGACAAGTCGAGAGCCTTCTTTAATGGCTTGTCAATTGACATCACTTGTCTCTTTCTGTAGTTCCTCAGGTACTCAAGAGCTGCACCGAGTTCATCGAGAAGCATGGGGTGGTGGACGGCATGTACCGCTTGTCCGGAATCGCCTCGAACATACAGAAACTTCGGTGAGAGAAATCCCCTCTTCCTTCCGTGGCAGTAGAGTTTTCTCATCAGTCAGTGTTTGGCAATTATTTCCAACTCCTTGTCCTCAATCAACCTTTACTGCAGTGGGCTGTAAATCAGGTTTCTTGAACACACTTAACAGTGCACAAGAGGATGGATGGAAGATTGACAGACTGTAAAACAGACTTTTGGCGATTTGAAAAGGAGTTGGTGACACGTGAAGCCCAATCATCCTCCCCATTAAATATGTCCCTCAGTGCAGACCCAAGAGAAAGACCTGCTTATTAATTGCACGCCATTCATGGCTTTATGTGGCACTCATGTGACCTGTTATGAAATAAGCAACTGGACAAAGAAAGCTCTGGAATACCAGAGTCCACATATTGTTCATATTGACTCTACAAAGACTACCGAGGAACAAATATTTACATGATATGCGCTCCTCTAATGAATTCATGACACAGTAAGGACAGAGATGGTTGAAATCACTGAACAATCAAAAAGCACATAATAGGAAACATCAGGCGACCATGACTGTTGTGAGTCAAGCATATATTTATTTGAACTGTTGGAGTTCATCTATCACCCCATACGCATTTCTCATCTTTCTGCATGACTCGTTTTGGTCAGTTTGACAAACATCCTTGTTCGAATCCTTCTTCATAATCCATGAGCTCACGATGCTTTTCCTTTTACGCCAAAACGTTTGTTGAACGTGAAGGATTCTGCAGAATTCTGTCCCAGGAGTGTAGCAGTTGGAAAAGAAATTCATGGTTCGATTTGTCCAAGTAACTCGTCATGAAAATAATTCCTGTATTTGGGCCAACTTGAAAAATTATGATATTATGAAGTTATATTAAATATCTATTAAATATATGATTGAAGTTTACAACTTGAACAGCTTTAGGGTACATAACTCAATGTTGTTTGTCCTAATGTCTTTTGGCATTCTTTTCAATTTTTTTTCCCCCCAAAACATTGCAGGAATAGCTATGATAAATAATCACATTTGTACACAGGTCACTCTGCGTGCTTCTGAATTCCTTGGGATATTATTTTGGTTTAAAGCCAGGAGTTTCACAAGCTTGGAGGCAGTGAAATTTGACCAACTTGGACCAGGAACAATTCTAAGTAGAGTGGGGGGGCTCACTGGAGACTATTGGGGTGACGGCTGCTGCGTGTAGGAGCGGTTTAGAATTCAGTCTCATCTGGCAGACTAAAGGACGACAGCTTTTGAACTCTTCTCACTGCTGGTGAGAACATTCAAGTGAACATGCAGGCTGAGCAGCCCCTGTTTACATTACGCCTCAGGTGTCTTGGACAACAACGAACTTCGTGTGAAAGTCAACCGGCTTGCTCTACTCGCATGGCCATCCACGGCTCGTGGACGTTGGATGTAAATTAACTCCATGAGGGTCTCCCCGCTAGCAGGAATCTCTTGACGGGCTGAGACTTGCTCATATAGCCCCAACATGAACGTCTGGAATTTCAAACCGGGTTTGTTTTTTGTCCTCTGACGTGTTTCAGGTGACATTTCACTTGGGTTAACATTCCACGGCTAATTTTAACCCAACAATGAGCCGACTACAAAATGTGTGGCGTTAAATATCTCTTATTCTTATGCACCGTTTTTAAAATGACGTGCTAATGCCAACAGGGTTTGTCTAGGACTTTGGGTTAGGTGACAGAACACAGCCTTTGTCAGTTTGTTTACTCATTTTCTTTACATTAAATGGAATGAGTAAATCATATAATCTAGTAGCATGAATGCTGTTAGCTGCAGGGAATGTGCAGTATCAGGTACATGAAGACGATATCTTGGCCCTTGTTTCATGGAGTGATGGCAACATTGCCCTGCTCTCCCCCCAGGCACGAGTTTGACTCTGAGCAGATCCCTGACCTGACCAAGGATGTGTATATTCAGGACATACACTGCGTGGGCTCCCTCTGTAAGCTCTACTTCCGCGAGCTGCCCAACCCACTGCTCACCTATCAGCTTTATGAGAAGTTCTCGGTAAGCCCCGCCCCCGGATGCGGATTGGGTCTGGGATGGCAGGGGGTAGGAGACATGAAACATTTCTTGTTCCCTCAGAAGCAGGTAATGGCTTCTTCTATGAGAAGATGGTAGCATGGCTTACCATGGCATCTTGCTTAATGTAAAGTCAAAAATTTTACCTAACAGCAGTGAATCCCCATAAGAGCTCATTTGCAGAAGAGGTACAAATGTACCCGCTCCTATTTTTTCCCCCCACATGCACTGATGAATGTAAATTCATAAGCTGGCCATCCTCTAGTCCCGGAGAAGAAATTCACCATACATCACGCTCACACACTTGGTTTCCGCTAGTGAGTCAGTATGCAAATTTCTTAAAATACCATGTCTGTATAGCATTTTACGTTCACCTGTTTTTTTCCAGGATCAGTACATGCTGAGAGACTGTACCAAATTTTTGTTCCCCCCCACCCCTAAATTTGGGGTGAAACCATTATGAGAAGGTTGGGGGGTGGGTTGATGTTTACTGATATTTACAGAAGGGGAGGGTGCATGTACCACACCTTGACCTCTTAACTCAGCAAGGGCATGTCACAGTAACTCCTGAGAAACCGGCTCACCCCTCTGACCCGGTGTTAGCGAGAGGTAAACACTGACGAATTCCTGAGTGCTGATCCGCGACACTCGCTCTCTGCAGGAGGCCGTATCAGCAGCCACCGATGAGGAGCGGCTCATCAAGATCCATGATGTCATCCAACAGCTGCCGCCTCCACATTACAGGTCAGGCACGCTCTCCGCTGCCACCTACAGGCTGGCAGGGAATGTGCAAACACATCCTATTGGTACAGGATACAGTTTTACTTCTTCCCATGTTGTGGACCAAAGGTATAACTCTTATTGTTTAGTACATTGCCATTTACATTTTGGCTCATCTAAAGAGAATATTTACAAAAATTAATTTAATGGACGTAAACTGGATGTCAATAGGTGGCAAATGATACTACAGTCAATTTGTAATATATGAAATGTAGTGATCCATCTCCCCCTGCTGGTACGAAAGTGTATTAACAGTGATTTATTTTTTTTTCAGCTTGTACTTATGGGTTTCAAAGCATAATAATTTGATATGTAAAGCATGATGGCATCATTTTTCTGTCTCCCAGAACCCTTGAGTTCCTCATGAGGCACTTGTCCCACCTGGCAACATTCAGCTATGTCACCAACATGCACATCAAAAACCTAGCCATTGTCTGGGCGCCCAACCTTCTCAGGTGAATGAATCCTTTGCGGTATTAAAACATTTGTTTCTTAGGAGAACCTTCTTGAGTCCCATACCCCCGGTCACAGGTCTAGTTTGATTGTCTATCTTGAATACTTTATCAACTAGGGCTGGGACGATTATTCGACGTAATCGACGA
Organism: Mormyrops boulengeri; assembly: GCA_026781065.1. Classification (NCBI taxonomy): domain Eukaryota; kingdom Metazoa; phylum Chordata; class Actinopteri; order Osteoglossiformes; family Mormyridae; genus Mormyrops; species Mormyrops boulengeri. The sequence continues at coordinate 20,348,447 of JAODLD010000044.1, read as the reverse complement.
CATCGACTATAAAAATGCGCCGACGTGGAATTTTAGTGTCGACGCGTTGTATAAACCTACAAGTGATAAGCTAAACGTATTGTAAGGGAAAGTACTTTATCCCTTCGGGAGCCCGTTAACGCTGTCCTTTTAAGAATCGTGCAATAAAACAGTCTGCTAATAACTGAACTTTACTGTCCACCTGATGATCTCTTCGCCACTCGAGAGCTAAAATATTTTATTTGACCTGCGGCATGGTTTTCATTTACAATACAAAGTTATTCCGCTAATAAGCTGGCTAGTCGTTTCACTGCTGGCACCGTTAAAACTATATCAATTATAGACTGAATTCCGATATAGTTTTGTCTAATATCGCCGGTGCCAGCAGTGCTGCACTATTTTGTAAGGCATGCACTGGCCAAACATGTAGCACGTCTCTCATAAATATTAATGAGACATCTCCTACCACCCTGCAAAAAGGAAATTTTTGCCGGGTGCCCCCCCGCGCACGAGGCATCATGGCTGCGTACGGAGCCTCTGGAGAAGCATGCGGCAAAAAGGCTCGCACGCGGTCTTCCAAAGTTTGGGAATACTTCAGTCATGACACCTTTTCTGCACCTCTACTGTAGCTGACGTTAATGATGCTGTTTCAGCCATTTTATATTTTCTGTTTACTTATTCTGTCATGTAAGAGTGAGACAAATTATTGTTTACGACTACTCTTACACACTGTAGCCTAAATTGTTCCTTGCTCACTGAAGTAAGCTTAACTATAAGCTACCTTTGCTAGTGTTTGTTAAGAACATGTTTCTCTAGTTATGAAATCATTCCATGTTTTAGCATCTATTTCAACATTAAAGTCAAATTGGTGTGCTGAAATTAAGTAAAAATTATTGCAGTGATTATTAACCTCAGTCTAACATAGAAATGCTATTGAATCTCTTAAGATTTGCCTTTTTTGTTAATAATGCTCTAATGTTTAAGAAATGTTTCAGTAAATTAAAATGGTAATGAGAATTTCAGATTTGTGTGTGGGGGTGAGGGGGTGAATTGTATTAAATGACTAACTTGAAAATCATTGCTCGTCAATAAATTTATCATCAGATCAATAGAAAGATTAGTCGTTAGATTAGTTGAATAATCAAAAAAACTATCGCTAGATTAATCGTTTAAAGAATAATCGTTTGGGACAGCACTATTATCAACAATATTTTTGCACCTTGTCTATTGCAGTGTCCTATGTCAGTATTTTGTTGTTTTTAAATTATTATATTGTCTTATAATGTTATTTTTTTAAATTTAATTTGTTTGTTTACATGTGTCTGGCTGCCATGACAACTTAATTTCCCTCTGGGGATAAATAAGGTTGATCTATCTGTCTATCATGATTCCTGTTTAGGCCAACATAGGGTTTGTTGTCTGCTGACCCTTTGGCCTACATGTTCCTCACTCAGGTCCAAGCAGATTGAGTCGGCCTGCTTCAGCGGCACGGCGGCCTTCATGGAGGTGCGCATCCAGTCCGTGGTCGTGGAATTCATCCTCAACCACGTGGACGTGCTCTTTAGCCCCAAGCTCAGCTCGCTGATCCGAGAGGGTGCTGGTACGTCGGGGACCCTTCTCTCAGACAAGCTTATGGACCGTATCATCCCTTTAATGGAAACCTATGACTCGAGCGTCACCTCATCTTCAACCGTGTCTCGCAGGCCATAATTCTCTATCCCGGCCCAAGTCCCTGTTGGTGTCCTCGCCCTCCACCAAGCTGCTGACTCTCGAGGAGGCCCAGGCGCGCACCCAGGCCCAGATAAACTCCCCCGTCACTGCTGATAGCAAATACATCGAGGTGGGGGAGGGACCTGCCGCCCTTCAGGGCAAGTTTCATACAGTCATCGAGTTTCCCACCGAGAGGTGAGTCCCGCCTTGTTCAGACAGTGAGTGCCGTGGCCGCTGACTGTTAGTCAAGGGGTAAATAACGTCCAGTAAATGAGTGGATTTGACCCAGGCCTGGCAGGCTGTGGTGCTCGTGTGCCCTGAGGTTTTCCAGTTTTGCTACAATTTGCTCAGCCGCAGCGATGGGAGAGTGGCGACCAAACCGAGCAAGCCAGTGTAGCAATTAGTTGCGCCGAGTGCTTTAAGTGCCCTGGAGGATCGAGAGCATGTCGCAACCTGCCAGCGCTGCTGGTGTTCCAGGCAGCTGTGGTTTCATGCGGCGGTGGGGCACAATGAACCATGCTTCTGAGAGAGCGCTTTCTGCCTTTGGCAACGTTCCTCCCCACTACTATAGGAAGAGGCCCCCTATCAAATCGAAGAAGTCACCGGTGGGCAGCTGGCGGTCCTTCTTCAGCCTGGGAAAATCTTCCTCCATGGCCAAACGCAAACTGCAGCGCAACCCCAGTGAGCCCAATGAGCTGAAGGCCATGGCGCTTGCAGGTAAGGCCCCCCATCCTTGTCCGTCAGAACACCCCCAACCCCCAGCTTCAGAATGTCACTCCTGATTTTACCCATCCTCTTCGCGCCTTCTCCAGGAGGCAGAGGAGACACAGGGACTCTGCGCTCCGCCAAAAGCGAAGAGTCTCTCACCTCACTACACAATGTGGAAGGTAATGTTACTTTTATTTTATCCGAAAACATTGTCATGACTCTTCGTGGTCCTGTGGACCTGCGCTACACTGCTGGGTGGGTGTGTCTATAGGAGTGTCTTTGCATTCTAAATCCCACCCACCATTCCTACTCTATTGTTCTCTATTTTGATAAGGTGATTCACATTTTATCATTTCCTTTAAATTTGAAGGAAGGAAGCAAGGGCATTTTTTAAGTAGGGGGCATAAAAGGGGGCAGAATTATCCAATAGCCAATGTTCTGAATAGGTGAGTGGTAAGGGATGGAGCACCCCAGTGGCCAATCAGCTTTCAGCTGGGGCCAGCCCCACCCCGTACACACCTCTAGAAGGAGGCACTCACACTTCTAGTCTACATTTTTTTTAATGGTTACTGGGACTCACTTTCCTCAGGTGAGTCGAAGGTTTACCGCCCCCGCAGACCTCGCTCTAGCAGCGACGCCCTGTCCGCCTCTTTCAATGGAGACCTGCTGGATGGGCGGCACCACTGTAACTCGTATGACAACCTGGGCCAGGGGGACAGCGATGGAGATGAGGGCCCCATCTGTGTGCCGGCCCTCATCTCGCCTCCACGTTCTGCCGAGGACATGGACCTCAGCCCCCCTGACATCGGTGTGGCCTCTCTGGACTTCGATCCCATGTCCTTCCAGTGTAGTCTACCCCTTGGTGAGCCGTCATTTCCCTCCCCTGAGCTGGGGGGCGAGGCCGGCGATCTAAGGACGAGCCCAGGGGCCAGCTTCTCAGAACCGGTCTCCCCCTCCCCAGAGAAAGCCTTGAGCCCTTTCTTAGCGTCCCCCGACTTCAGTCCAGCTCTGGGGGGTCAAGCAGAGAGCAGTAAGCATGCCACTGCCACCCTCGCTGAAAAAGTGGTGCAGGCCTTCTCCCCTAAAACGTCCCAGAAGAGCATCAAGCTGCCCTCCTTGGCTGTCTCTGAGCCTGCAGTGGCATCCACTCCAAACCAAACCCCTGAGACAGATGGTCCCCAGCCCCCTTCCCCTGCCCAGGCTCCCCAGGGCTCTCTGGTCCCCCCACCCAACATGATTGCCATGCTGCTAAAGACCAATGAGGCTGCCCCAAGTGAAGGCACCCTGCTGGAGCTGCCTGGGAAGGTCCCTGAGAACAGAGACCACACCATCAAAGAATGCACAGAAGCTTCCGGACCCACCGGGCCCGTCCTCCCTCCAACGCAGCAAGGTCTGGGGACAGCAGGTACCAGCAAACTGCCATCATGCATGTCACATGGGCTTGCTTCCTGATTTGCTGGAATACTCTTAAGAGGGGTAATCTTCCTCTGTGGTTTCATACTCTTCACACCTTAGCCTTTGAAATGTGTTTCTGTGAAACGATGGGACAGGAGCATCTGTTTTTCAGGGGAACTCAGGGTAACAACACACTCCCCTTACCCTTCCTGCTCCTTCTGCTCTTAAAAATCAGCTTACTTTCCCATGTGTTATCCCCAGTTTATGGTCCTTTCTGTTTTGTCCCTCCCCAGGAGCCGTAGGTATGGATTCTTCGCAGGCCCCTGCCCCTGTAAGTTCAGTGTCCCTTCTCCCACCGCCTCCCCCTCCAAAGAACGCCGCTCGCATACTCGCCCTGGCCCTGGCCGAGTCTGCCCAACAAGCCAGCTTTTTCACCCAGAGACGGCCCTCGGGTCCCCCGACTCCTATGTCCCCCCTTGATACCCTGGAGTGGCCACCACCGCCTCCCCTCCCACCCCCAGCAACCCCTGAACTAGTGATGGATAGGGACGCTTCCCCGATGCCAGCCTTCTCTTCCCCTCCTTCGGCTGCATCACCTGCCGAGAGTCGAGCACTAGTGGCCAGCTCACACCTTACCAAATCCAACAGTACCTGGCCACCTGCAGCATCCAACGCTAACCAGGACAGTGCGCCTGTTGACACGAGTGACTCCTTAATAGAGTCTGTCAAGGGTACCTCTCCTGCCACCCCCCAACCCCCTCAAATATCTCTATCTCAAAAAAGTCCAGAAAGGCAGCAGCCTGCCCTGGGCCAAGTTCCTGTGACCAGCTATTCTAGCACCACAACTTCCAGCACCAGCATCAGCCCATCCACCACCACCACCTCTACTACCACCACTAACAATGATTTGGGAGCCATGCCACATATGGAGGTGAGTAATTAGGAAATGGGAAGCATGCAAATGCAGTTTGAGGGGGTAACCTTCTGAGATTGATCTAAGAACCCTTGTCTCTGTTCTGTTTTTAGACACGGGTAGGTGTCGACATCACATCGAGTATTCCAAAACCTGCAGAGCAGTCTACCACGACCGTGCAGCCGCCAGCCAACACCTGGACCTCTGCCGTTCCGACTACACCCACTGAACAAGCGGATAAGCCCTGGGAAGCTCCGAAGGCGGCCCACCCTCGGACAGATCCGGTACCGGTGTATCAGGCCTATGGGCCCACACCGCCAACGCCACCTGTGCGCTCCATCGAGAGCAAGCTGGCAACTGCGGCTCTCTCCAACACGGAGGCTGCCAATGCTTCCAACTTCCACACGATCCTGGCGGAAGCTGCCATACCATCCTCGGTGGAAGAGGCCCTTCCACAACCGCCCCGGCCGCCACGGAAACCTTCGGTCCTCCAGCCCGCCTACATGTACCACCCAAAGGCAGAAAGCACGTTGGAGGCTGCGGCTGAAGCATATTACCACCAGAGGGTGATGCCGGTGGGCCAGCCTTCTATGGCGTATCACTATCGGCCTGACAGCGTGCCACCGCATTTGTCCTATGCTTCTAAATCAGAGCCTCAGATTATCTATAGCGCTCGTTCTGACGGCCGCTACAATACCATTGGACCCAGATCTTTCCATCAATCCATCAAATCGCGTGGCCCTCACAGGGGAGAGTACATTCCGGGTGGGTCATCTGGACACCGGAGTCAGGGTTATGGGCCCATGGACAGTGCCATGGTGTACCCCACCATCCGCCGGGTCCACTCTCTGCATGTGCCACCTACTGCCATCCGCTCCGTGCCAATCACACGAACCGAGGTGCCGCCAGACGATGAGCTCTATTACTACCAGCGGCCGATCTATCAGTGCAAGCCGTACCAGCAGCCTGTGCAATCGGACTACCACGTAACCCAGCTGCAGCCCTACTTCGAGAATGGCCGAGTGCAGTACCGTTACAGCCCCTACTCTAGCACCAGCCCCCTGGATGCGCCCTACTATGATGTGGACCCATACGGGACCATCCGGCTGCGACACTTTCACTCCTTCAGCAGCCGAGACCTTGCCCCACCCCTTAACAGAGCGGGGGCCAAAGCTGGGAACTACCACTACTTATCGCGTCACATCCTGCCCAGTGGTAGGGAGCATAGTTTTGTGAGCAGGGACATGCCCCCCTCCCACAGCTCGAAGGGGGCTTCAGTTTACCTGGCTATGGATCCCGAGGAGTCTGAGAGACTCCGCATGCACTCTGTCCGACGGGAAAACAGAGCCAGGCAAAAAGCGAAAGGCCCAGTTATGTCTCAGTACGATAACGTGAGTCCCTTCATTCCGGGAGATCCAGGAGGAATGGAAGTCCTGCACCTCCGCAGCAAATCCGATCCTGGAAAAACGGTCCTGATGACTGCCGAGGGTAAAGATGGGCGGTATGGCGTCATGCCGACCTCTCAGCATCCTCCCAGGCACCTGCTGTCCGACCCTGACGTCTTCATGTACATGGAAACCGAAAAGCACTACCAGGGCAACGGAATGGCCGACAAGCCGGCTGTACCACTCAAGCCAAGCGGCTCCCATAGCAACCAAACTGGATATCATCATCCACAACATCCGCACCAGCCTCCGCCCCAGCCGGCTCCGCGGAACCTCCCTCCGCATCAGGAGCCAAGCCGTCCAGATTCCAAAGGTGATCCAGGAGACAGCAAGCAAGGAAGCGGTGGCAGCAGGCATTGGCCAGAATGCCCCGAGCCTCGGGGGCACCCATCGCGCTACGAGCGCTCTGACCAGGACAGGCATGCAATTAGGATCGCACCCGTATCCACCGCCAGCTACCCCGAAGAAGAGCCACAGGTAGCCCCCGTGAAACCCGTCCCCCCTCCCAAGCCTGAGAGGTCCCACAGCATGCGAGAGCGGCACCACTACCACCAGCCTAATCCCTCCACGATTCACCTGCAGGAGAACCCCGAGAGGGAGCACTGTGGATCTTATTCCTACCAGTCTCACGGGCAGAGACACAGCACCATGACCATGCTGTCGCACTACGATAACCTGGACGACTATCACCCTGTCTCTCAGACACAGTCACAGACTCCGGTCTCCAGCCGAGGAGGCACCGCTCCTTACGCAACCCCAGGATTCACAACCCCACAGAGCGCTCGGGCATATTCCACTGCCCTGGGACAGGGGGCCTTCCTCCCAGCTGAGCTGTCCCTCCAGAGGCCTGAGACAGAAATACATGCTGAGTGACAGACTTACAAATAAACTGACTAGTTAAGACAAATGAATTAAAAACAAAAAAAAAAAAGCGATTCAGTAAATTCAGCAGCCTCTGCAGGACAGTGGACTGTCTGTGTTTGCGTTTCTTTCTTTGTATTTTTAAAGAAATGTAAAGAAAATTACAAAGACTTTTTACTGACCTGAATGTACCATAATTTCTTCCATTGTCTAGAATGCCACACAGCTGTTACTTATCATATATGTATATATGTGTTTAACAAATGGTACATAAAATCAAAAATATAGAAATGGGGGGAACTATTGCTTATAAGAGATTTTTTGGGTGGGTGGGGGCAGGTAATGTGATTTAAGGTTTGCATTTCAGAAATGCATGTACACTATTTCTCACAGTACAGTTCTGTGTACATCAGCCTACATTGTGTACTTTCTAGATGTTGCAGATCGAGGATGGAATGTATATGTGATCATGCCCTTCCATTCCTCTGAGTACATGCTTGGCCGGCGCATTCGGTGGTCTCGGCGTCTGTGCATTGGGTTGGGGGCCCACAACCATGAGTTAGAGAGGCCGACGTCACTATTGAAAACGAGCGGTTGTCCACCGCTGTGCCGTGACTGCACCCACTGTTTACTGCGTGACGGCATGACATTTTAAAATCTCCTCCGTTTTCACTATAATCCAGACTAATGTTCGGGGCGGGTGTAGAAAGAGGACGCCTTAGAAATTTACCGCTTCATGTTTTCTCGCAAACCGGACCAAATATCAAAGCGAACCTGTTTTGACCACAGCATTCCTGAAAGTGTCAAAATACGTTCGTGAATGTCGGAATAGTAATATAAACTGTCTTAAGAATAATTCTATGTATTATGGCAGTGTAAATTTTTGTCACAAAGGACATTAAAAGGATTTGCAAGATTGAATAAAACATTTAGAATATTTAATTGCTGATTTAAAAAAAAAAAAAACTGAATGCAATTGTTATTTTAAACAAAAAACCTTTTCTATTTCAAAATGGAGATTTTTTGCATGCTTCAAAAGGTTTCTAGTTACAAAGGTAAGTCTTGGAAGCATCAAACAATCACGGCCTTGTCACTAACACATGGGAATGTGTATGTAAGTATGTCTGCAGTCTTACACGGCTTCCAGCATACCATAGTCTGGGGGAGGGGGGTGTCTTTGCTTTCACAGTGTTTGATTCTTCACTATTAAAGATAGAAGATTCCAGAACAGAGCAACATGGTTGTGCAGTTGCTAGTGTTGTCACCTCAAACCTCTGGGACCATGTCCAGTTCATGTCTCCAGCTTGTTCTCCCCCTGTCGTTCTGGGGCGTCCTCCAGTTTGGTCCCCACAGTCCAAAAGCATGCAAAAGTGAACTGGAGTTACCAAATTGTGTGTGTGCCCTGTGATGGGTTGGTGCCCCATCATGGGTTATTCCCCCGCTTTGTGCTGATGGGCTCCAGACCCCCACAACTCTGCGTAGCACAAGCACGTATAGAAAAAAGATGGAAGGTTCCAACACAGCTGCCTATGTAGAAGACACATACTCTGTGTTGACCAAAAAAGGTAATGTTCCGGTAAATGATTATTAAAATTCTCAATTTTGGTAGAACTAGTCAAGGTATGAAAGAGAGAACCACAATGATCCCACCACCATAATAAAGGTTAAATTTGAAAATGTACATTTTTTTAACAGAATTCATTTGAAACTGGGATAGGTATCCACTCATAATTACTACAGTGAAACCAGTGTTTCTCAACCCAGTCCTCGACCCCCAGACAGTCCATGTTTTTGCCAGGTGCCGGGAGGGAGCAAAAACATGGACCACTGGTGGTCCCTGAGAACTGGGTTAAAAAAGACTGAGTATATTTCAGAGCACCAATAACAGATGTGACAGATTTCAATTTTATTCATAAAGATGTAAATACCAAAATGTGAACTGATGTCAGATTGTAGTGTTGAGTTTTTGGCAGAAGCACTTTTTCGTTGGTATTGATATTGGGTTTGGTCCATTGTTATTTATAAAATTTTTGTGTTACAGACTCCAAAACCATTCCCCCATTGTAAAATAATGTGGTGTCCCCCAACCCAAGACACTGAAAGGTAGCTGGATGAGCCACCTAGCTCTGTGCTAAATGTGAACATCTTTTGTATCAATAACTGGAGAGTATAAAATGTTATTGTGGAATATTACAACAAAACTGTTCTTAAATAGCAGTGAATTAAGTCTTATTTATGCTGTTTATACGTATTGGTCTGACATTTCCTTAACTAATGCAGTGTAACATTTTCAAATAGAAATGACCTTATGCTAATAAACAGGACAATGGACAGGCTTGAGCATGAAGGTTTGGTTCAAGCAGTGTCCTTCATGAAGACACACTTAAGGTTTTTTATATAACAATTACATTTTCTGTTTCACTATTTTGGGTGAGGATTACTAATAAATACTGCATTATTTTATATTAAAATGCTATTTTTAACCAGTCGCATTCAAAAATGCTTGTCATTCCAAATATTCTCTTTCATAACTGCTACTGATTGAACTAATCCATACAGCATTTAAATTATGTAGATCCTGAACACACAATGAACTCATTTCTGAATGTACGCTATTCTAAAATATCGGACCAATATGACTGACCCAATTACGTGATAATGAGGACCTGTGGACACAGCTCTTTGCCTCTGGAACCTAAATCTGAGATACAGAGACGGTAATCATAGGAGTAAGTCTCTGTGGATTAGTTTTTTTCTGTACCGTTTGTCTTCTGAATTCAACAAAGAAACTGCAGTACAAATAGATTGTTGTCTTGGCAGAGAATACGTCTTACACTTAATAATTAAACAGCCTATTAATGGCCGCAGACTTTACTTTTAGGTGTGAAGAATGATGCTGGCAAGGAGACCTAAGGAGACGATTGTAGATTCTGAGAGCGGTTGTAGTATCAGAAAGATGTTGCATAACTTACAGTGGGTGGTTCACAAATGACTTGGGCAATCACTTCCCATTCATTGTTTTCAAATTCATTTCTCAAATACGTGACACCGTTTAGACTGTTCCATTATTTTTGTATGGTCATTATTTGAAAATGAACACTGCATTTTTAAAATCGGACAACGAAATCTGTTTTAGGCAGCAATAAAAACATCTCAACTCTACATGGTTATTGTGAGATACAGAGGTGTATATGTACGTAAACAAATCCATACAAAAGTTGGAACAAAATTAAAAAATTAAATTAACCAGTTTTGTGTATTTTTTTTAAGACTGAATCTTTCCCAGTTAACATTTAGTTTGACATGCTGTTTGCACAATTTGAGTGAGGCACCATTTCTCCAAAATTTGAACCATAGCTATTTTAATAAATTAGCTGGTGTTTTTGGGGTGCAAATCTCTCAAGGCAAAACTTAATTTTCCCGTGTGCATGTATATTTATTTACAATATGTTTAATCTTTGTAGTCAAAAGCCAGTATATTCATAATCCAGTACGATCATTCATCTTGCACTGCGTCTGGCCTGCTAGTTCCCAGTACTGGGAGTGTTTTCATGGAGACTTTGCAGGGCCAAGTCGGACCACTTCATCTCTTGTTCTTTCACAGACTCTGTTGATCCGCCATTGTCTTGCTCTGCCTCAGGGAGTTCACTCTAGAGAGGGGGGTTTATATTAATTTTTAGGTGAGGCATGAGATCCTGTCCGGGTGTCTGCAACTTTGATTGAACAATTTCAAGGTCATCTAACAGGACCGCAAATATGCATGCCTTGGCTCCAAACTCCCGGATCTAATTCAACTTGACAGCAGAAACAAATGACCCAATATAACTATTAGAGGTACACTCCTGCAGAAATTCTTCTCAGCTACAGAAAATGGTTTCAATTTACACTAGGTATCCTAAGAAGTTAAAGAGCTTTAGTTTTAACTAGTTTACAATCAACTGCAATTAACTTCCACATTTCAGATCAAAGTGTTCACATAACCAGAGAGTGTTATTTGTTCCAGGTATTTTTGTCTCAAACAGGGCGTGCTGGGTCTGGAGACCAAAGGTTCACAGCTGGTAACGTACATGTAAATTAAAAATTTCTGTTTTTAAGCGTAGTTAAATGCATTTGACAGAATATTTAGCGGCAATTAGATCACCACCCCAACAAATGTCTACTCCGCTTTAAGTGACGTGTGCATCCATGTAAAAGGTTGTGACGTTTGCTAACTTCATTTGAAATCAAGTGACAATCGTTCTAATTGGTTAAATTACCGTGTTAATTGCTATGATGAAATGAAGAAAAGACGAAGCCGACGTCTCAAGGTTTCGAGGACGGGAAAATATATATTGTAAATTTGTCGTCGTGCAGCATATATTGCGCTAATGAGTAGCCATTTGTAGCCGTATGCCAGGGGGGCTTACCAGCGGTATGGTGACATCCTCATAGGGCAGACGGTCCTCCCTCCAGGCATCATCGGTGAGATCCAACACTCTTCCATCTCTCTGTACTTCGCTGTCCATCTCTGAATAACCAGATCGATACGATCTGCGTCAGGGCAAACGTTATAAAAATGTGCTGTGATCTAGCGAAAACGTACGCGCAAGTCAACGAAATTAACCAAAAACATGAATATATGCAGTTAAAACAGGCGTGCTTATGTTAAAACAATCCCACGCTGAGGAAATGAAGGAGATTCAAGAAGTCGCTTTAATTAAACGTCATCCTCTTCCGGGGTCGGGCTCTGTGCCTTTCAAAACAAGACCGTGGAAAGCAATAGCACAAAATATTAGTTCCAGGTTTATGAAATTTGACCAACCCGTTTTATGTGCAAAGGATTTCAATTAAATTTATGCATTATAAAATCGACCTGATTTCCCTTACCTTTGATTGTATTTTAGCTGTGTTAATCTTGTTTTAGGTGACTTTTGCAACCTCTATATGACATCTATGGCAGGTCAAGTTTCTATCGAAAATGCCAAAATCGGCGTATAATTACGACGTCGACAACGCATTGTGACAGTGCTTTGCCCTTTGTTCTGACGCTATAACTTTGGCAGATTTCCTCTGTACGTAGACTCTGTATCTTTAAAACTTCAGACCAAACTAGGCGCTAGCGCCATGATCTGATCAGCTGATGGTCCAATCACACGGAGAAAGCTAGCTCGCGCTGACGCTCAGTCGCATTTCTATTGGTTAGATTTCCATTACCTCATGATCTCGGCTGAACGTTTTATTGGTTACTGAAATACATCACCTGGGGTTCTGGTAGAATTGCTGGCTTTCCTGGTTAAATCTGAACAGGTAGGTGCATCGTAATGGGTTGTCAGTGCGTGTGTATATCGGAATTTTCCCTTTATATGACGGTTAAATGTGGGTCTGAATAGAGAAAGTTAATTCTGTTTAACTTCGTTTAATTTTAATCTTATTGCCATCGTTAGCAAAGCCAGAGGCATCGATATACAAGTTTCAGTAAACTAGAAATTGTCCTATGCAGTTTGCTTATTTTGAACTAATCTGGTTACTGGTAGCTGGTTTAATCTCAGTATAAGATGAAAACGTGTCGATGTCAGTGTCACCCCAGTTTCAGGATTAGTTATTTTGTTTTCTGTTACACTCTGTGCTGTCTGCCATACTGTTATCTTATGATCTGTGAAATGTTACAACTGGATATGTAGGTGTGCGCAAATATCCGTGTGTGTGAATGTACAGTGCGCCTAACATGCTGTAATTATCTTTTAAGCAAATGGTGTTATAGCGTATGTGAACATCGCATGTAATCCATCAAATGTAACCATGCATATAACGTCCACATTTCGGCATAGAATTTCTAGCTGTCAGTAAACGATAGTCATAAGGTGTGACATGTAAAAAGTTCTGCCAGCTAGTGTAAAGTTTTTACATGTTAGTAATTCAATGACTATATAGGACAGTGGAATGTAAAAATATAATGTGTAGACTTCATACTATTAACTGTGCTTGTTTTTCAGTTGGGAGGATGGATCTCATGCTCAACATCGCCGACGATTACTTATTCTCCCCCTATGTGTACCCCGAGTCATGGCCCGAGGACGAACCTGTGCGCCAGATCATCGGGCTGCTGGTGGTCACAAACCTGGGGGCAGCCATCTTGTACCTGGTCATGGGTTCCCTCAGCTACTATTTTATCTTTGACCACGACTTAATGAAACACCCCCAGTTTCTGGAGGTTTGTAATATGTATTTTTTTTCTCTCCATTTTTTTATAAGGCGGGGAACATAATAGGGGCCATAAATCATACAGAGCCAGTGATATGTTTTGAAGCAGTGAGTAGCAAGGGAGGGGGCACTCTGGGGTCCAGTCAGCTCCCAGTGGGGGCCAGTCAGCCAGTGTCCCTGTGGCCCCACCCCTGTATACGCCCCTGCTCCACTTGATACAGTCTCCATAAATCGGTTGTTAATTTTTTATTTTTTAACTTTACAAACAATTATGTATACCAGCAGTTTTGTGATCTCTTTGGTTCCCCTGCAGAACCAGGTGCGTAGAGAGATTAAGTATGCCATGAGCTCTCTGCCATGGATCAGTATTCCTACAGTTGCCTTGTTCTTTGCTGAAGTCAGAGGATACAGCAAACTTTACGACAGTGTCAACGAGTCTCCTTCTGGTAAGTTCTGTGAGTCGCACTAACGGTGCTGTGAAGTTGGGGGGTCCCTTTCCAGCTCTGTATACTTTATGTTGTATATCAAAATTATTGTTCCTTTTTTTTTTAGGTTGGCCAGGAGTAATTTTCAGCATGTTTTCATTCTTGTTTTTTACTGATATGTGCATCTACTGGATCCATCGGTTTCTTCACCACAAACTTATTTACAAGGTAAATATGAAAAGTTAAACATTAGGCTAGTGAGGTATTTGAATATTGTGTAATGTCTGTAATGGCTGCAATATTACTGCATGAAATCAGAGTTCTGAACAATATTTGAAACTCCTTGTTAAAGTTAAATTTAATGTCACATAAGTTAGATTAAATTGCATACGTTTGATTTTATTAGTAATTCTTAAATTCTTGGTTTTGAAGTAGGCAAAGTTAAGTATATTGCCTAAACATGGTTTGGTTGATTTTAAATTTATATATTTTTTTGTACTTAAAACAGCAACATTCATTTTAATTAGAATCCATCCAACATTCATTTCTAATGCTTCAGAATCATTAAATCTTAAGTCATGCAAGTAGTTCATCACAATTGTTTTAGATTTACTACTTTTTTTTTTTTCCTCAAAGTCCTGTAAAATGTTGGTGTTTCAGCCTCATATTCTGGTGTGATTTGCAGCATTTTCATAAACCCCATCATGTGTGGAAGATCCCCACGCCCTTTGCCAGCCATGCCTTCCACCCAGTGGACGGCTTCCTGCAGGGCCTCCCCTACCACATCTACCCCTTCCTGTTCCCACTCCACAAGGTGCTTTACCTGGGCCTCTACGTCTTTGTCAACATGTGGACCATATCCATCCACGATGGTGACTACCGGGTCCCCAAGCTGCTGGAGAAGGTCATCAACGGCTCCGCGCACCATACTGACCACCACCTCTTCTTCGACTTCAACTACGGTCAATACTTCACCCTGTGGGACCACATCGGTCGCTCATACAGGCATCCCTCGGCCCTGGAGGGAAAGGGTCCCCTTGATGCCGTCAGAAGCTTGATGGCTCAGGCCAAGGTGCCCAACAGCACGGACAGTCCAGCCAATGGAGAGCCTGTCAAAGGCAAAGCACACAAGCATGACTAGTTAGCTTCTCCATGTGACCATATGTTCACTTAACCAATCTAAGGGACAGTGCCCAATTGTAAACCTTCTGAACATTTCCTTTCTTCACCTGCAAGAAATCAAATAGTATATATACCAGCCCCCTTTCCCCTTGAAAAAGGACAGATACCACGCGGACCACTAAGAAATATGAATAATTCATAGTAGAACTCTCTAATTTCTAAAGAAATATATGTGTTGAATTGCTATTGATTTTTTTCTGCTTGCCAAATGGGAACATTTGCCAGGATATTGGCCCTCCTTTACTGCCCGCTAACGCTCCCTGGGAAGACCTGCAGAGAGAACTTTGACACTTAACGAGGGTAGCAAATGAAACAATGGCGGCTTCCTATGGTTGGCCACTGAAAGGTTTGGAGACCACAAGACCGTTAATGTTGCCTCTTGGATGTTCTGTTGAAGTGATATTGAGGGTAAATGGCTCAGGAATTAATCCTGGCATCCATACCCCCCCCCCCCCAATTATCATAATGCCAAGATTCTGACCATGACACTAAATTGGATTTTGAAATGGAATTACTGTGGAGCAAGTTAGTAATCTAGGGCAAATGATTCAGATCAAGCTGAATGTACTGTAGGACTGTCCTGGCGATGAAACCCAGAGGTGTGATGTTTTTGCCTCCTGTGTGTTGTCCTTGGAATTTATTTAAGGGCAACCGAATCTCATAAGAGGCACACTTTGAGGAAGTGTTGGTGAGTGATGAGTATAATAGGAAATTTGATTATATTTTTTTATATGTTTTTTAAATTTATTATCTCGGCAGGTACCAGGGGTGGTTCTAGATAATCTTATTTTTGCTAATTTACTACCTGCTCCTGCAAGCATGTGAATGGCTACCCTATTACCTCCTGCGGTGGCGTGTAAGATTAGATGCTAATTGACAGGAGGTTCTGTCTGCGATGTCCAATAACAACTTGAATGTTTTATTTTTCTTCCCCCCACCCCCACCCCCACTGCTGCATTAAACTACAGGTGCACGCTAACTCCACCTGATGAATAACGATCAGAGTTAATCAGCAGCGCCACAGTTTATTGTGTTCATTTAGTTCCAAGTGCATTAGACAGACAAATTAGCAGGCGAGATGGCAGATAAGATGAAATACAAACACCGTAACCGCAACGCTACAGTTATGGACATTTTTGTCTGGTTATAAGTTGTATAGTTGGTTGCATTCCAGCCTCTGTAACGCAATGAATTCTCAACGCATTTCACTGATCACTGATGCCTCAGTTTGACAAAAAGACCAGTAAAAGTCAAGCTTGTATAAAACATGCCTTACTGCCAGTGTGTTAATTTTACTTCACCTTACCCTTCAGTATAACACATCGGTTGATGGGTTGCCCTTCTATTCTAGATCTGCGCCATCCGTGTACCCTTGAGCTGTGACCTTACCTCGCCATCTGAATCAGTCTTTCTTGTTATCTGCACGCTCGCTTCGTAAAAATATCCGCGCGTAGCTTTTCACCGAGGGTGTTTTGAAATTTCACAAGTCAAATCGCACTCCCCTGAAGTTTCTAAATACATTTTTATCAGCACGTCTCCTGCAATTTTTCAAGCAACATCCATACTACATCATATATATGCACCTACAATGTGGACAAAATAGAGTTCAGTATGTTAATGTTTTTTTTTTCCTTTTTACAAGCTAATCCCATTTTTCTAGCAGAATGGTAATATCATTTAATGAAAAACCATGAAAAGACAGATGAAAATGTTCATACAATGATGTAATTGAAGGTGGCTAGCATACATTATAACCATTATTTATATTATATAAGAATCTGACTTGTCTTTAAAGCTCGTGCCGTTGACTTGTGCTTAGCGTGACACAGCAGGAGTTCGGATGTGTTTCTCTCTTTGTGCGACAGAGGGCGCTGCAGCACCATTTTAAAACGCTTCGCTCCCGGTACAGAGACCGGCAGACTTTCATCAATCCTGATTTTTGAACTGGAATGGCATGTTGTTGCATCATGCAATCAGAGTGACTGATCGCAACACAAAAAAGTAAAGTAAAAACACCTGTTAAGAGCGGCATGACCTTGCGTTTCCAGTGTGTAGTGACATTTGAAGGCTGGAGAATAGCGCGTACTTTTATCAGACAATGTGGCTCAATGATTCATCACCCACGCCGTCAAAAATGGTCAGATAGTGGAATATTCTATTAAACTTGTAAAATGTATTGTAATCTCTGTCAAAATTTGCTTTGCCTTTCATTGATGCTTGTGAACCGCTTGTGTTTGGAGATTCTTTTGCATCAAAACAGATACCGAAAAAAAACCTTTGATAATAATACAGTTACAGACATCCAACCTACCCATGCATTTTACTTATTAAGGAAAGGCCCGAGGTTCGCTTTAAACACTGATTAACAGAAAAGGACAATTTGCTTGTATGTCTGTCTGTTAAACCATAAATTTTACACGTTACAGATATTTAAATTATTCCCGTGCACTGCCTGAAAGAAGATCGTTTCGCCTTCCAATGAAGCAGCTTATTTGATACATAAGTTTATAATTGTGATACAATTATAAATTAGCCAGTGAACGTGGGATATAATAATCAGAGCCGTATTTTTACTCTTTTTTTATAATGTTTTTGCAGAAGAAGATTTACATAATGGATTTTTTTAAAAGATGTTTGGTTGAAAGGTGCTTTAAGAAGCGTCTGTATGATGGACCGTATATCACATCTCGCGCTGTGTAAATCTCTCATTAACTGAATCATAATGCAAGAAAAATGACATGTTGCACGGCTGAAATGCTAGCCTGTGTTTTTAGTATTTAAATAGTGAATTTGCATAAAGCCGAAGTAACAACCCACTGACTAACCCCTAAAACAAAATGTTTCTATGGCAACTGTTCACAAGGCCGCGCATAAACACAACATGTTTGTTTGTGGCGCAGGAAGGCTGCAGTTCGTGTACAGGGTGAGCCTGTGAGTGGACAATATAAAGTATCCGGTGCTGCAGGGACAAATCTGACACAAGGATGTGTATTAGCAGTTTTATGGTAAAATCATGGGTGGTAGAGTTGAGAGTGAGTGAGTGGATCATCTATATATTATATTGTGGAGACATTTACGATTAAAAACCTGTTATTTTGACATTGTAGGGACCATTTTTTCGAGAAACTCAATTTTATAAAAATCTGTGACTGCAATCAGAAAAGCTTAAAATGCCAAAAGTCTTGTATTTTGTTTGGTCACATATGATCAAGGTTAGGGCTGGGTAGGGATTAAGGTCGTCATAGTTGGCATTAGGGTTTTTTCTATAGAAATGAATGGACAGATTGTGTGTGTGTGTGTGTGTGTGTGTTTGTGTGTGTTATTCTCTGCTAAATGCATGCTTAAGATTATACTGTCACCGCGTTTGAGTAACTGATGTAAGTAGATACAGATGGAAAGACTCTGTTTTTCTTTGATATTCTCAGGATGGGAATCCATTTAATGCATCGATTAAATGTTAAAACATATGCTTCAAGATAAGCCGTTTTCTGTGTTTTTACATGAATGTGACAAGACGTCTTCATTGTTCCAGCTGCCCTTTTCAAATTCCTGACAGACACAAACCAGTAGGGGTCCATTTCCTATCAGTCCGATTTGATTTCCAAGTGAAAGGAAGCACGCATATGTGTCCCTTTGTCCCTTTGTTCTTACTTGTTTTATTTGTTTTTGGGTAAACACAAGACTTACTATTGAAGCGCTAAACCAATAAGGAAGGAGTTCTACTCAGGCAAGCTTTGGCCAGCCTGTACACCCCTGTCATGTGACTGTTTTCACTGAGGCCCCATCAAAGCCTGCCTTCACGTTTACCCCAATCTGTGACCATAACCTTAATGTCAAAACTTCAAAAGAACGTAGTAGCCATCCTTCTAGAGTATAAGGTGCATTACCACTTAAAAGCCCCACGATTGGGGTTGTCTGTGGGGGATGTTGTTTCCTACCTTCGTGTGATGTCTAGTGGTGCAATATAAAGGTCAGTCAATCCAAGAAACTTATCTGCAAAGCAGCCCATCTGGCAGAAAAGAGACATAGATTTACTGGGGTGCTCAGTTAGAGACCCACAGAAATGAAATGATGTAAAATAGTCCTTTTTAGCAGGTGCATTGAGAATTTGTGTTGTGTGCATGCTAGTAGGTGTCTTTATGGACCCACACACTGAACCTGAAAACGGTCTTTTATTCCACGCTAGGAAAAGGGAAAAAAAACAAAAGGCTTTATTATGCCGTGGATGTGCATGACCGCGTGGGATGCCGTGTGACTCATTTGTATACTGACAGTCTGCCGAGGTAAGCGAACACATCATTTAAAAGTTCAGTTACTGGGTAATAAATATTCAGGAGAGACACCAGGGGGACCGGTGCATTGTGGACGGCTACGTTGCATCCTTCTTCTTAATTATCGCCATGAGAAGCTTTAAAAGGCAACAGCTAATCATCCGCACAGACCACCTGTTTACATTTGAGCATCTTTGGTCATCACCATATTACCAGATCACCGCATATCGGCCACTTTAGGGCCACGGTGGAGCCAAAGAGGCCTGATCTACTGGGACTTTAAGTCACCAAGACCAATTATTTTTCAGATTTTTCTCTAATAATAGGTAGTTTAATAGCTAAGGTCACAAAATAACCTTCTTTTTATATAAAATATAGAGGCGACTGTCCATTAGGGAGGAATCTGTAATTATGATTGTAGCCTCTCGGTCTTGTTTTGTGTGTCTTTTAACGCTCACAGTCATTTTGGTGCAGGAATAAGGCCGTTTCCTTTTATGTGGAGTTTATGTCCATATTTCCCCAAAGGAAATTCAGAAATGAATATTTTACTAGTATATATGTTTGATATGTTTTAAAGCAGTCAAACCGAAACCCAAAGTGATTTGCACTGATTCCTTTTCTATGGGTCTGTAGCATTAGTGTTACATAAAAGCATTACTATTACATATTACATTACATAAAAGCATTAAAATTAATATGGTTACTTGGAAGTATTCTCAGTATGTGGATGTGTACCCATGCACATCACATTAAGGGCGTCGGCTCATGTATGTGCGCCCACATCCCTAAGTCTGTGCTCCTCCTTTTTGACTGAGATGACACACCCATCAACCGTACACCCCAGTTTTCTCGTAACCTTCCAGTTTGCTTTCTGCCTCCATATTGCCTTAAAAACGCTATTTCATGTGTAGAAACCTGTTCGCTTGGAGAGTTCTCATTTTCTATAATCAGCGGTGATTCAAAGATTTTGAAGGTGAGCGGCATAAAAGGGGCCATAATTCATGTAGGAGGGTCAACCTTATCATTAGCCAATGATATGTTTTGATTCAGTAAGTGACAGGCTAGGGGTCACTCTGGAGGCCAATCAGCTTTCAGCTGAGGCCAACGCTATTGTGGCCCCTTCCATGTATTCACCCTAGTCTTAATTAAGACTGTATCTCTTTCAAATGATGTCTTTGATCAGTTCTAGGTTCAATACAGCTACAGCTACAGCAAACAATTTTTCTGGACTGGTCAGTTTAATGAATTGATTGATTGATTGAATAATATTTTAAAAAATAAATGTGGCTAAGAAGTGGAGATTTAGAAGCGTGGGCTACATTTTCTTCAAAGGTTATCATGTCCCCAAACACAGTGATCTCATCCTACAAAAGAAAGCCAATTTAAGCCACTTATATGCTTTTGCAGGATATGTATTTTCTCTGAAAAACCGGAAGGATATGTGAGAATCTTTGATGTCATGCACGATCTTGAAATATTAATGCCTGAGATTCCTCTTGACACATGTATTTGACTTCCCTGACAATGGCCTGCTCTGTAGCCGTTCCCGGGTGTGCCCTGATAATTTTCCACTGAAAATTCATCTATTACAATGCCATTTGTACTTGTCATCGTTCTTTAAAGGGGTGACTATTGGCATAACAAAACAACAAACAAACATTATGAAAGTACAGACCTCAAAGATATTGACGTTAGCTAGCTTGTAGATTCCAAATTTAGTATTTAGTACTTATAATACATTTAATATATACATTTAATTTGATGCTTATTTGATATTGTTTTCAGACTTCTTAAGTCTTCAGAGGGGTAGGGTTAGCATTGCATGCATTTTCTTCAGTGCTGACATTGTTACACGTTTCAGGCTGGACTTTGCATCCACCTTCAGTCAGTTGACTGCTTCAGGTCTCCAAGGACGTGAGGGGAAAAAAAAAATCACATTGAAACTGGCCTTATCTCTGATGAGATGAACCAGCCAATTCCAACCAACAAATTGAAATCTGTATGGATTCAATGAAGTATTAATTTATTTTTAATGACAGAGCTTTGGATGCGGTCTAGATTGGACAGGCAAGACCTATACTTGACACATCAATATATACAGTGCAGAAACTTCAACCAGAGAAATATACCTTGGACAGAGAACTGTTTAATAGCATCATTGTTGCCCATTGTAAAATTACAGCAAACAATTTTTGTATTTGCTAATTCAGCTACATCACACCTGTGATACTTTGTCTTGATACTTGTCTGGCGTGTACACGCAACATGTACCAGTCCACGGCCTGCCATACACAGACACACATTTCGCATCAGCTCAGTCACGCATATTTAAGGGGTTGCTTGGAACAGAAAGCATCATATTCAGTAGGTCTCCAGGATTTGAGAATCGCACGTCCAGATGAACAGAGTTTATGTCCTAATTTTCCGGTGCCAAGTTTTCTTGTCTGGTTGACTGACGTTCCGACTGGCTGGTGAAAAGAGGGGATGGTGCAAAGATGTTCCGTTGATCTGTGAAGTGCAAATCGTGTTAAAACCAGCCATTGCCTCCAACGCCGTTTAAATGTATATTGCATGAAACATTTTTTTTCTTCTGTCATCAGGCTGAGCTAACATATCTACTAGCGTCGGCTGTCTTTGGTGGGTTCAAAAATAAAATCCTTGTTCATTTCCATTTCACTTCCTTGATCATCTGCATGCCTTAGTAGATACGGTACATTGTATTTTGGACATGCACTGAAGTAAAGTTGCAAAGCTACACCAGATTTATATATAACTTTAGTACACATTTTGACCTAGTAGATCCCAGGCCAAAAGGGTTCTGCTTTTTTATGAATGTATTTCTGTATCTGGACACTTTCAAACATTAAAACACATTCGAATTTTTTTTATTTATGGATGACTTGCTGGACCCAAGCAGCTGTACCAAGCCAAGTGGACACCCACGTAACACCTGGGTCTGGCAGATAGACGGCCATTTCCGGAGGGTGGGCCTGGACCGCGTGTTGGCCTTGGGGGGGGGTCACCAACCAGGATCCCGAGGTGTTTCCTCGTGGGGAGGGGCGGTAATGTGTTGTACCAGTGCATGCTCCTCAACCTAACCTGACATGATCTTTATATGCATTATTAGGGAGTACAATCCAAATGGTGCATATATAGTGTGAGACAATGACATTGACACAAAGCTACTTATTACGGGCTCCAGTGCAAGATGCTTTGGGAGGGGGTCCTCCTTTCATGGTAAACATTTAAGGTCTTATATAAGTCAAAATTAGACATTCATAAAAAAAAACTACCAACAAAGCCTCTGAACCTTAAGAGTTAAATGTTACAGATGCGCCATGTATCTTTGGGAAATATGATTAAGGTATACAATACAAACTTTTATAGTCTTGTCAGAAAAAGGAATAATTTAAAACTGGACACTCTAAGCGAAAGAGATTTGCCCGGCAAAGGGTATGTGTGTGTGTGTGTGTGTGAAAGATTTGGTTTTCAGGGGTTCATAATGCAATGCTTCGGCAATTTAAACGAATAGATCAATAGCTTTCTGATTCTCCCTGCGAAGGGGCCCATCGACCCCCCGTGGGGGCCCCCCCTTTCGATGGCCCCCAGTATAGCTACACGGGCTGCACTGCCCTTAGTTCTGCCAGTGGCATGACATTACATGAACTCCACATTGTATGTGTCTAGATTTCATTGGATAGATTCAGATTTCTCATCATAATCTTTCGTCATCTGACACGTTCATGTAAAGTGAAATTAATCTGAGAACTGACACTAAATTCAGAAATGGAGTAATTATTTTCATACAATTAATGTTAAATCCTGAAAGTGTGAGACAACAGGGCTATTCACCAGGATCCTGTGCCTATGACTCAAATTACATTACACAAATAGGATCAATGAGACCTTGGTACAGTTCTTAAATTTTAACTTAAACCAGTCTCAAGCCAGTCCTCAGGTACCCCCAGAAAGTCCACATTTTTGCTCCCTTCCAGACAGTTGACATAGGATGTTAGGAGGAAGCAAAAATGTGAAATGTCTAGCAGGAAGTTGTAAGGGACCAAAAACGTGGACCACCTTGGGGTCCTCGAGGACTAGGTTGAGAAACACCGCCTTAAACCAAATTTGTGTTTGTCATGGAATAACCAGGTGCATTGGTGAAATGGGGAAAACACAAGATGTTTCAGTGTCTGGTCTGTTCAAATAAATAATGCAGAGGTAATTGTTCAATTAGTCATTGATTACTTAGTCATCATTAGCCTTAGAACAATTAACCAACTGAAGGATTTATTGATCCCAATTAAGTTCAGTGCTGATAGGCTTAATTTGCAGTTTTGAAAAATGATCAAATAACATATTGTGTTAGCTCAAATTCAACTGCCACTTATCTTTTTGCCGTTATAAGAATTCCTTGAATGGCCAGATTACTTTTAATCAGAGGTGAAGTTCAGGTTCAGAAGGTATAGATTTAGAAAGACCAGGATTATATTTCAACCAACCAGCTGAGTATAAAGAGTCATATTCACAGAGCACTGGTTGAAACAAAATCTTGGTCTGGATTTGTACTTTCTGAACCTGAACTTTCCACCCCTGCTTTTAACAGAAAAATTATATTGAGACCTCAGCTGTCACATCTGGTTTATTCAATATACAGCTCAGACAAGATGGATTGTGAGCTGCAAGTTGTAAAATGCAGGATAAGTTTTATTACTCTGTAACCCTGTACTGAAAAAGTGGTTAAAGATGGATGGAGGGATGCATTTTTAGAGGCGATTCTAGGCACTCCGAGGGCCCTAGGCAAAAATCTCCATGAGGCTCTCTAACTCCCCCTCCCCCGGCACGGTAAAATTTATTACCTTTATTTTACTGTGAATTGTAAACTAATAATATCAACAAAGAGAATTTAATAAACAGAAGACATTTATTTTCACTTTTATGAAAAGCAGAATACACAAATAAAGCAGATTTGTTGTTGCAATGTACTATGTAATTGGTGGCCCTCAGGGGCCCCCTACCAGCCCGGGGCCACAGGCCATTGCCTGCCCTGCCTGCCCTGATGCTGCACCTCTGTGCATTGTTATGAAGCTACTCATTAAAAATGAAGTACATTGCAGACTGTGTGGTAAGTGTAAATTAGATAGATAGATAGATAGAAAGCTAGATAGATAGATAGGCAGATAGAAAAGCATGTGAGCTGATTGATTCAAATGATGACTCAGGCATGATTCGTGAGGTGAACTTCCAAGCTGCGCTCCCGCGTTCCGAACGGCGGCTCATGATATTTACAGAAAATGCATCCCGAATGAATATGCAATGATCGCTAATTTAATATATGCGGTCCTCTTTACATTTAAGAGGAAATAGTGTAGCGCCGGAGCATGCTGGGAAAATTTAAATGGACCTTGTTTGTGCAATTGTAAATACTTGATGTGTTTCCAATTGTCGTGTGTGCCCTCGCCTGTGTCATGCGTGAATGCTGTCCGATCCTCGCGTGTCTTTGGCCATTGCATAAATCACCCACCATGCGTGTGCCTTACTGTCCGACTTCCCCATGTTTCCATGTTATGAGCTGTTTGGTGGTTTTTCGATACCTGCCTTGGTTCTTTCAAGGGCTTAATAAAAGGCCATTCCTTTCCCCTTTAAAAGAAGCCTCCTGATTCTCGCAGCTATGCCTCGGTCTACCAGACTTTGCAATATCAATGTATTTACAGATGGAATAGAAAGTAGAAGGGAGACGACAGAAGTAGCGATGACCTGCGCACAAAGCAGCCTGGGGAGGAATTGATTTATGAACCGAAGCCCCCGTGGGCTGACTTCTGTGGTATATCGTTTCATTTATATGAGTATAAAGATATGGAAAAAATACGCAGCTGAGTAATATTTGTCAAAAAAATGTTGACATGTATGCCGCATCAAACGGCTACCTTCACCCTTCTATTGGTTTTCCTATATTTCCAGTGGTCTTTTAGATATTAGTTATCTCAGTGAGCATGAACTTCTTTGCCTTTCGTACAGTAACGAATTGTAACACCAAGTAGTACTAAGTTTGTCTTAAAATTTGAAAAACATGCATACACTCCTGTCAAACTCGTGACTTCCTCTCACGATAAGGTCATCATGTGTGCATTGAATATATATCGAAAGGTTTCTTATTAGGGTGAAACACTGCACTAAAGATAGCGCCCCACTCTCAGAACGCAAGAAGTCTTTTTACTGAAATAGCTGCGCGTTTTGCGTATCTAGAAATTTCACATTAGTAACGTGTTAAATATGTAACATGTACTGGTCTGAGCCCAGCCCTTGTTCAGGGGCAGACTTACCATATGGCAAGTTTAGGCAGCCGCCTGGGCCCCTTATAAACAGAATTTCTAGAAGGTACATATAAGGATATAACACAATATGATTGTTTAAATAATAGCAACTTATATTATTTCCATTTTTAGCGACAGTTCTCAGAATAGACAAAGTTGACCCCGTCGCAGCTGTAATGGATTATTCTACTTTGAGACTTTGCACTACCCAGCTTTCTTTACTGGTTGTTTACTGCCAAGCGAACTGGTACAAAGTAACAAGAAGAAAACAGCTCAAAGATACAAGACTAACATCACGTCTCCCTTGTCTGATACTGTCTCACTGGAATGCTAGACAATGTGTGAACAGACGCGGAGAGAACACAATTAAACGAACGTATGCAAAATTTCAAACTAACCTTAGCAAAAGAGGGAACGGATGCACTTCTTACATTTGGCCAATAGATCCTCCGGCGCGATACCCCCCACCCCCCATCAGCAAATTTTACCGACAGCATTCCCGCTCCCACTCTGATTGGTAAGTTTTACCGCTGGCATCCTGAACTCTGATTAGCATATTATTGATGTTCCTTTGCTAATACTTCCCCCTCGTTTCTCTTTCAGCTCCAAAAATATCCCAAATGGCCCACTTAGGGGGCCCCCTACCCATGTCAGCCTAGGGCCCCCCCGAGAAGTTAGTCTGCCCCTGCCCTTTCCTATAAAAATATGTTAAAAAGCTTCCAATCGTTGTTGTTGTTGTTACTCAGGGTGAGAGTTTGTTGCTTATTTCAGCCTGGACTGAATATGAAATGTTGTGCTCCTCACCAAAGGGAAAAAGTGGCCTGAATTAAATATGCGAGTTGTTTAGAAGGAGGATCAGAAAGTAAGGGGGCGGAGTTTTGGCCACGGCATGCCCGCTTTACCTTCACAAGCAGAAAGACAGAGAGTGCCCACGGGCAATGACGTCGCTCAAATAAAACCAGCCTGTAACATTCGTCTGTGAATACCAGCTCTGCCACTAATTTCCAAATCGCATCCAATTTAAACATGGATGCTTTTGATGTTGTTAATCCCACTACTCTGCCTATTTTTGCCACGTCGGGTCCATGCGCCCCCTCGGATTAATGTGTCACCGATGTCTGTAGTGGTCTGTGGAGTTTAAGGCCACAAGCAGATGGCATGCAGCTAACTGCGGCTGCAGACGCCCCGAGGTCCTAGCGTGACACCCCGAACCAGTAGGGGGGGTCACGCCGCGCAAGGTCAATCCAGATGATCTGGTATACATCAATGAGGGGGCCGGCTGTGTGTCCTTGTGCTATGCGCCAGGCAGGTGGCGGGATTTAAAGGAGATAAAACATTCTGAGAAATTCCGATGTGCTGCAGCGCTTTAGCTAGCTTGTGGTGGTTATCACGGGGAGAAAAAAAAACAGGGAGGGGCTTTGGGGAATATGGTCATGGTGGAGGGACACTGCTTATTGTGTAGGGGAGTCAGATGACAGGCCTGGCCCCCGTGAGCACGGAGGAGATAAGTGCTTGATGAGCTGAGGGACCTTAGTATCTTGAACACAACATCTCTCGGCGTATTCCTGTGCAGTTCACTCCTCCTCCTCCTCGGAAGGGTGATACAAACACAATTCGGATCACAGAGAGAGCGATGGGGATCGGTCAACTGAGGTCAGTTGGGGGCGGGGGGGGGTCTTGTGTGGGGAGCCTATGATAAGAGCTGGACCGGGCCCCCTCGTGAGGGCCATAGGTGTTCAGAGTGGCGAGCTAAATGCTAAATGGCGTTCCCCCACTGAGTTTAATGCTAAATGACTTTGCACAGTGAAGTGAGCTAAGTGTTGGTGCATGCGGCAGGGTACATTCCCGAGCCTGTCATCTAAACACTGCATTACTTCTGCGCTGATAGTGGAAAGCTATATGTTGCATAAATGGCCACATGAGTTTAACCACGCCGATCCCAGCAGGAAAGAAAAAGTAGCGTACAATATTTTTTGCATCTGCGGGAAACAGAGACTGGTTTGCTTTTAAATGCAGACCAATATCAGAACAGGTAGTTTTATTTCTTTAATATTTTTACAAATATTTTGTTAGGGCTGTTTTATTTAGCAGATGCTTCTATCCAAGGCGACACGCAATTGAAAGCAGGGTCAGCCGGTCTCCATGTCACCTGGGGGTTAATGATCTTGCCCAGGGGCCCAATGGAGACTCTAACTAAAACTTCAAAGTAGTCTGTAGTAAGTATGGTAAAAGTGGCAGTTGTCTGTAGAGATGTTTTTTGCAGGAAAAAAAACAATAAATATAATAATAATAAAGAATTAGAGCAGGGTAAATTATCATTATTAACTGCTATGTTGGAGTTTTTAGCAGGTAAATGTTAGCCTTAAAGCACTCATAGTAAATCATGCACTCATTAGCAATAATCAGACAGTTCAGCCTTCTGACACAGAGCACCCCTACACTGAAGTTTAATAATACATTCACTTTGCATTCAGTCCATTTTAGCCTGATGAATCACGAGTTTGTCTCATGATTGTTAGAATCTGGTGCAATCAACACTGACAAATATACCTGTGAAGCCTGCCGATACAGCTCACCTGCGTACTAAAGGAAAGACTAGCTTGTGGCTATAGAATGTTCTAGTAGCAAACAGATGGCTTGCGTTGGCCCTGTTTTTAGTGTGGTAAGGAGGTCTCATCCCTTTCCGCTCCCCTTCATAGTTAAAGCCCATGTATCACTTTCCTCTACATGCTGCTTTTGTGAAACATCATGTTGCTGGTCACTTTCCCCTCATTTTTTTCTGCCCACTGTGGCAAACTGTTGACTACTTTACACTCTGTTACTTTCCAGGAGTTCCAAACCCCAATTCCCTACAGATCTGAGTTCCTTCTGTTTATTTATTAATTTATTTACCATCATGACTCCCTGGAAAAGTAAATACGTCGAGCATACAGGCTTTGGAAAGTTAACTGCAATGAATCTACACCAATTGGTACACACTGTTGTTTTTGGTATGTAGGGTTAACGTACGGTGTCCGGTGTTTACTTCAGTGGTGTCTTGTGATTTGGCTAATCTTTAGGACTAGCTAGCAGTTACTTTTAAAATAAAGTCCAACACGGAGATCTACAAGAGGTAATAATAATCAACTGCAACCCAGCAGTAGCATTGACAAATTATGTTGCGATATGTAAGGTTTAGGGTGCCCCTGGCTTGCTGTGACCCCATGCTGGATAAGTGGTTATGGATAATGCCTAGCAAAATTTATTTAGGCTCTACAGGGCAGGCGGTAAAATCGTAGCTAACGATGTGACTTTGTTATTAAATGTGCCAACAGCTTTAAAATAAGTTCAGCATTCTGTGGAAAGATTGTTCAGATGACTGGAATTACCACATTTACTAAAATAAGTATGTTTAAAATGGGATGCTGTTTTAAAATTGGATTAATTCCTCAAGACCTTTAACAAGCAGCTAAAACATGCAAAGAATGGCTCCATGTTAGAGATATATGTTCTAGATTTTGATAATTTTGAAAGGGTAGATTAAACATCAAGTGAAGTGGGCCGCTGTTGGCATAATTGCTCAGTGTTTTATGGTTGTCAGGGATTTTAAATGTGATTTTTCATTTTTTCTTGCTCGAGTTCTCGGTTTCACTTCCGAGTGATTTATATGAAAAGAATCTGGAAGCCTGGCATATTTCTGCGAGAAGTCATGTTCGGTTTATGAAAAATCTTTTGTTCCGAATCAAAGACTAATAATAAAGGTGATATCAATAGCTGGATGTGGTGTCACGGTGACATGGGGATTCAAGGCTATCATCTCGTTTACTCAGTGCCGTTTGCTGACAATCCGTGCAAATCTTCACAATTTTCCGATCCTTGTCTTTCTTTGATTCTTTTGAGTTATTCATCTGCGTTCACCCTTTGCTGTTGCAAAGTTCACGAATACGCACGACCATTTTATAGTAAGAAAAATACAAACTGGAACAAATGATTGAGTAAGACCAACTCTTTCATCAAAAATAATCTACTTTTTTTTTAACAATTCCAGTTACACTTTCAGATTTACTTACTGTGCTTATTTACTTAAAACAGTCGCAAATATTGACTTCGTTATTAATGAATAAAATTTATAATTGCTTCTTTGATGTGTTCTGTAAAAGAATGTAATGTAAGTAATTATTGTTTCTGTCAGTGCTACATAATGCTTTGACAATTAATGGTAAGTGGCTTTCCATTGCAGAAATGTTATTTCCATGAGAGAGAATGTTTGAATGTGATTTATAGTCGTGCCCTGCACTTCACAGCCCATATAACTGTAAATGACACAGTTTTGAGTACAATGCAGGCCAACATGTATTCATTCAACATGGTCACTTGTGGAAGAACTCTAACCTTTTTTATTTTAATTTATGACTGTCAGATGAAATTAAAGTTTGAGGTGGAGCTCAAAATTCAAAGCTCGTCACACAAAGCTCATAATTGTGAAGCATGTAGGCTGTAATCGTTGATAATTAGAGTGACACTTCTGGTTCCTCAGACAAAAGCCCGCAGATACCAAGGGAAACAGAACAATGCACAATAGCTTTTAATACACACAATGGGGCTCTCTGATAACATCTTTTATATTTTAGGCCTCAACATTTCTAATAACACGATAGTCGTATTCATTATGCTAGTCTTTCCACACGGGACCCAAACAGACTTGCTACTTTGTGTCCTTTCAGCTCGTTTCTGTTTGAGCTGATGTAATCTTCTTTTAATCCTACGTAGGACACATAAGAGAACTTTCTAGAAGCACATAGCCTGTGGGGAAAAAACAGTTATAAAAATAAGAGGATAGAAGGGTAATATATGTTCTTTTAGTCAAATCATCCTACTCCCATTTTCCCAGGAAAATGTGGAGGATTCTCCGTACAGTTTGCCAACTGCTAAATATACTACAGCGAAACAGAGAGCCGTATAACGTATTCAGTATACGTCCTGCTCTTATCATCTCTATCCGAAACCCTTTTCTGCTCAGAGAAGCTTAGGGCGCCTCTGGTAAATAACCCGATGCTTCTAACGACGGGCGAAAGGTACTTCTTGGATTTTTTTTTCTTCTCCTTCAGAGCAAATAAAGCAAACAAGCAGCACTTTATTTATTTTATTTAAGCAATCTTGGTTCTATTACATTTTGTAGATAGACCACGGTTAGAAGAAATAACTAAGAATCTAACCATGCAAATGAAATCTTTGCTCATCACATTAGTTACATAACCATAACGCGGCATGGGGAAGGTAGAGCTGTTTTCTTTGAGTATATAGACCTTTGATTAAATCTCAATATGATTTTGGTCAGTTTCCAAGGCCAAAGATGTGAGGATGAATGACAGATGCTTTAAATTCCATTATACCGCCGTTTTTTTGCATGTGCGGCTGTTTGAATTTATGCAAGGATTTCTAGCCGCTGTATGGCTATAACTGTATGAGCCCAATTTTGTGTTTATATTACACTTCAGAAGTGAGGGTATTGCAGCAGGTTGAGTGTTCACCCTTTCATCTGAGAGAGAGAGAGAGGGATTCACATGGAACACCTAATACGTTTAGAAATTGACACATCGATGAGCATTCCCATGACAACCGAGGTATAATGTCGACCTGGAGAGCCCTCTCTTCCACTTGGTGATTTTACTTTATCTCAGGCAAAGCAATACCAGCTTTCAGACTAATATTTAGACTACATTCACGGGCCCCCCCCCCCCCCCCCCCAAAAATAAAAAAAAACATAATCAAACCCAGGCATTAAGTTTGCTAAGCCCCTCCCCCACACTACCTCATTTGGCCAGGCCCATCCATCTTCTTCAGAGGAAGTCACTTCCTGTTTTGGTAACACAGCCCTCATGTGTTTGGACGGGTTAAAACGTGCTGGGGGGAGGGAGGGGGTGTGTGGTAGTGCAGGGTGGGTGGGAAGGGGGCAGGAAGGTGGGGGTTCG
>JAODLD010000044.1:20301806-20315204 GCA_026781065.1 Mormyrops boulengeri | reverse complement strand
CAAATGTTTATAATCCTGACTGCATGGCTAGGTGCTTCATTTTATACACCTGTAACAATGGGTCTGAATGAAACACCTACATTCAATGATTAAGAGGTGTGTCCCAATAATTTTGTCCATATATTGTGTGTGTATTTGTGTGTGCTTGTGTATAATATAGTTTTTTGTTTTGTTTTACTGGATTCATTTTCTTGAAATGTTCTAAAGGCTCATTTAAATCGATTCCAACAATTATTCTGCTTCTCTACACAAATACTTGTTGAAGATGGACAAACCATTTAGCTAGTCTAAAATCTTTATAAAATATCCATTGATACCATGGGACCTGTTTCACATGGGATAGTTATACATTATTTTTTGTGTTTGATTTCAGGAGGAACATTAATACAGACTATATGAGTAAGATCAGAGCTTATTACAGAAAGCTTGACTAATTAACTGAAAGATTACAATTATAATGTTTTGTTAAGACTCAGTTGTAAAACACTTTCTTAACTACAGTAGCACACCAGTACTGTAAAGCCTTCATTAAAATATATTTCCAGTGAAAGGGGTGCATTCATTGATACAATAAGAACAAAGCATTTGAATTAATGTACAGCTTTACTGCTACACTTGTTGATGCAAGTGTTCTACAGTTTTAATCGATGCTCTTAAGTTGTCTGTTTCATTCACAGGTGAAACATTGCTGAAACATCCCATGTAGTGAGCACCTGCCATGGTGTGTAGCTACACATTGATGGAAAGCATTCTACTTACTCTGTATCTATCTCAGCAGTCACAGAAGCAGGGTTCATGGTTGTTCCCACCCTTCTCTTCGATTGCATGCACTTGCAAAGCTGTGTGACATCACCCTAGGTAAGGGCATCTGCCAAATAAACCGATAAAGAAACAAATTATGAATTGGATGTTTGTTGACATCTGTGAGGGTCAGTAGATGGTGGTGCTGTGTGCCGCCTGCTTGCTTTTTTGTCAGGTTCTTTTTTGGAATAATGCATGTCTACATTAAGAACCCTGTTAGATTTTGCAGTGTTCGGGGAGTTTGAGTCAACAACTGCTTTCCACATCCTTGATAAGAGCTGCCAAAGAAATGAAAAGAAAACAGAGAACATTACACATACATTTTGTTCAGAAGTAGACCATTATTTCGAAACTCAGAAAACAATACTTGTGCTATGCAGTGATGTTTTTGCTGACCAAGAGGAGTACATTACTAATTTGTTTTGCCTTTTTGATTTTCTTTTCTCCTGACAGACATTTTTGGGCTTCTCTTTGCTGATTGCGTTATTTACTGTCATTATTTTGCTGTTTCTTTCAAAGGGTATTCATATTTTTTTTATTATGTATCTTTTCCCCACATAGGATGACTGATGTTCTCTTTACGTTGCGAGCATTGCATTGTGTAATGTATGTTGTCGACAGTAATTGAACATGAATTGGAATTTGTCTTTCCACACGGCCAGTTGCTCTTTATGTCGTTCAAGGCTGTTCGCTGTTAGTGTTTCGTTGGCTACTTCAGAACTTGTTTACGTTGTAGCCGAAGCAGGATGGCGATATAATTGGTTCTTACAGGAAAAGGACATTAACGCGTAACGGGTAAGAGAGTCTATGACAGCTGTTAATATGGCTCCTCGCGAGCTGCGTGTCACGGGACTAATCCTTTTCAGCTATCTCGCCGTTTGTGTCATGCCTCTCAAAACAGAGATTTGCGATCTGCACAAAAAGTGCAATTCGTCCTTTCAAAGAAACTTAATTGAAATTGAAAAAAAGGGGCTAATAAAGGAGAGACAGCCATTGGGTGGAATAATTTATGATTTCAATACTGTGTCTCATAAACTCCTGAGTGCATGTATTGAATACTAAACTAATAAATACAAATAAATATATATCAACGTTACTCTACTTTTCAATCCAATTAGGCATTTTTTTTTCCCTAGCTAAAAAGTGAACAACTGGTTAAACACCTCTAGCATCCAAGCTGATCTTCTTGCCTCGGAATGAGCTTGGGTAATTAAGTAAATCAATCCTTGTGGAAATGTAATGATCCATCTTGGGGTGACATCAACCCCTCCACCCCTGCACATTTGACTCATTTGTGTGAGATAAGTATCTTTTTTTTCTGTCAGTGTACGGTACAAGCTAATTTAGCAGTATGGGCTAGACCCCTTGCTCAAGGTTAGTATAGAAGGGTCACTACTGGGACTTGACCCGATAGTGTCCACATCCTTCGGTGCTCTGCTATGAGCCCCCCCCGGGGAGAGGCGTGATAGCCAGTGGTGCTCGTTACCCCTCCACCTCGCCGGTATGGCCAGTACGCTCTTCCTCGTCCCTGGGCTGACAGTTCCTGAAGGACGCGTGCAGGCAAAGGAACCAGCTGCCTGGGCCTCCCCGCGGCTCATCTCGCAGCGCGATAGGGTTATCCTTCTTTTTAATGCCGCGCTGTCCTCCCGGAGAGACGGCACTTCCCTCAGACTGCAGAGAAATGACATCGGACGCGCAGTAATGCCAGCGGCGTGCTGTGCAGGTGTCCATAAGGGCCTGGAAAAGGAGGGAAAAGCAAAAAAAAAAATAACCTGGGACTCAGACGGAGAACATTTTTGCACAGGTGCAGAAGTGATTTACAGAGGAGATGGAAAGGAGGAGAGATGGCTGGCCTTACGTTGTTTTCTTATTCCCGGAGAACAAAGGTGCATTATGATGTCGCCACAATGTAATAACTTTGTGCATAAAGACTGATTGTATAAAGCTGTGTCACGGAAAGTAACGACAGGCGTTATATATTCTGTTTTCTTCACTTCTCTTCCTCTTTCCCTGAAGATCTTGAATATACACAGCCCTTTAAAGCCAGCCCTTAAAGGGAAGGGAAGCCAAAGTAAGCCATAACACTCGAGAGACACGATTCCGCACACGCTGGGTGAGAGTCACCCCCTCTGATTCAGGAACTCCACCCATTAATCAAGTGGAAAATCACTGTCTCAAGTCCGAGAGACCCCTGTGGCACTGAGTCTGGGACGGACACTCTGTTCCGTCTAAGCGGGTCAACAGAGGTTCCTGAAAACCTTTTTTTTAAAAAAACAAGATTCTGAGCCTGTCTTCTCCTCTTTTAGCCATCTGTCTTCGTTCCAAAGAAGGAGCACAGTGACACTCATCTCCTCAAATCCATGTTAAGTACGGTTTTTGCTCTAGTGCAGGACTTGGATGAGAGATTATCAGCCAATATCTCTTTAAATCCAGCACAGGAGAAACGTTTAAGCCGTGTCTGCGAGGTCAGCCTGAATAGTGACTTACTAAAGACTACAGTCAATTGTGGAAATTGGACTACTTGTTAAGTTTATCTAGCGAGGCATCTTTGATATCGTTCCAATACTGGGCTCAGCTTATTTGTTTCTGTGTTATATGACGAGGTATGATGCAAAACGTTGAGTAAGGTTTCTAAATGGTTGTTTGTAAATGCAGGGTGATAGATTCTGGTATTACCAAAGATTTGGTAAATAAGACAAGGTTAGGATTTCATCAGAAATTCACAAAAGCTGGACTGTTGGAATAGAGGTACATTAATCATACCCATCCATCCCATCGAGCTCTCCATGGGGAGATGTGCAGTACCCCTGGAGCAGTGGGGGGGGGAGTTAAAGGCTTTGTCACGGGCCCAACAACAGCATCAGTCTGCTGACCCCAAGATTCAAACCAGCGCCCTTTCTGAATCAAGGAAACAATGTGACCCACTGAGCCGCCACACACTGCCCCCCTAACCATGTTATACATGGGTAAAGGATCATTAATGGACGGGTGGTTTGGAAAATTTGGATTATCACACCCTTTCACCTCACTTACTCCAAAGTCTTGGACAATGGTATCAAGGACATAAAAGACAGCCTTCTTAAAAACTGTCCCTGACTTGCGACTAGGTTCCTTTCTGACAGACGGGTTGTATGTCGAACTGCACGTATAGAATAATCTCACTGACTTTTAGGTGTGAGAATGAGACTGGGAGATGCAATGAGAGGCTGGGATGGTCACGCTGCCTTATAGTACAGTAATTTCCCACCACAATCATACGGTGAGCAATGCACACTAGATAGTGTAGCACTGTTGAGCACACTGCTGCCTGAAATTTATTTTTATGAACATTTATGTAAAAAAAAAAACTTTGGTTTTACATGTGAGCCGCCATGAGTTGCACAGGTAAATCAGGGACAGTTAATACCATAGGCAGAGAAGCAGAATAATTCGGGGTCTAGTACATTTTATAGCCAAACAAATGAAGATCATTTTGACGCTGGGTTTTGGTTGAATTGATTATGTTGATTATGAAAGTCATTATGAAGATTTACGATAAGTGTTTAACATTTCTCATCCCCCAATGCCTTAGCGCTGTAAAAAGGTTGAGCGCCTTGGGTTTCTCTCCTACACGGTCATCAATGTAGGGAGATACCTACTGAGCACTTCCCTCTGATTGCCAGGGCACCATTTTAATGATATTTAATCACTTGTAATACTGCTAGTTTATAACTCTTCCATTCTGTTCTATTCTGGGATGGCCAGCGGGTCAGAATGGGTGGCATGTGTTGGAATTATTTCTCAGAAAGTGTATTAACTATCACTAAAACACGAGTATTAGGTCATGGTTTTGTGCAGTTCAATTGTCAAAAAATTAGTTTAGCCTTAAAAATTGAATGCTTCGATGTTTCCCTTATGGTGGCTCGAACCATCCTCAAACGCGGAGGGTTTGGGTCCCCACAGTCCGAAAACTTGCGGTATAGCAGAACAGGCATCACTAAGTATATGTTTTATTTATTTAGCCGACTTACATTTTTTATTGAGAAAGTAGCGTCAGACAGTCCCTGGAGCAATTGAGGTTAAAGGCCTTGCTCAGGGGCCCAACAGTGAAATATCTCTGCCAAGCCCAGGATTTGAATCAACGACGTTCGCATCACAAATACAGCAGCCTTGCCTGGTGAGCCGCATGCCTATAGCGCATGAGTTTATATGAATATGTTTTCCGCCATGGACTGACATACCATCCAAGGTTTCTGCTGTCTCATGCCCTATGCATTCTGAGATAGTCTGCAGTCTCACTGGAATGGGTAAGGGTGTAAACTCCCATGGATTTCCCATAATCTACCATGAGTGGTTTTTTAATTGGTACAAAATGTAACCTTGGAATCTGTGGCTGCATTTTTCAGGCATGTGCATGAACTGCACCAAGGTAAAAGGATGATGTGGTCATGAATCTGGGATTCGCTGATCCTTCACTACAAGGTCATTTATATCTGCAGTTGGGTTTCTGGGTTCACACCTCCAGCTTCTGTGTTTTTCCACCATGTTTAATTAATACGTATATCGGCAATCTTCTGTAATTGCGTTCCCCGTTGCTTACTTTGAAAACAGATTATTTTGTGATTTCGGGAAATTAACTCGCCGAACGAAAACCGCAGCCCCAGGCTGAATGGAATCACGCGGCTAATATCGGAAGACATTCTGGGAGCGATGACACTCAATTATCACCTGCTCGAGAACTTTCCATTCAAAGAACAACCCAGCACTCATTAAGACCTTCCTGTCTGTTTTATGCGAGAATAATAGACATTACCAATGTTCACATTTCCCGGTCTCATTATAGAGCCATTACCACAAAGATGAATAATAGTTAGAAATGATAAAAATCGCCTGTACGAATTAAATCTGAATGTACAAAAGTAAATGAAGAGAGATTCTCACCTATTTGAGTCTACCCTCTGAAGCAAATATTGTTAAGAAGAGAATCTTCTGAGGGCTGCTGCTCCTAACCATGGGCGTCACCGCTATTAAATCTGAGGGGGACGTTTGGACCCCCCCACATTAAACGTAAAATATTAGTTCACCGCCAGTGTGCCCCCCCCACATTCAAAATGCTTCTGCTGCCCCTGCTCCTAACGCTGCGAATGCTTTGGGGTCCTATCCCTGAACTCCATCTATTTGTGCTGTTGCCATATGTAATTTATTGGAGAAAATTTCACCTGATCTGATCAAGTCAAGTGAAGCACTATTGTCATCTCAGCCATGTACATGAAATAGCATCCCTCCTGGACCCAAGGAGCAACATTATAAGACAGACATTGCAGTGCTAAAGACAGAATTATGGAATAATTTACATAGTACAAGAAATTCCTGTGCGATTATCAATAACTTGATGGCAGGGGAGACAGAGGGTAGACTACTACCTGTCTACTTCACATGACATAACTTACGGTAACATAATGTAACATAATGTTATGTAAAACGTAATGTAACGTAACATAATGTTATGTAAAACGTAATATAATGTAATATAATGTTATGCAAAACGTAACAGAGTGCAACGTAACATAATGATATGTAAAATGTAACAGAACGTAACATTCCACATTAGACAAACAATGAACAGGCACACTACAGCACTGGGAAATTACTGATCTGAGTTCCTAATTTTATTGGAGTGTGCGTGTTTGTTTCCTGGTGCTGCTCTAAGCAGCGTTTCCACCCAGATTCTGTATTTCAGTCACCCAGCGGGCACTGATTGCGCAACCCACGCCAAACGTCTTCGTGGCAGCCCCCGAAACCTGACACCAGGGCTCGGCGCAATCCACCATTTGTCGCCTTTAGAGCGGGGGAATATTTATATGTATATGACGATGCCGGCAGACACTCCTTACTGCTGGTGTGAGACATCAAAGAAGTGAAGGTGGGAAAATGTCGAGCCTCTGGCAGCTGGAACAGTCAGGGTAGAAGTCAGACTCGAGGTAAACCAAGGCCTACTGTGTAGCGTTGTCACCCCGTGGTGCGAGTCTGTCTGGTGTGCAGGAAGGAAATAGAAAATAAAGAAACGTCGGTTCATGGTGGAAAAAAAAATACAGGCTGGAGCTCATCGGGCTCTGTGCAATCAGCCTTGCTTCTTCTATTTTGTTTTAACATGCTGGAAGTGTTTGTGTCAGGATCTCTTTGTGAACATCACACCCACTTCAGCTCTGGAGAGCAACACCCATTTACCTTTAATTTATTTAGCAGGTGTTTCCATCCAAAGCAATGTATGTTTTGAGAAAGCAGCATCGGCTTGTCCCTGGAGTAACAGGGTTCAACAGCGAAACCACTCTGCTGACCCTGGGATTGGAACCAGCAACCTTCTGATCACAGCTACAACATCCTGCCTCACTGAGGCACATACCACTACTTATGCAAACTCTGTTGTAAAGTGTTAATCCTCAAAGGTTAACTTCTATGAAAGTCACATATTAGCTAACCTGGGGTGAATTTTTCACCCCACATTAATTTGACTGTCGTACACAAAATTACCAAATATTAGGTCAACAATTTCATTTGTACCATGTTCAACACAAAATTGCTTAACTTTTTTTTTCAATATGTGCCAAAATGCTGATATGCCCACAATCATCGATTTCTACATTATCTGCCTGTGATACATCGCTGTTGTCATCGAACTCCACATTCTCGTCATTATGGTCATCATTTTCAATCCATTCTGATATTAATTTAGCAGCATTTGTGGCACATAACCTTTGAGACATTTAACACACTGATTATCTACAAAAATGTATGCGACAGTATTCGATGGTTACTGAAGATATGATATCAGTCACATGACCATGCATCAAAAAAACAAGAAAAAGAGAAATGTGAAAATATGCCAAAATCATCTAGTAACAGATGCACCAAAGCGAGTAGCATAGAGCCAAAGCTGTAAAATACTGCAGTGGGGTGAAAAGTCACCCCAGATTAGCTTCTAAAGGTTAAACACGTATCAGTATGGTGTCCCTGTCTTTTTCCTTCAGCTCTCATTTGCATTAAGAATTGACTTTCATGTCCTGACCATTTACTGACAAAAAGTACTTAGCAATTATACATTCACGCGATTGAAAAATTAAATAAAACTGGCAAATAGTGTGTGGCAGTGGAAGGATTGGTTAGTGGGATTAGTGGAAAACACTGCCTTGGACAAACTTTCACTGTTGGCTATTACATGTCACCAAATAAAAATTATTGAAAATAGAGAAGCAGTAGATTTTTTCTCATTGGTTAAAGTATGCTGAGACAGTGAGATTGTTTTGCTAGTAAACACTTCTGATTGGATGAAATCGATGCTTGTGAATTGTCTGGATAGCTTAATGGTGTTTCGCTATAGATTCAATGTAATGTATTTTGCTGTAGTTGTCATATGAGGTTTGTTTCCATGTGTCATATTGTGTTCTAGCTTGTACCGCGTCTGGAATACCACACAGGGCCGACTCTAATCAATAATAAGCCTTTCTGGATACAATAGTAATTTTGATCGGGCGTCTGATAATGAAAACATTACCAGACATGAAAGATGATGGCTACGTGAATGGGATGTCTATTAAAACGCGAGATCTGACCACGCTAACCATTTTCGTGAGATTGCAGTGAAGACAATGGCCGATTAGACAAGGTCACATGTCCAAATTGACCTTGCCGAGTGAGACTTTGATATGAATACAGCGGCTGACCATTAATCCCGGAGAGAAAGAATTCCGTTATAAATTTTGAAGAGAAAATCATTCATTAAAAGGCATATGTGGAGGTAAGGCAGTGAAGGGTCAGACACCATCTGCGGCCTGCTGTTTAAGTTTAAAAATGTGTGGGGCTTATACATTCCCGCCATTCAGGCCTTTGTTTGAATCTATTCTGTTAACCTTCTCGGGATTCAGCATCAGAATGCTATGGTATTTAGTTTCTCTTTTAATTTTTCACTTAGTATTATAATAGGAATTTACATTGCAAATATGAAACAGAGCATCCAGCTCTTCTGAGTGTTAAGTATGATAATGCATGCGAAAAATGACATCTTATTTCCTGGGGTATCGTCTCAGTTCTGGAGTGGGGGGGGGTCCATTTGTGCATGTTTTAAGCTGCAGTACCTGAAACTCGGGGAGGCCTCGGAGATGGAAATTAATCACAGACAGGTGCTGGGGGTCTTCAGAGATTCCAGCCGCTGTGCCAGATGCTGGCCAGGACCCTGCAAGTCCGTCTCCTGAAATGCTGTCCCAGCTTCACGCAGTCTGCATGCGAGATGTTCCTCAAAAAGAGATAGTTATCTCTGTGTAGGGGAGATCTGGGGCTGTTTTCATTTTTTTTGTTCATTTTTATACAATGCAGAAAAATGACACAATGGGAAAAAATGTTTTTCCTTTTATAGTAAAGTTTGCTGATCATTAGTGGTTTTGCTGGGAATCTAAGTTATGCAGAAAGATTACCGTGTGCCTTTGAACAGCTGACATCGCTCAACAATTGTCCCTGGTCTCTCCTAACTGTGGCATAGATTCTCTTGGGCCTGATCTTGTTCTTTTGTGTGTGTGTGTGTGTGTGTGTGTGTGTGTGTGTGTGTGTGTGTGTGTGTGTGTGTAGAATTACCACAAAGCTCTGTGAATGCAATCAATAAACTAAAAGTGACATAAGTCTCGTATTTTGTTTGGTTACTTATGATTATGGTTAGGGTTGGGTAGGGGTTAAGGTCATCATGTTGGGATTAGAGTTTTACCCATAGAAATGAATGGAGAGCCCCCACAAAGATATAATTACAAACCTTTGTGTGTGTGTGTGTGTGTGTGTGCTACCAAGCTGAGCTAGCATAAACACAGGAGGAGGGGAAAGTTGAGCGCCAAGCTGAAACACAGTGGTTGTTTTCTCTTCCCAGAATCCGTAGTAATAGCCAATTTCAAGCAGGGCTCTGATTCACAA
This sequence comes from Mormyrops boulengeri, assembly GCA_026781065.1. Lineage (NCBI taxonomy): Eukaryota > Metazoa > Chordata > Actinopteri > Osteoglossiformes > Mormyridae > Mormyrops > Mormyrops boulengeri. Next base: position 20,305,472 of record JAODLD010000044.1, on the reverse strand, counting down.
GCTGCATGTTGAATCCTTACGCGGCTAGCATTTGTTAGCTACACGTTTTGAGCAATCACGTTTCCGACCGGCCAGAGAAGTCATGATGATTGCACACCTGAACGTGCAGACCAGCCTACACATTTGAAAAGGGTGCTGCTTCACACTTCAGCTCAAATGCGTTTAGAGGTTGCTGTAAGAAATATGCTCACACATATTCCAGGCACCGTCACCTTCATGGAGTTATATTTCAAATTCGTTATTTGCAAATATACAGTACCCAGTTTACCTGGCTATTACAGTAGACACATAAGCGGAGGAAAGAGTCCGATTCATTTTAGGACTCTAATGACAACACAAATGAATTCCTTAAAATGCTTCAGCCACCACCGCACATCTAGATAAGCTCTTGATCGTGAGATGCCCCCCTCCCCCCCGAAGACGCATCCCTGTCCGTCCCAATCCCGATTGGCCTGGGAACAACAAAGCAGCAGTTTTAAAGAGGCTGGCGGTCAGGTGGGACCCGCCACCGACTTTAATGCCGCCGCATCGGAACGAGCGAGCAGCATAAATGGTGCTATTCAGAGGCAAATGCGCGACACTGCGGCGCTGCTTAAGGGAGCGCTGGGGTCGTAACGAGTCGCCTTTGTCGCTGTGAAATTGTATGCATTAATCTTGTGTGAGTTTCGAGGCGCTCTCCGTAAATAAATGCAGTGCTTTTTGGGGAGCCTTTCCTCGGGGCTCGGATGCAGAGCCTTTTTTCTTACGAGTGCATTGCGGACACAGAGGAGCTCTGGTTGGGGGTGTCAAACTTGACATTTGTTTTTTTTGGGGGGTGGGGTACAGGGAGGTGTCGTGCTTGATAAGATAAACATCCATCCATTCATACCCCCATGTCCTATGCAGGGTTGTAGAGGTTCCAAGCCTAGGACCTACAGGTACTAGCCAGGGAATAATCCGTGACGGGGTGTCAACCAGAGATGCACCGACCCGATATTCGGATCAGTATCGGCGCCGATTCAGACCTATTTGACGGATCGGGTATCGGCCACACGTGACTGATCCACGTCCGATATTTATTTAGTTTTTGGCAGTCTCTAAAAAGACAGATTGTATTTTGTGTTAAATCTACTTGTACAATCATTCCCATGACAGCTCTGTTTCCGCGGCATTCAAGCTGAACACTAACGCTGCCACTCAGTTTTTTTGTTTGCCACTCAGTGGGTGTGAGCGCAGTGACTTCCGCCTGCTGTGACGTCATGCGCATACCCTTCGCTGTAGGGAGAGCTTAATATCAGAGGGTGACGATCTGCAAGTATTTCACGCCTGTAACAACAACTTGTAGCACAGCGATTTGCAACCTTTTTAAAAAAACAAAGTTTGAGAGGTGGGAATAGCATTTACTGGAAGATCCCATTAAACAAGGAGCACACGATTCTGCGAGACAACGCGAGTGCTATGAACAAAGCAATGGATGATTAGGGAGTCGCTAGCTTGGGCTCCCTATAGTTTTTGATACGAAGGGCTGTTATCACAACGAAGTGTAAGTGACGTTGTTGGCAGTGGGAGAAAAACTGTGGGGCATTTGAAGCATTCGCCACTTGCTTAAACTCTCTTGGAAGATGTTTAAACTGAACTGCAAATGCCTCAAAAACGCTAAAAACAACATGGACAAACGAGGTGGAACAGAACGTTATGTATGTTTCTAGTAGCCTAATTCAAGATTTTTTGGTATACATTTTTCATCTGTATTTACTAGTTTTAAAATATTAATAACTTATAAAGTATAAATATATATAATATATATTCATTATATTAAAATATTAAAGAAAAAAGAGCTCTTGTATCGGAATCGGAGCTGAAGAAATGTGGATCAGCACATCCCTAATTTCACCCCATCGCAGGGCACTGAAACTATGAGCTCCAAAGCTGTGAGGCAACAGTGCTAACTACTGCACCACCACCACCGCAATAAGCATTTGTTGATTCATATATAAATTACAGTGAAATTCAGTCCACCCCCATCACCACCACTAAAAAAATAGCATATGGATGACTTAAAATAAAATGCGAAGGTATTTTCTAGCTTTAGTCTCATTCAGATTCAGTCTCCTAATCCAGTTTAAAAGGCTTCTTTCTCAGATATGTAATTTCCGGTAATCAAACAGGTGCTTTGCCTAACAGGAAGTATCATCCGCTGATAGAGGCACATCTGAGGGGGTGGGTATGGCGTGGCCACAGGGGGGAGAAGGCGGGAGGCGGGGGGACATGATGGATCTGAGTGCTAAGTGCGTCTGTGATGGCAGGCGATGGGGCGAAGCAGCTCGGGTGATTAATTATTTAAAGCGGAAAGCTTGCGGGCCGTGGGTCAGCAGAGCCGGTGCCATGGACTCGCCTTCACCTTGGCTGTTTTGTTATAAACAACCTAGCTTTCTGTTTTTTGTCCTTTTTAATCCGTTCCCAGTATTTATGCACTTGCATAATCCTCTCATTGGGCGATCAGATTCACTGTAGCTTAGCTCTAACTACAGTGGGTGGGGCCACAGGGACATTGGACCCAGCTAAAATCTGATTGGCCTCCGGTGTGCTACTTCTCGCATCATCGGCGAATGATATGGTTGGTCAGTCTATATAAATTATAGCCCCAGTTATGCCACCCTCAGCTTAAAAAAATCCTAGAATTGCCTCTGAGTTACAGGTTGCCTAGTGCCAGCAGACAGTCAAGTCTCCTGCATGCCCATTGGTACAATGTGTTCTCTCCCCTCCTCACCAGGAGCCCCGGCTTGATTTGCTTCCCCCCTCCCCCCTGGCGTTCCCAACACGGCTGCTGGGAAACAGCCTCTTTGAATTCTGTGGCACAGAGAGGGGTGGATGCTTGATGAGCCGGAACCTCCAGCGCGGCTCTTGTGGGGGCAGAGCACGCTCACCAATGCGCATCCCGAATTAAGCGCCAGATTACTTGTTTGCCTGACAGACATGACTACTGGGGGGCGACTTCCGCGACTCAGAGACCCCCACACCAACCACGCATATGGCAAAACCTTCACCCAGACAGCTACTGATAAGTACATGCCCATGCTGCGGTGTCCCTCACCTGGGATTCGAGCCCACAACCATCTGGAGTCAGTCCAAAGCACTTTATCATCATAGGCCGCTGTCTCCCCTTCACTGCGTGACTGCCAAACTGCATCAACTGATGTGTCACCGTGACCCCCTCACCTGCCCCCTGTGTATCGGGTGTCCGTTGTGGGGGAAGGGGGGCTCTTATGAATATGCATAAATGACTTTCCAGCCACCCCTCCCTCACTGTTCACCCTTTACAAGTGATAGATTACAAGAGACACTCCTTGTTACCGCCACTCTGTAAACAGACGGCAATGGGCCAAGGAGGTGATCTCAGTGCTGCCGGATATTTGCATAAGTAGCTGAGGGTCGAGTGCATGCCATGCTCAGAGGGACTGGGGCGGGGGGACTCGAACCCCTGACCCACTGGTAAGAAATCCAGCTGCTCTGCCCTCCTTCCAGCCACTGCGATGCTGTCAAGGTGCATTTCCTGGCGTGTCGTCGAATCTGGCATCTTTGAATATGCAGGTGGTTGGGAAGGGTATAACAGGGGGGGCGGGGGGGGGGGGGGGGGGGGGGGGGGGGGGGGGGGGGGGGGGGGGGGGGGGGGGGGGGGGGGGGGGG
>JAODLD010000044.1:20271698-20301706 GCA_026781065.1 Mormyrops boulengeri | reverse complement strand
TGTGCGATGCTGCCCAGCTGCTCTCCCTGTTTTTTCGTGGACTCTGTTCTGTTTGTTTCTGGCTGTTTTTTCTTCCCTTATCACATGCCCCCCACCCACCCCCCCCCCGAAAAGAAAAACACAGCCGACACTGTGATTTTAATTCACTCCCATGCTTTTGAGAGCTCACAAGTACCTTCTTCGGCAATGTCGGACAGGAGGCCGCCCCGTGTGAGAGGCCCCCGCTGCCGGAGATGTCTCACGGCAGCAGGTGACGGCGAAGGCAGCCACACGCCCCAGGGACGCCAAGAGGACTCTAAAGCCCCCCCCTTTCCCCCAGCCATCGTCGGCAGCTGGTCAGGCTGAGGAAACACGGAAGGAGGCACTTGGGTCATGTTTTTAACGTATTTTTTTTTTTCCCACCGACTAAGCTTCACCCCCAAACCTCACCTGGCTGCCCCGGGGCCAAAGGAGCTGGACCTCCTCCTGTTAATTAGTCTCCTTTCTCCTTTATTTTCTTCTTCCCGTGTCTGAGTCCCACGGCGTGGTGCTGGAGAGTGTCGCTCGTGCCCGGCGGGCACACAGGTGTGTGGGAGTGCTTCCCCGGTGGCCTGCCGATGGCACCCCAGCCCCTGAAACCCCCCCCCATTCCCACCCATGTGCTGTAGGATTTCGGCCAGCAGCCCATGAGTAACCCGTTAAGGGGGGGAAAAACACCTTTTATTAATGGCCGAAGGGAATGAACACATCATGACCTGATGCGTCTTTTGCATGCCCCACAATGCAAATATATCTAGGCAGACTCTGAGAGGACTTAATAATAGATTGGTCTTGGGGAGACTGGAGCTGCTGATTCAAAACAAAGTCCATTCGGTCTGGCCTAGTTTGATCATTCCCTGTCTGTAATCCCCTCCCTCATCGGTATCCTTGCCTTTAAATTGAACCACATGTCAGGCTTAATTATAATACAGCAGCGGAGATGTTACTCAAGAAGCGGTCAGGTGCTACCTGAAAGCAGCATGTAGCTAAATCCGTCAATCATCCATAAACTCCACCCACAGGGGTGGGGCCACAAGGGCACTGGCCAAAGCTAAAAGCGGATTGGCTCCTACTTTTCCTCAACCCCTGTCACACACCAAGTCAAAAAATATGATTGGCTAATAGTAAGGTTGGCCCTCTGTATAAATTATGGCCACAATTATGCTCCCCTACCTTAAACAATCCTGGAATTGCCTTGGTCCACACACGCAGAACCAGGGCGGAAGGTGTGAGCCCACAGGGCTATTGCTAATGCTACACCTCTGTATGTGTTACTAAAAATGAAGGGATGAACTTACAGGTGGAAAATGCCATCATGGAAACACATTGCAGGTAATAATAGAAAAGTGTTCTGGCAAGGAGGAAATTAAATTTTAATGCATGCAACTTTGTAGTATTTAAGGATATGAGCTACATCAAGGTCTCAGGTGTCATGTGGAGAACCAACCAGAGCGCTGGTGAAAACTGACTAAGCTTTATGACTTCGAAAAATGACACCCAGGATTCCAAACCGGTTTTGTTTTTCTTCTACCTGAGCAAATCTGTAAAAAATGCACCCCCCCCCCCTCCGCCACGCTGAGGACCCGGCAACGAAATCAGGGTCACCTTCACAAAGCTAAAAAAAAGTAACTGAGATGGTAAAAGAGGTTAAAATGCTTCGGCCGGTCCATTTCAGTGGATACACATCACTCGTTTGTCAAACTCTGGCGAGCCGTCGCTCTGCCCAGAAAGTGCACCAACGACCGCTTTTCGGAAGATTCTCGCTTCAGCATTTTCCATTAAAGGGCAAGGGTTTGCACGTTCGAAAGATGCCACGTCAACTCCTATGCTTGCGTTTGCTTGGCAAGCGTGTTGTGAAGTAAATATCAAAAGATGTTTTGCTTCAGAAATTTAGATCCTCCAGAGCCATTGGCTCCAAAGTAACCAATCGGACGAAAGGGATGGGCCAAATGAAAAAAAAAATGGTTCTTAGTATTCAGCAGTTCAATGTTGAATGGACAAAAAGTTGCAACAGTCCAACAGTGTGAGATTTCGCATCCTGTCATTAAATAGAGAGCTGAAACAGGCAGCTGGATACTTGCCTTCAGCACTCCAGGGAGATTTGAATTCCTGTCCCTGTAAGCCAATGAGATGACAAAGCTACAACTATCCCACGGTCAGGGGGTGTGTGGCTGTCACTCATGGCACCTGGAAATAGAACATGCTGGAAACACAGAGATTACACAACATTAAAGCTAAGGTGTTGGGGGGAGTCACAATATGGGAGCGAGCGGTGAACAAGTGGAGATTACAGGTGGTGGCATGGTTACAGAGTGAAACTGCGGTGCCTCTTTTGAGGCAATTAAGCAGGATGCTGAGTGGGGTGAGTCCTTTGACGAAGCGACAGGTGCTCGGCTAAGATTATTTTCCCCGGTACATTTGGAGCGTCGAAAAAGAAGGGGAGGCTCACTGGAAGTCGTTTGTCTTGTTCAGTAATGAACTTTCCAGCCTCCCCCCTTTTAAAAATATACTGAAGTTGGTTAACTAGCATCATGCTGTAAAAAATTTTGCGCATCATTCCGAAATTTACTGCAATTCTTGGTTAAAAGTGAGACACTTTATGGCAGGGTTTATGAACAGGGAAATTAAAGTGATCAAATGGACTGAATTTATCAAGCCACCTGGATGTTAGAGTATAAATATTTTCCAGCCAGATGGAACAGGAGGCAATCTCTTTTCTCAGCGGTGAGCATCAATTAGTGATTTCAATCTTTCGCATTCATTCTTCCTTATTCGCATATGGGTCTTGACAATTAGCGTAAGACTGGAACCCTAGCTTTAACTCTGGGTAACTTTGCCCCTGGCAAACTGAATCTCATCACAATCTTCTTCTGCTGTACTTATGGTTCTTCCGAGCATTGGCTGACTTGCAGATTTATGGCACAGGACAGCCCCTAGAAAGTACGTAGGGGCTAGCTTTAACGGCATGACAGTCACTTCCAACTGAAATCACAAGATGATGCCCTGCGTGCCTAAATATGAATTATTTACTGAACAATTTCACCTTCTGACATCACCAGGGGATGCATCTGTAAGGATCTATGTTGGAACTCAACGGAGATGGACTGATGCATTCTGTAAATCACTAGTATCTTTTCGTAATCTCCCTGTCAACAGCTGGCAGATACATTCCGTATTCCGTTTTTTGTTGACAGTCTGTTATCGGTCTCTACAGTATTCATACATTCACATATTGTGATATTTACAATATACAGTAAAGTGGTTTGAAAGCTACATGATCCATATAGGGAGGATTCAAGATTACACCCAGCTGCCCTGTATTAGTCGACTGGTTAGGAGGCCCAAGTGAATAAAAAATGGCTTGTGTTCCTTCGGGGTTGGGGGGGGATTACATAGCTGGGTTTCCCCTGTCTCATCACTGCATGTTGACGTCTGCTGTCGTCAGGGTGATCGGCGCGGTCCTCGAAGCACGTTACGTCTGTCTGTAAAACCTGTAGCGTGAATGACAGTCGGTAGCATTACACACTTGCATTGATAGGAAGTCGTGTATTGAGAGACAAACCTACGATTAAATTAATTGGCCATTGTAGACGTGGGGCACTGGGGATGGAGAACCCTTTTTCTAATGTAAATCCTTTGCATTTTAATGTGTTTATGACAACGGCTATATGCCTGCTAGAGCTGTCATGTGGAACTATGGACCGTCATCTGCAGAGAACATAAATATTCTCATGGAAATACTAATGGGAGCAAAGATATGCTAATTGGGGTAGATTTGCGGTGCAGTAGACATCAAAGCCACTTGATTAGAAGCTGGGACAAAAACATTTTTTTTTATTCATCAGCCTGACTCATTAACTGCTTTGTCCTTAGTGTTTGCACCATGTTCCATTTCTGTAGGTTGTATGTTGTGTATAGCATAACTTTAATACATATCGCACGTCAGTCTGTAACGCGAAATGGCATGTCCAAAATCTATTACATTTCATCCAGAGTGATAGGCATGGTTGTGTGAGAAATTCTCATCTTGATACCCCTGGCGAGCGGCCCTATCAATCATGCACACATGGCTGTACAAGGCGCTTCTACTTTCCTTTACCTTTCGGTTTTGATTGAAACTTGAAGGGAACACAATCTAGGAAGTTTTAGAGCGCTGCCGCTGTGCTGTTTTCCTGGAGTCATGCGGGAGGGAAGGAAAAAAAAAACACAACTAACTTACCTGCATTCGGCTGCACTTTCATCTAAGCTGAAGTCTAGTACAAACCTGACTTCTAAGTGTTATCCCCAGAAAAAGAACCAGACTCCTGTTCATCGAAAGTGAAGCTGTTTTTGAAAATATTAAATGACTACGGCTCCATCCCAACGAGTCGCCTTTCATCTGCCTCTCGGCACACGGGACGTGTCTTTCGTTTGGGTTACCGTATACCCCACCTCCACTCTCTTCCACTGGTCAGGGGTGTGCACGATTCAGAACTGAATTGAGAACAGCCCAGAAATTCTAATTTAGACTGTGAATCTGAACTGAATTTGAATTGCAGTTAGAAACAGGATGCAGAATTGCAATTCAAAGTTAGACGTAAGGACGTAGAATTAAAATTAAATTGAATTCATATAGATCCATATACATGCTGTAGGTTTTTAACAATACAGCTTAATATTTCAATACGAATGACACAGAGACATATTACATGGACAGCGTATGATGTACCATCGTTATAAGAATGTCATGTTAGCCGGAACTAAGGAATGTGAAATTTGAAGCGTCATCTATAGAATAAGTAATGTACCTGTCATTTGGTGTACTATGGTGGATCCTCTCATAGGAAAGGTAGGGTGTCTCCCCGCAAAGTCAGCCCTGGCTGCAATGACTGCATTACCCAACCGAAGAAACAGCTCTATATCAAAAGTCAAACTAGCCCCTCATCTGTCGCCAAAGCTTCACATAATATCACCGAATACCTCTGTCGACCACGTTCAGCAGAGGATGCTGAACCTTTGACTTACTGGAAATGAAACCAAACCAAAGAAACCTTTACTATATATATCAGCAAGAGAATCTTCAGTGTAACAGAATACAAAAATGTCCCAGTCCATCTCATTGCAATCTAAATGATAAAACCTTTGAAGATCTTTTGCGGATTAAATGTAACAATATTCCACGATGGGTCATGTGTATTGGAATAAAGCACAATTGCATTTGACATGAAAAGTGATCCTTTCTTCCATGTAAACGATTTGCTTTTAATTATTAAATAATAATAATTAATAAAAAGGAAAGGTAACATATTTCACACTTTCCTCAAAGCCTACCGGTAAAACTGCAGATTCCTAAAAAATGCTAATATTCATAAACACTTCAGTATGCAAAAATAACAAATATGTGCCCATGGAAAATGACCTAAAGCCTCAACACAAATCAAATGCTTATTGACAGAAAGGCTAAAAGTTAAATACAGTATATAGTGTGTGTATTGTTTATGTTTTGCTAGGTTAAATGACATTGTTGTGTTGTGTGTTTCCATTTAATCTCTTTGAACCAAAATGAATTAAATTCTTCTTCCAGTCATTTGAATTCAAATTCCAATTCATGAATGGAATGGGTCACAGTTCATAAATTTTGAATTTTGGTCACTGAAAGCTGAATATGTGTAATTTTTTTTTCTTTACTGATTTATATATAATTTAATGCACCAAGATCAAGTGTCCGGTAGCGTTTGCTCTCTGACCTGCTAATATGTGTATGATATGTAATATATTCAAGATCTTTATTGGCCATGTGCAGCAGGTGCATTGGAATGCTTAGTCATTCACCCATAGTCAGTAACAAAGAGACAGTGCAAAACAATACAGATGATTCAAAACAATACAGGCAGTGCAGAACAATACAAGACAGTGTAGAACAATACAGACAATGCAAAACCATACAGACAGCGTAAAACAATACAAGACAGTGAAAAACAGCACAGCTAATCCAAAACGGTATGAAACAGTGCAATAAATAGATAAAAACTAGACTGCCAAAAACTAAAATATGCTGACATTAATATGTGTGTGTGTGTGTGTGTGTGTGTGGATTATGTTTATATTACATGGTGGGGACCAAATGCCCCCCACAATGTGATAAAAACCTGTTTTTTGACGTTGGACCATTTTTCAGGTCCCCACGATGATCTTTGAATGCAATCAAAAAACTAAAAATGCCAAAAGTCTCGTATTTTGGTTACTTATGGTTAAGGTCAGGGCTGGGTGGGGGTTAAGGGTGTCATATTGGGATTAGAGTTTTCCCCATAGAAATGAATGGAGAGTCCCTACAAGGATATAATTACAAACCTCTGTGTGTGTGTGTGTGTGTGTGTGTCTGTGTGTGTGCAAATGGGCCTGCTCTCATTTTCTCTGAACTCTGCTCATTAATTCTGGTATGTCACCCAAATTCCTGTTTATATGCAACAGGCCATAGGACTTACTTGGACATCATCAAGTACATCAACAAGTCATCTGAAATTAAAATTCCCGAATGTGCTTCAAGCACCACCCAGCTTTCAGAACTGTTCATCACTAACTTGTGGTCAAAAAGATTTCTTTTTGAAGCAGTTAAGATTTATTTTTTTTTCAAACAGTATTAAAAAATGAGGTCTAATTTCTCCTATGGTCCTTGCACTCTGTGCTGTGAAAGCATTAACCTGTAGCCTGTCATTAATTATTATGCTTTTTTCAATTTCTAATTTAGATTTAGCCGTTGAGGGTGTTAAATCAGAACCCCCCCCCCCCAAACTGGCCACTGTAGTAATTAGCACATGCTTTAAGGTTTCCTGGAGAGAGTCATAAACTTCCCTTTACTGTGACTATTGAAATATGGGCTGAGGGTGAGGGGTAGGTTGCTAAATTACCCTGAAGTCTGAGGAAGCGATCAATAACACCCACGCTTATAGAAATCATATAGATAATTAGGCAAAAGCTGGAGCTGACCCTGGGTTTAAGCTAACAGCACAGTTTGACATCATCGGAAGTCGCTTAGATATGCCTGCCCAACACTCTCAGGCACAAATACATAATGAAACATCACTGCAGCACCTGCTGTTATGCGATTGTTAGACATGACAAGACGATCAGCTACAGTATTAATGGGTTAAACTGTCTGTACTGTGCACCTGTCTGCCCGCCATTTGACGTCGACTTAATTCACTTTAACGTTTCACAATCCCCTATGACTTCAGAAACATTTTTATCATTTTTAGCAAAATTATTTTCCCTGATTCATCCAGTTCCTGAGATAAAATGCATGGTCAACACATGGCATTTACTGATGTTTGTTTTTACCTGTTTTTTTTTTTGTTGCAAACTTTATTTTAAGTTTTTCCAAATATTACAAAATTAACCAACCAATTATAAAGGAACATATAGCAATAACAACAACAAAAAAACCCTATAAACAATAGTAACAAAAAAAAAGCTAAATAAATATGCAAGTCAATCAATAGTAGTAGTAGTGAATAAGCAAGTTTGAATACTCGCATTAGTTAATACCCGGTCATTTACCTGTTTTAACCTGTTTTACCTGTTGTACAATCATAGATTGCACATTCAGGGATCGAAATTTGCATTCAAGGACGTCTTTTAACCTGCAAACTGTTCCTCCAAAATATGTCAGTTCCCCAGCTTTGAATGAAGGAAAAACAACACCATGACTGACAGGTATCATCTTCTGCCAAGTAATAAAATCTGCCATTAGATGATCTGTCATGTCTTGCACAGAACCACATATTGTTATGTCCGGCAACCTGACAACCTCTGGATCCAGAATCAAGCCTACAGTTTCCAAAGATCCGGTTAATTAATTGCACCTGATCACTGGCCCCATGTACCTTAAATACCGTCGTGCCCATTATCAGATTGCGAGATATCGTGAGTCTCTGTACTGAGCAGTGTTTCCTGGTGTGATCTTGACTTCTTGCCCATGTATACCGATTTCAAGTATGTCTAGTGATTTGGTTTCAGTATTTTCCTCTGCACTTGGTATGACCTCCGCCTGTCTTCCCGCTTCTGATTTTTGGATTGTGTTTTGTGGCTCTCAATAAATGGATATGGAGTCAGTGCATGGACGCAGATCCACTTCATCTGCACATATATCAATTTTTATATGCAAAGTCATTTTTTATGCCACCACTACGTCTATTCATTTCTTCATGTTTTGATGTCCATTTTTAGTTCTCCTGCGCTTCCCTGACTACTTACCTACCCACAAATAATCGAGATGGTATGTTTTATTGTACCCTTGAATCAGGTGGAAAAATGCCTAGAAGATTCAGGTTAAAGGAGTAGTGCGCCCTCTATAGGTGGGATGTCAGCGTCAGAAGGAAGTTCAAAAGGTGAATATGTCCTTGTCAGGTTAAATAAAAAAAAAAAACACTTTTCACTCTGAAGTTTTCGCTCAGAAGTTTCTACAAAGTTGTACGGCGGCACAAATCTGTTCCCTGGGGCAGTTTTGAAACCACTCACAGCTGTTTTTCCAAGTGCTTATGCAGATGAGATTCAACAGCTGTCCTCCCTTCGATATTACATTCCGGTTTCATCACCAGCTCTGTCCTTTGTTGACCATCACTTCAAACTCGATTGACACCTGCTCCCTTCTGCCCACAAAAATGTTGTTGTGGTCCCAAGACTCAACCATGTCCTTGACAGCGTCGGAACTGACCCCGCCCCTTAGATCAAGACAGACTCATTGATGGACTGGCATACTCTGTTGACCGTGCGCTGGATTTGATTACGCTTCTTCCAGTACCACTCTTTCCACGGGATCCATGGAAACTAGAAAACAGACATTCGAGCTCTCCATTGTCAGCTTCAGAAGCTTCAAAAAAACTTCAGTTAAAAAGGCAGCAACACAGCGATTGGTTAAAGACAGAAGCATAACCAGAATTGTTAGAATCACGGTATGTTTTTTTTTTAATAAAATTAAATAGCTGTGAATAATTTTACACTCTGAGAAAAAAATGGATGAAGCTTTTATGTAATTTTCTTAGCTGACACAATCTACTGCCTGCTTTTATAGATGAAATCTCTGAAATGTTACAGCAAATGGGCATGTTTTCGGAAATGATGAGTAGTGAGCTTCTTTATTCATTTACACCCTTCAATTCACATTGTTTGCTGAAAGGGCCCTTGAATAGTGTTTTCAATTAAACCATGAACTGTAGATATTTGGGCCTGTTTTCAAGTCTTCCCAAAAAGAATCCACTTTGATCTCCTTTTGAAGTTGCAAGTTCAGAACCACTTTATTCAGTCACCCCCCCCCCCCTTCCAAAAAAAAAGTCTAACATAATTTTGCTGGCTTGTCAGAGAGCCTGTCAGTGGTGATATATAAAGTCCCAGTTTGTGATGTAATATCAACTACCCCATTCAGTATAAGCAAACGTGCTCTACATGCTTTTCAATGAATTTTCTGTTTTTCACAGTAATCACAGCTGAAGTTTTACACTTCGGTTACATTTGAATTTGAGGAACCCAAAGGGAAACCAAACAGCGCCATTTGCGTTTTAGTAGATCAATAGTTTGTTCCTATTAAGAATATTTGGCATTTCAAAAATGATTAATCCATTAAAATGGAAACTTATTTGATTTCCTTTTGGGAATTATTGGGAATTATTTTTTAATCTGTTTAAGGGGAAAATTAGAATTGATTTTTTTTGCTGGTGCTGTTTATCTGTTTTGATAGGTTTGACAGGATTTTCAGCCACAGTTCGACGGGAAGGATTGACAGCAAAGGAACCAGGAAGCTCCCTAATTGTCTGGTGCCGTGCCAGTCGCACTGAGCCTTTTGAAAAAAAAATGGTGTCTGTGTTTCCGCCCATGCATGCAGTTTTAACTAACATGTTGATTTTACATGCAAATCCTGTCGCCTGAGGATGCAGGAGCAACACTGTGAAACTCCACAGCTGTATAACTCACCTCAGAAATCATTTCAGAATTGACCAGACTTATCTAAGCTTTTGGCTTCTGCCAGTAATCAGAGCGGTAGCGATACAAGCCCTGTATGTCTAAGGATACTGGATTGTAACATAACAAACGTTAGACAAATAACCTGGCTTACCTCAAGCACTACAACTGCAAGTGACTTTGAAATAGTAAATAAACCATTGCCAGACTAACAAGGGAAATGAACAACCCTACATAAAACACCGAGATCACTTCTCCATCTCCCTCCCTAACCAAACCCTAGAAAAAAAAAAAACTGAAAATCAAAGTGGCACTCGGCCCTACTGTGTGGTTCAAAACCTAAATCAGAACATAGAAATACAAAACAAAAAGTCTCAAAACAAAAGGTCATAGAAACACACAAAGTCCAAGGACGCCAACACTAACACCAAAGCCAAAACAAAAGTTTCCAAACTAAAATTACTGGCAAAATCCCGCACCTCCCCGTCCTTCGTTCATTTATCTCAGGGTTGTTTTTGAAATCGGCCTATACAATGTGTTCACCATTTTGTAGCTCTGTTCTAACTCCCACTGGGCAATGTAGATGATGTCTACTGCAATCCTCCAGGTATACCATAATGCAACACTAAGTTTGCTGCCAACTGACTGCTCAGATAATACAATAAGAATGCATGCAAAGGTAATGTGATGATAATAGCAATTTCTGTAAAGACTGAAACTGGCTTTTCATTTTTTAGATAATAATAATTTCAAAAAAATGATTTTAAAGAAATTACAAGTTCACACACTCATAATCACTTTATCTCCACTATTCGCTTAATGTTGTCTCTGTATTTTGCTATTCGCAGATGTCAGCTGTCAATGGTTGCTAGGATACAAATACAGTGCATCTTGAAATGTAGTGTCTGAAACCGTCGACAGGTTTCACTAATTCCCTATATAGTGAACCACGTATAATTCCTATATAGGCAGTAGTAGGAGAATGAACTTCGGAATCATTTTCAATACGTCCCTGAATAAGCACCCAGTCCAGTAGGGGCACTTCCTTCAACTGGGTGAATCAGCAGCTTCTTCAAAGGCTGACAGCTTGTAAGAGGAAAAAGGGACGTTCCCATGCATTAGCATACCATTCTCAATGAAATACCCTTTTTTAAAAACCAGTTCTCCACATAGTGTTAGACCAGTAAGTTGCAAATGAATCATCAGATTTCTCTTTTTTTTTTTTTTTTTTTTTTTTAAATAGACCATCAGCTTACTGTATTTTCAAATTCAACATCATTCCGAAGTTCAGTTTTCAGCAATTAAAAATAAAACCACTATAATCACAATGAATTACCTAAAATGTCAATCGTCAGATTTCTGATACGAGACAGTTTCCTCCCAGATGTCTGTCTGTTTGTTGGTAACTAGACTAGTCTGCACTAAGATTTGTTATTTTCGCTTAGGCTTAGAAATGCATCTGATAATTCCAGCATGTGGGCAAATTTCCAAGCATCAGAACAGGTCACTACACAGGCAGGGAAGGCAGAAGGAGTCTTGTTAGCCAGATTATCAGTAGTGGAATCTAGCACATTACCAGTGTTCAGGGACCAGAAGTGCGTTAATCCCTGCTAGATCATTTCATAGGATCAAAGCAGCACCTTTAACTGGAAGTCGGTAGCACACACTTATACTGTATCAACAACCATCCGATATCATCCAACACCTAGACTATGTCTGGCTGTGTAAATATTGTATATAGAGGCATATACCCCATGTTAACACATCCAACCAACAATGAGTACTGCTACTAGAACAGGGATCTCAAACTAAATCTTGGGGGGCACTTAACCTTTTTTAGCCAAAGGAGAAATGAAACAGAATAATAATTAAAAAAACAGTGTAATATCAATTATTCGCTAATCAAGTTTGAGGGGAGGGGGAAACTTGCTGAGTGGGAGGGGTGGCCTGATGGCGGTGGAATTTGCTAACACAGTTGATTCTTCATTAAAGCAGTGTATCCCAATCTGTTTTTGCTACCTGGAGCTGGAAGGGAGCAAAAACGTTGACAGTCTGTGGGTCCCTGAGGACCGGTGTTGGGAAACATCACATTAAAGTATACTACAGCTGGTACTACAACCAGTGTACAACTGGTCTGGTCTAATGAAATTAATTCTATGAGCTGCTCCATTGTTAAAATTTGACTAGTAGCAATCCACTTGTTGAATAAGACTCCCTCTTCCTTAGTGAACTCCACAAAATGTCTTGATATGACATCTAAATCTTTGATGGTTAGCTTCTGTTACAAGTCCATATGCCCTTAACACAGCAGCTTTTATAATATCATAATTCCACCTTTGCTCAGTGGCTAAATCTGCTTGGGTTTTACCCACCATCTTACATCACGAGGACGGAGTCCAGATCTCCTTGGGTCACTGCAGCTTTGAAAAAATGTGATGAAAGCACTGAAGGCACGAATCAGCCACCGTCTCTCCGAATGGAGGTACCAAATTAATAAGCTTACGCACATCAAAAGCAGATAGGGAAACTGTCACTGGGGTCAATGAAATAGGAATTGACGCGCTCCAGGCCATGGTGCTTCAGTCTGCAAGCGGTTCCAGCTGTTTAAGCTTAATAGCCTTTTCCGCCTCTGTTTCCTTCTCATGTTTGTGAAGGAGCTGAATCTGTTTGTCTTGTAGCTTCACCTCGAGCTCCAGCTTCTTGAGATGCTGAGCCACTGCAGGATCTGAAACGTCTTTGGTTGTCGGGGGACTCACCAGATCTATGCCCGGACTCAGGGTCTTATCCTCACCGCCGGCTGAAACAAGCACCTTAATCTCTCCTGTGGTAACATCTTTCCCTCCAATTTAGGTCTCTCCAGCAGAAACCCCATTTCTACCAACCCCTCGTACAAAACTTTCTTTACGGATTTCTATGAGATACTGAGATACTGAAAAAGTCTGCAATTGCCACTAAGTTGTCTTTTCTCAAATTGTTAAAGGGTGGGATCAATAGCACCCAGTCTTCCGAGTTGAAAACCATGATGTACCAGTCCAATCACACAAGCTGTTAGCAGCTAGCAGAGAGATGAAACAAAATGATTCTACAAAAAATTGCTAGATACGATGATACTGAATTCAATTTCCTCCCTAAAGAGCTGCATTTATCATGATTGACTGTCCATTCATTCACCCATCTTTGCTATGCTAATTGATGGTTGACTCTAGAGCCGAACTGCAACAAGCCTTTGCCCAGCAACAAGTTTTAGCTCCATATTGTGGAGATAATTAAAAGGTTTGCTAGGAAACAAGCTAACAAACAATGGAATCCTGTAGAGAAACATACAAGACAACTGGCTCTTTTATTATCCAGCAGGTCTCGTTGGTGAATGTCAGTTTTGAATGGGATTAAGAACAGACAGCCCATCTATAATTAATGTCAGAGAAATATACATTGTGATTAAATGCAAATGAACATGCTACACAAGCTAGTCTTTTGGTTAAAGGTATTGAACAACTACATGCATGTTTGAATGAATATTTTAATGTTTAGTTGACTTGTGTTTGGGACGGTCTGGCTTTTTACTGTAAATATTTTCGGTAACATTTTTTGATGATATTTTAAGCATTATTAATATTGTAATTAAACATCTCATAGTAATTCCCTAGTCGGGCTAAAGAAACCAGGCTCTTTTTGAGGGAATTAAGGCACTATGAAGAGATGCAGTCCATTTAGAGGGCTGGAAGACCCTTGGACTAGGTATCAGTGTCCATCCAAGTGTGCCTGATGGTCCCATGGTGTTTCTAATGTTACAGCTTTAGCCAATTTGGCTAGTGGTGGACCTGGAGTCACTTTGAACATCTGTCCTTCACCAGCATTGGAGCAGGAATTTTTGTGGTCCCCCAATACTCATGTTGCCTCACGTATCCATGTCCTGTTTATGGTTCCGCCAAAGTTCCATTTGAACCAAACTTAACATGCTTACAGGTGGAAAGGAATGGGGAGGGTATTTACAATGCCACTGTACACCAGAGGCAGCAAAAAGTCCAGTGCTTGATCTCGCAAGGCTTCAAGTACAGTGAGCTGCTTCACCCTTTACAGAAGAAGAGGCAGCTGGAGACCCATAGATTTCCCTGAAAGAGCAACAGACTCTGATTTGGAGGTGCTGGTTTTTACCCCACCTGCTTTGGCAGCAGAACGTTCCAGACTGTGTTATAGACCCACCAGGGGAGACTCCGCCTGGAAGGCTATTTAACCTAAGCAACATCTCCGACAGAGACAATATCGAACAAAAAAAACTACTGTGTAGAACTTTCTAAATTTGAAAATTTAATGTTAAACTGGCATACGCTTACAGGGATGGTTAACCTCTGTAAGACCGCTGTGGAGCTGAGCTGCTTTGTTTACTGAATTTAACTATTTTCGTAAGATAAACACGAGTGCAATTTAAACACAATGACCTGCACGTAATGCACACTGGAATTAGGGCGAAGGGAGAGTGGGACTAAGGGAAAATTGATATGATGATACTGAACTTCCCAGAAGAGGGTAACTTAGGATCAAGGTTTATTTGTTATTGTGTAAGTGGAATTCACAAGTTGATCAACAAGACTTCGTAGCTGCCTCTGTAATGACATCAGTAACATACCTACATACATACATACATACTCTCTGCTCTGTAAATATCGTTGGTTTTAGCAGGCATCAGTGAAAAATGTAACCATTTACAACTAAGCGTGTTTACTTTTCATGCCACCAAGATAATTAAAAGGATACCTGGATGGGACACTTGTTCGTTTTTAAGCTTCACCGTGTTTAGACTTTTCATTCACATCGAGTAGCTGAACATCCGCGGAATTTAATAATTAAAAAAGCATCCATTTCTCCATTAAGTTAAACTAGGCCTATATATAAACATTTTGACGAGAAACGCGAGGAGCTTCTTTTCCCTGACTCGTATTATGCTTCTCTGTAGAGGCTCAGAGGCAGGTGTAGAATTGTGCGGCATGGTGGCGTCTGTCCCCAAGAGCTTCCAGACTAGGCTCCTGCATGGGATTTTTCCTCAGGGCGGACGGCCACCTCTATTAGTCCCAACACTGAGATAACAAAGACAGGCACTTTTTCCATCAGATGCTGTCAATATTTCCCTGTTTCCACGCAGCGAGTGTCTCGTTTCTCGTGCTAAATGTGTTATTGACTGAGTGCGTTTCGAGCCTGGGCTCTCGCTCCGAGCGGATGACCCGGCCATGTGAGACAGCAGGCAGATGTTGAAATTCCTGTGAGACTTTCATGCCAGAAAATCAAAGGAGATGCCCAAAAGGATGGGGCACCGGCATCCCACGTGCTTCTGGATCCTTCCTTGTGCATTTCTTTTGTGCAGGAGGAGAGGAGTGGGAGAGTGAACCCAGCAAATGTTCACGGCAAGAGGAGACTCCTTCTGGAGAACATCCAACAAACACTGCGTGCACACGATCATCTTAAAGGTTGTTTTTGTCCAGCGATTCACTTATTTGTGACTCGAATAATACCAGTATTTCATAATTAACTTCAAACTTCACTACCAATGTGACTACATTTAAACCATATAAATAAAAAATATACTTGATCAGGTGGTGCAGTGGCTCTGTGGACAATACACCTTCAGGACTGCGGTTTTGATTCCTGGCCCAGATTTGTGTGGCGCTTGAGTAGGGCAAGCAGTTGAGATGAATTGGTATCTAATGTCCTTGTGAGTGTAAGCCCTGTGATGGACTGGTGTCCCTGCATTATTCCCAGTACGTCCTGGGGCAGGCTCCAGGCTGACAGCATCCCCACACTGACTAAATGCAGTCAGAACACTGATAAAGGACATTCCCATTCTGTTTCATTTATTTTGTCTACAGGTAGCTTTGATTAAAGAGTTGAATAACAATTATCACAAGCAATGCAAACCTAGGACTGAGAAAGCCATGTGGTGCAGGCAAACGAAACTTATAAGCGCCTATAAATTAACTGACTTTATAGCAAGCATATATACCTCGTCTCCTTGCCAACAGAGAGCAGGGGAACAGAATACAATCTAAGTTCTGCAGTTAATTATACGCCATCAAGCTCTCCTTTCATTTGATGGATTCCTAATGTTTTAATTTATGTCTGTTTAATTAATCTTGTCACTTTTAATAACCAACCCAATTAATTTAACAAGGGAAAATGGTTCTGAATTATTAGTGATGAAGGTAGCAATGTTCTTCTACAGCAACCTTGTGTTTCAGTGAAAGCTCACTGCTTCAGCTACTCCTCTAGTTCCATTAATGATGTCTGTGTGTGTGTAATTCAATTATCTTGGGGTGTCTAGCATTATTACCGTAAACTAAATTAAATCAGACCCAAAGCTATGCTGTTTATCAAGGAAGATTGAACAATTTTTCTGATATAGCTTCGCAGAGTAAAGATCTCGTTTTGTTTCAGCGGTTAAGCAATGAAAGCTAACACTCTGACGACTCGTAAAAGGCTTTTTACACAGCAGTTTCCTAAAGATCATTGATCTACCTTTACTGTAGCTAATAAATTATGCATCACCTTATTCCGGCCAACTAGGAACTGAAAATGGGTTATTGGGTATTTCATGGTGACTAACGAAATGCACGAAAAAAAGACAATTAGTCAAAAACAAATGTTCAGGATTTTCTTTGGAAGGCAGTTATTCAGCCTGAAATGTTTTCACTTTTAGAAATGCCTTTCATAAATTGGCAGGACTTTTTTAAATTGAAATTTCAATCAATAATTCATGCAAGGATAAACATTTATGCAAAATGGACGATTTTAATGGAGACTGAGCTGTGTGGCACCTGCTGAAATTCACAATTCAACTTCATTGCGCAGATATTTTCATTCTGTTTTCAAAAGGCAAGATTAATTTATTTTAACCAGTTTATTACTTAATATGAGTAAGCAAAGCATCTTTCCTTTCTGGGTGTCCAGGTTGGAAATGTGTCCAGTTCGGACAAAATATACTGTACTAAAAAAGGAGTACACAGTGTGTACCAATATTGATGTTAGTAACAGATTAGAGCTAGCTACTTCGAATATTAAACAACAAGTGTGTGTTTGAAGACTCTCAAAGTAGTGATCCTTGCCAAATAAGAGAGTTCAAAGTGAATCGAGCTGAGTGAAAAGACACGTCTTCTCAAGGTTTTCACTGATCAAAATAGAGAAATCACTGAGGTATGTTTAATAGCATGTTAATCATTGCTCAACCAGTTCCGCAAATAGGTTATCTTTGATAATTAACATGAGGCTTCCTTACCCCCTTATCAAATTAGATTTTTCTGTCTTTGTTTGAGGCAAATATCAGATTGATTATAGAATTAACTAAAATAAATTCTCTAAAATCACTACAATAGCAAAACATATTTTCTTTGTGAGATAAAATCTTGTCTCTGTCCTTAGATTAAAAACCCACTTAGATGAGAACTGGGTTGGAAATGGTGTGATTTTTGGATTAAAAAACTTCAAGAAAAATTCTCAGCAAGTGCAAAATATAGGTGAATGGGTCAGTGGGTTAGGTCTCTGTGACTCCAATCCAAAGGTTGGTGGTTTGAATCCCCTCCTTGCCAGAACAGTCAAATGCTTGTTAGGCCCTTGACAATACGCTGTAACCTAGTGCTCAAATCTCAAGCTTTGCTCCAAGCTATACATATGCCTCAAATAACAGCAGGATGGGATCTGTGAAAAGAGGTATCCTAATGAACTCATGCAAATGGAAAAAAGAGTATTGTTCCAATTTCATATCAACGTGAACCCAAGGGTTTGGTGTTTCAGTACTTAATTGTTACTACTACATTAGGCAAGGATTATAACAGCTTGGTAAAACATTACATTAGTATTAAAATACACACAGGCAATCCAAAGTTAATTAAAAAAGGGCTTGTTTTTATGCTGCTACTATTAATACTGTATAAGGCACAGGTGTCTTGTGGTTTCTAAACGACGTAGAGGGCAGAGAACTTATCTCTGTTATCGTGACCAATCGCTGCCTGATCAGGACCTAAGAAATTCTGCACAACCCGTAAGATTATTTGTTTGCTGTCCTTCGTGGAGCGTGTGATTGAAAGGCATGACAGACGGCGTGCAGATGGTGGGAGCAGGTCATCAGACGCCGCCTTAGTGATAAGACTGCCCACCAGGGCCCCTTGCCAATGTCTGAGGGGTCTCCTGGTATTTCTGCCCCGGGAACCTGGTCCTCTCAGAATGTCTGCCCTGACAGTTTCTTAGCAGCTGTCATTGTCCGCGGCACCTATTCCTGCTCCCCTACCGGCTGCCAGGCTTAAGCGACAGCCTTCTGTCTTGGTTTTCCCTGCTCACAGACAACGGGGACAGTAAATAAATAAATAAGTGGAGACACAGCGGGATGAACCTCGGGTAAGCCGATCGATGTTCTTCAAGGGGTCTTGCCGGCCTCCTAGTTCCTCAGGCTCCTAAAGTAGGAGAGGTGGCAGAGTGCCAAGGCGCAGTGCCCGCCGAGCACTGCGGCATCTGGTGAATTGGTCACGAGCAGTACGGGGGTGGGTGGCCTGTCTGTCACCAGCCTGTGGGGCACGATGGATCGGCTGAGCGTTATTGAAAATTGATAAGGAGACAGCTTCGCTAAGTGCCAAGCGGAATTACCCGCGAGCCTGTTAGCGCTGTTATCGCTTTGCAGCTCAGATGCTGAAAGATTGGAAACAGAGTAATTAGGAGACTGTGGTGGTATTTTGCTATTATGGAGGGGCCCCCCCATCCCCCTCCCCACACACACACACACACACACACAAACACACACACACATATAAACACCACCATGAGGAAGACCCCCCTCATAAATTGGCTTAACATGTGAATCAACATCTTATCATTTAACGCACCATGTAACATAATAATACATTACACTTCTACATTCAGGACGCAGATCCAGTGAGCCTGATTACAAGTCACATGAAATTGGGGTTTTAATTAAGATTTTTTTTGGAGAATTGGGGACAGTGTGTACAGTAGGTGTGCTATACAGTAGATTGTAGAGGTTGGAGGCTGTGGGAGGAGTAGGGATTAGATGGCGTGTGGGGGAGATGGGGCTGTCTGGGGAGCACATTGCTGTTGTTCTTATGGTGTCTGGTTTTGGTAATGACTTAATGAACATTTTAGTATAAAAGTGAGTATCATAGCAAACCATGCTAATGATATGCGTGCAGATATAAGTCTGTGTGTGTGGGAGGTGTGAGAGTCACATGAGTCCATCAGTGGTTCACTATCGTTATATTATCTCGTCCTGACTCTCATTTCGTTCCCTGAAAATCGACAATCCCCAACAAGAATCAATTTGCTGCTGTGTGCGTGCGTCATGTGGTTTTGTCGCTGTGCCCTTCCTTGAGAAGCTCTGATAGTCATTTATAAATGATTAGCAATGTTTAGTGATTAACTTTTCATTTGCCCAAAATAGGTACAAATAAGGCATGTCATAGTTTTTGAAATGGTTATTATATTTTAGACAACTGCCATTTATCTTTTATGAGGTCATTGCAGATTTTCCTAATATAAAGTATTACATGTAACATAAAACAGAAAAATAGTGTGGGATAAAATATTTGTAACGCCTAATACCTAAAACTAATTTTTAGGTGATCATTTTCACCCTTTTTTCTTTCATTTAAACATTTCACAACATAACATTCTGCTTTTTTCAACATACACTGGCAAGAGCTCTCTTAGCACATGGCTAGTAATTAGCTCCATGTTTTAACATGGAACCGTAAAAAAAATGTCAGACATCAAAGCCTAAACAAAGCCAAAGCCAAAAGCATAAAAAAAAAAAATAAATAAATAAAAATATCAAATTTGTTTGCATAAGAAAGCAAAGAGGCATGTGTAAAGAGAATGAAAAATATATCGACAAAAAAAAGCTGTCTTTAATCAGCTAACAGCAGCTGCAAAAATATGGCATCGGTGTCATCTTATTTGTTTGTTTTATTCAAATCAACGCCCTTTAGAGTGTTGAATCCCAGGTGACTTGTGTTTCATGATTTAATAGAAACTTTGGTGGGGAGAGGAGCTGACAAAATGTTGAGCCGCAACAGACGCTACCGTCATAGCTAATGATCGCTGATCCAAGCTAACGTTTGGTGGCTACTGGTGTTGCGTTTTCTTTCGCTCCCAAGTCATTTAATATGCTCTTGGCGTGCAACATTTTCCTTTTCAAGTTCTCTCCACTGAAGACACGTCGTTCTGTGTCCTTGTTAAACTTTAATCCAGACTCCTTTTGATCAACCTTTAGTACAACAAAGCAGCATTTTGACTGCTTAAGTAAACAAACGATTTTCTTTATTAAAAACATTTATGGTTTCTGTGGCCTTCTGATTTTCTAATCTGTTTTTGTCTTGAAACTCAATTACATCAGTTTCAATTCTAAATTAATATGACCCATATTGCACCAGGATTATAACACAGTTAGCTAAAGTGTTTTTTCGAATATTTCATTCTTCACAGGCCAAAGGCGATGACATAAGGAATTCCAGTTAAATTGGCAGTTAATTGTCACTAATCCATTATTCCATCTGTAGAAGTAACTTTTTAACATTACTGCAAGGTACAAAAAGGGACCACCTAAAAATTTGGAGCAGAGCGTGGAAAAGCACGTTTTTAGATGTAGGTCAAGAGATATATTTTGAAAAATGCAAACTGAGCTTGTAATGAACAACAGTATAACTGTTACCAGGTGACAACAGGAGAGGATGCAAGGGTCACACGGCTACGCCTGACAGATGCTAAGCGCAAGTTAATTAACATCACCTTCTGAAACATGTTTGCCTTGTCACCGGGTTGTGTCAATTTAATACCTTGCGCTGTTGCTGATGAGTTTCTCTTTGCAAAGTGGTTTAGACCAGGAATGTGTACTGGTCAGGTCGTTCCAGTTCCAGAATTGCGTACATACCAACTGGGACTAGCAGGTAGTGACGGGAATCTGCCACAGACCATACAGCAGGGCAAGCAGAGCCTAGCCGGCAGTGAGATGGATGTTTGTACAAGATCCAGCGGTCTTTAAATAAATCATTAATTTAGTATACGATGTGACTGCCTGATAAAACGATGGATGACAATGCGTGTAATTGGTGTGCTGTAACTTTGGCTACCATACAGACACTTTATTTAGCCTAATCTTGTGATAGCGTGTGTGCAAATCTCTTGCGCTGCCTTTGGATTAATTGTCATAGCAGTATTCCTATCCATTCAACAATGAGTTTGTGCTTACCGATACTTTTCTTAATCCTCGGCAAACACTCCCAAGGCCTACAACAAACCGAAAGCAGCTTTGCACAGGTTAGTATGTACTCAAATAATGCGCACTATAGATTGAATGAATAACAAACAAACAGGTTGTTGTCTCAAAGTGTCTTAATCCACGACAGCACACTGGGGCCTAATTATCAGAATATTATTGTCAGGTGACGAAACAAAAGTAAATCATTTCTTTGTAGTCTTGATCAGATGCTAGTCTGTTGCAATTTAGACTCATATATTATCTGTTATATAATTCAGCAGCTCCCTGAACTGTTTTTTTATTGTTTCTTATAAGGAGGCATAAGCCTGAAATGATCATTAATAATTAGTAATGGTTTTTATTATATAGTGGAGCGGTGTAGCTAGCTTGTTTGTAGAGCTAGTTGATGCTGTATGTGTAGTAGTAAAAACTCACACAGTGCCCAGCATATACTTATAAAGTATTTAAACTTGTATGATAGCAATTGCCTTGTAGGCTATGACAGGAATAAGAACATAGAGTGGCCAAAATCACTTTAAATGGTCCGAAAAGATACCCTCACTGCTTCCATAGTCATAGGTGTTTCCTGGTAACAAATACATATGACACTAATACAGCCTCTCAGACATCTACTGCTGTGTCACTTAGGTGCAAGAACATTAGTTAATGCAAGAGGAAGGGGACTTTTTGTAGCTGTTGATAGCCTTATGTTAAAAGTTGTACAGGGAGTTAGTTAAAAAGTAAGTAGATCATTCTTCCTTTAATGACATTTGAAAGAGAATAATAATAGTAATAATAATAGCGGCGCTCTATACAAACACCCCGTGTTTTTCCTGATTTCCCTTTCTACCTTTGTCCTCCTTTTTTATTTCTCTCAGCCTTTTTCCATCCCCTTTCTCTCCTTTTGTTGGTTTGTACGCCGGGCTGCTCTCAGATCATCAGATATAATATTCCCATTCACTCCGATCGGCTGGACCCTGCGCGATCCTCGGGCTTACGTGCCTATTCTTTCCGTCCCTCATCTCCGCTCGCCACAAAGGAGGGATGTTATCAGCATCACTTTAGAATGGACACCGTTGTACTTTAAAGAATATGAAAGGGAGCGAGTGCGAACAGGCAGGCTGGGCGGGGGTGCAGGTGGGTGGCCTTGTGGCATATAATATTTAAGAAGCCTCCCGTCGCTCTTGTGAAACTAGTGGCAACTGTTATGAATAACACCCATTGTCCCACGTGTATTGGCTGGAATGCTATACCATAGCCACTAGCCTCCCTCAGGCTTCCTGTTGACTGTGGCCACTGAGCGTGCAGAGAAACTGATTAGAGCCACTTCTACTCCAGCTTTCGGCAAAATGAGTCCTTGCTTTCCTGATCAGTGTCCTCAGTTTTACCAGAGATGTTTCCTTTCGCTTTGGGGTACCTACCTTTCACGCTATATGAGGGGGATAGAATGTTCTGTTTTTTATGTTCTATTTAAGGGGTGCAAAAAGTGTTTTGATTTCATTTTTTTTCCAGCAGGACGATGGCACCACAAGCTATTCATATGAAAGTGTCTGAAATGAGCGGAAAACTTTACAAGTGGTCGTTCTTCTGTGTTGACTTCTGTGTGTTGTTTTATTTTATGGCATGAACCAACATCCCTGTAGGCATGAGGCCCTTGTGCTACCAACTGAGCTACCAACGCCACCCCAACGTTATAAGTGACGGCAGCTAGTGTTAGTAGTAACAGCCGATATGGTGTCGCTTCACAGGAATTGTGTGCATTTTAACGAATGTGCCTTTTTTAGTGGAGGTTTGAAGTTCTCGAGTTCTAAAGTTCTTTTGTGCTGTGTGCACGTCTTTTAATGTGAACTTGGGAGCGAAGAGATGGTTATGGTTCACGACAGCCTTGGAGAAGGCAGATAAAAAAGGTCATGACTATGTCTGGCCAAGAAAAAAACATTACTGTTATCTTTTTGTGTGTAGGGGACCTTAAGATTTCACATTAGGATTCCCCATTGGCTCGTCTGTCTGGCAGGGCACGTGCTCCTGTTGAAATTGCAGCTTCATGATTTTTTCTCCAGGAGAACAGTGACTGCCCACACCCTGCTGAGGCCAGCTGTTATCCTCTCCTCCAAAGGCCTCCTCCGTGGTAGTGGTGGAGAGCTGGACTGATTAAATCGCAGACCTGTGCTTACCACATACTTTTATCCCAAGCAACTTGCAGAGCTAACAGTTTTACACAAGAAGGAATTCAACCCCAGAATGTTCTAGGTTTTGGGACCGGGTTTCAGGCTTGTGAACTTTCCGGAACCACAAATGGTGTGTTCCGAGGTGGCGTATCGTCATTAAATAGACCAGAAGAAAACACTGATGGCACCCTGTGTTATTTGTACTCCAGTAAAATACCCTGAAATGGGTTAATAATTTGTTTGTGATAAATTATTTAATTCGTGTTCGTTTTTTAGAGTAATAAATAATTAAGTTTGCCCGGGCTGTGAAAATCTGATAGAGGGTAGAAAAGTACTGGGAACATGAAACTACAGAATAACAGGCTGTTATCGCAGCTTCGCTGCACTTCTGCTGGGATCCTGAGGAATAAAGTACAGTTACTGTACAGCACGCACATAGTAGGTCTGATCAAATCTGAAGCTTATTCATATATTTTTTTATTGATAAGAATCTGGCTCTTCAGCAGCAACCCACACAAACTGTTAAGTGCACTTGGAGTAGTCTGATATTTCACAGGACCACAGTGGTAAAAAAAAAAATTGAATTCAGGGCCAGGTTGTATTTCAGAGGAGGGAGAAATACAGTGGGACGGGCCCACGGTGCCTGAGTCACCATTCAGGATGATACAGTGTCCGTTCGCCCGAGAAAGACAGACAAAGTCGCTGTGTGGCCGCAAAAAAAAAAAATAAGAAAAGACTGTCCCTTTGTAGTCTCAGTGCAATTACTCTTCAGTGCACATTTTGCTTTCTCAGTGACTCTGCACCCCGTAGACACCCCCTCCCCCCCACAAAAGGGCACGTCATACAGCATTTCCCTGCAGAGACTCTGAAAACCTTAGCTGTCACGGGCACTGTCAAGACATTCAGCCCGCAAGGATTAATGCTGAAGCCGCCATCCCTGCCTGAATTTTCCACCTGATTGTATGTTCTTATATATGTATTTCTTTTATACATATGTATGATCTTATCTTATCTGATGTATACATACTGGCAGACCGAAGATGGCGCTGTTCAAAAAGGCACGCCTCGCTGGGCACGGGGGAAAGCAGCGTCCGCACGTGAAGACTATAAATGATCACCATTCCCTCTCATTTTCTTTTCCCCATTGACATGAAGTGACTGCTTGCTTGTCCTTCCTGTCTCTGCGACTTTGCAGCGGGGTGACGGGGATAGCAACAGCTCCTCTTTTTGGCAGTGTAAGAGCATATGTTATTTAAAAAATAAATTAAATTAATAATAATAAACATAACAATAATCTCTCCCCTTGATGGACCATCAAGATTAATGATGAACAAACGTGGTATCAGTACGTAATTAATACTTTGTTACTGGTTAATTACTGCATTAAGTAAGCATGTATTACTACATTTGTGTCTCCAAGTAGTGTGACTGATAAGGCGATATTCTGGCTAACTACTTAGCAGCTAATCCAGATGCCATTTGGTAAGGAGGACAATACTGGATTGGCAGAATAGCGGCTGGCTAAAGTGGCTAGCCTGGCGGCTGACGACGCAGGTTTACCTTTGCCCGCGCGAGAAACATGTCAAATCTGGAGCCAAACAAGCTCTTGTGAAGCTGCTAATGAGGAGGAAGTTACAGCTGAGCTTTTCGAAACTGTTGGGTCAAAATAAGCAGGAGACATCTCCTGGGATCACTGCAGCCTTTGTGCTTCTGAGCGGCGAATTAAAGCGAAAAAGAAGAAACCTTGAGGTATCCAGCAAGATTTGCAGTGGGCTTCTAATGTTTTATTTTTATGAATTACATGGTTGCGAGGCTTTCAGCCTACAGTGACAGCTCGAGTGTCATACAATTCCAGTTTCTCGTTTAGTCGCGTAAATGCTCAGGCCAATAAAACATGACTCGGGGGGATAACTTGTTAGTTATTAGCAGCTAAAATCGTTTGACCAATGGATTACAGCTATTTTCTAGAGGAACTGAAAATGGGTCACACTGACGGCACAGAGATTAGTGATAAACACCTTAATTTATTCTGTGCAAAAAATACCAGCTACAACAGGAGTTCAAGGATATGTCTTTAACCTCCAATAATCACCCAGTTCATCCAAATAGGGCAGAATTTTGGGGTATTTTAGAACTGCTGGAGCAGAGAGACCCTTCCCCATTTGTATGTTCATCTTTGGTCTCTAGTCATGATTCTCAATCAGAGTGGATGCTTTATATATAAATGGGCAATTTTATGTTCAACCCAAACAGCCATTGAACTGACCTTTTTATGTTGACTTTTGCTGATGGGCAGGTGCACGTTGCCACTCGTTACAACAGGTGGGAGCTAAGCCGTTCCTAACCGTTATTGATTTGTTACTGTCTCACCAGGTTGAATAATGAGGAGAGATTAGGGGGGACCGTTTTTCCCAATGATGCCGGCGTTAAGGACAGCAGCGGGAAGCCAGCAGAGGCGACAGATGTGCCCGCCACTTCTGGGCTGCCACAGCACGCTTTCCCGCACGCCCGCAGAGCAGTGGGGGTGGTGGGGGAGTGCCTGGCAGACCATATGCCCCCACTGTTCCCTCACCACCATACACCCCACCCTTGTTGCTGGTGCCCTAATCCAACAAGTCCCAGGTCTAGTGAGCAATAAAGCCAAAACTGACGATAGAAGATACAGCATCCTCCCAGGTCCCCTGCCCAAGCGTGGCCCAAATCCTCACCTGGAAGAGTGCCCAGAAAAGAGTATACTCTCCCCAAAGCACACAAAACAAACGACCGCCTCTGTAAAGTTCATTTAAAAAAGAAATCAGCACTTTTTGATGTAGAACAGATCCTAGCCGGTCATCATGAGGAAAATGGTAGAGTAATACCCAAATGAATCTTCACACTCCTGGTTTAATTCAGTGTTTCTCAGCCCAGTTCTCGGGGGACTCCCAGATGGTACATACAACATACCTGAACCAAACAATCAAGAAAACCGAAACCGGGATCAAAAATGTGGACTGTCTGGCAGTCCCCAAGGATGAGGGATGAGGTTGAGAAACACTGAATTAAACCAACACTGTGTAGATTTATTTGGGTACTACCCTATCCTTGGCTGAGAAACACCATCCATCCATCCATCCATCCATCCATCCAGTTTTCAAACAAGCAGTCCTGGTTAGATTCACGAGGTCTTGCTCTTGAAACAATGCTTAAATGACGCAGATGGTGCTCTTCAACACTTCTACTTGAGACACAAACACCAGAACCTCTATGTTAAGCGATTCTGGGTCAGTTACTCTGTATAACTATAACAACAGTTATTTGGCTCCAGCTGTGTTATGAGTATGTATCCTGACAGATGCAGCTTCTGTGCTCTGATTAGATGAGTTGATTATGTTTAACATTGTTTTACTGTACACTTCCCACCCTAATCACTTTTTTCAGCAATAGGTTTTCACTTCAGCAGATGAGAGCTGTACTATGGCAGACGTTACATAACACTGTACGTATGAAAATTTTCTGTCACATCTGTGAAGGTACTTGCAGGGCTCTTCAAAGACAGTTGACTTTCATGACTAAGTGTGGATTGAACTAAAGACAGAGCATCTTCTGGGAACCGACCATGGTAAGTCCCCAGTGAAAACGCAAAAAGGCGACTTGATACAGCAAATTAACTTCGTTGTTAATGGGCTGCATCACACGTTCGTGGCCTGAAGGACATGCGTTCGACAAATTTGAATGACAGCTGGGAGGAAGCACACGAGTTCAAAGGTATTAGCGTGGCGATAATCAGTTACGACTTATCTTGTGTAGGAGTATGACATTTAAACTAGAGGACGCTAGAGGTCAAATCCTTTCAAAGCCCAAACAGAAAAAAACTTCTCTGACATTCAATAATTGTTTAGTTCAGGACCTTTTACATTTCTGTGCAGATTATTATTTTCCCTGCAGGTTAGAATGATGTCTTTAATTTACGTATTGAACCTTTAACTGAGGGTGATGTAAACATTATTTCTGCTTTGGGACCATTTCATGGGAGTTTTAATTAAGGCTTAAAAGCATTTGAAATTCAGTTCTGTAAGGGTCCGTGATGAATGAGTGATTGAATCACAGCGGCTTGGCATTCACTGTTGTTGGCTATCTCAGCGACAATCAAATTAAAGTAGAGAGTTTTTTCCCCCACTTCACCCTGTATACACAGTAGCTACACGACCTTCGATTAATTACTTGTAGAATTTAGAGGTCCCCTAAAAGTGTCAGCAGAATTATTATACAGTAATTGTTTTTCAAATACTGTAGCACTGTATAGATATTTTTCACCCATTAAGCATCAAACCCCTTTAATATGAAGTGAAACAGGATTCCTGATTATGTGCAATAGATGCTGGGACCATTTAAGGGCATTACTGAGAACAGAGAGTGTGTATTGTATTTTCTGCAGGAGGTGCCAAGGCCAATGGGAAGGCAATGGCATGATGGTTTCTGATTGGGCGTGGCCATCTCCCGGCATAGGAGTGAGTAATTGACACTACTGAAAAACTGTTAAGATTAGGGGTGCATTAATGCATGGTCTTAGCTGGGCTGCAGCCCAGGGACCTCTGCTAAAAGGGGGCCTGAGAAAGGTGCCCCCAACAACTTCTGTCGCCACCACCTCCCTGTTGAACAAGTTTTACTGTCGCTAACTGAAGTAGCCCAGGGGTCTGTGACCATACCCTGTGCATGCTGGGTAAATCTCTGCTCATACAAACGCATGCTCTTTTGTTCACTCATCTCTGTATGTCTGCCCTCTGGTTAGGATGGATTGTGGAATTTATTATTATAATAACATTCATTGCTGTTCCACATTCACAGTAGTTTGATAAGGCAGGTCAAAAGACTGTCTCCCTACCCGCTACAGCCACGCCCCCTTTACATCAATGTTATGTAGGCCCCTGTTACATCACTATTATGAAAAAAAACACAAATTAGTAAACGAATCAATGTTTGCGTTCTGTATTTCTTTAAATACTTCAAAGCCTCCTACAAACTTTAGAATTTTGATTAAAAAAAAGTTACAATGAAATACAGTGTTTGCTGACAGAACCTTAAATTGACATAACCTTAAAGTTTTATATATGACATTTGTTGCTCTGATTTAATGACTTTTTAACCATGCTCTGCAAATATGTAGCTCATTACTGTAATAGTTTTATGATCAATTAACACAAACTAGATAGCAGGTTTGTATATCATTGCATGTAACTCAAAATAAAATTTATTTAATAAGATGTATTCTTTTTTTCAATTTTTGTTGATTTTGTAATTTACTTCTTATCTCTGTAACCCTTGCCCTAGGTTTGATGAAATACTTTTATTACAAAAATAAATGGTAATATAATAAAACTGATTAGCTACCCCAGAGGCAAAATTAAAGAAAATTGATATGTTATGGTAATGAGTTTGGGAAAATGACCCATTTACAGTCAGAGGTGGGAGCTGGAGGGTACAGCACCAAGGGAAAGCCCTCACAGACTCGCTTTAGGCTCGATTTGTGTACGCCCCACCTTGTCAAATAAAACGAAAGTACCAAGGCCTTCGCATTGATCTCCATAATGGCTGCTGACAGGTGACATTTGCTATGGAAGTCACGTTCCACAAGGCTGTTAGGATGGGTTAGGTGGCTGGGCACATCAACCAACATCACGGGTTCGAAGACTTATTTCATGTCCAGAGGTGTGACTTTGAGTGGCACACATCACCCAAGTATCATGAAACATCAGCTGTGTGTGTGTGTGTGTGTTTGTGTGTGTGCGTTACAGGAACGATAAACATCAAGGTGACAAACCTCAGGAGGGTATAGAGGCATTTATAGCTAGATTCCATTACAGGAACGGCAGATAATGTTCTTTTCTCGGTACTCAATTTGCGGGGCAAAAAACGTGGTAAACGCAGGCGCCGCTTGGCATGCAGGACTGGAGTTCGTAAATCTCGTTGCAGCAGGAACAGCAGAAATGTGTGACTCATAACCGTATCTTTATGGAGCTCCGGAGTATCACAGATTATATGCAGACAACATAGATCAACAGAAATGAATATTAACCCAGCGGTCCCGTCATCCAAAGGACGTAAAAATGCTTTGGAAGACCCTGTCAAATTTTTTTTACAGAGCTATGAAATACCATCACGTGGCATCCAAATTTGATCTCTTTCTCAAACTTCCAGAATTAAACGTTCTACAATTTTTGTCACAAAACCATAACATTCAAATAAAGTTTTGATGGCGTGTCACAGCGATATAAGGGAACACTGGTTGGGAGCGGTGAGGTGAAGGTTTCTGAGCTCACAGTAACATGACCCAAAATATCCAAAAGCCATAGAATGACGGGAAAACTTCACAGACCTGCCGTAAATGTCACCCGAATGAAGATTTCAGAGCGAATGAAAACAGGGAGTGCAATCCTTTAATCTCCTTTGTTTCTGACTTTAAATGTTAAGTGAAACCCACTGTGGTATCACTTCAGCATTCAGTGTGTCACATACGTACTTCAAATCTCCTGCTCTCACGCTATAGCGTGCGGGAAATGTCAAAACAGTGCCTGTCATTCGCCAACAGCGGTAGGTCATAACATGCAAATTCCTCTCTAATTACGTCTCGCAACTCGGCAGACAGATTCGACCGACGCTGCTCC